>CM061225.1:95147466-95562748 GCA_030844895.1 Ambrosia x helenae
TTCTAATTTTTAATACACATTTTTTATATACATATATTTTGGGGAACATATTACATGTTTAATATTTAGTAATAGCAACATGGAGATTGTGTGCTTGAGACTGAAGTTATAGTTAATCAAGTTATTTAAATAAACCATAGCATAATGATAATTGTATAAGTACTCAAGTTATCAAACTCAATACTGCTTTGATTTTAAAGACGTCAGTATTTAGGAGTTCAATCAGACATTTATTACGTATTTATGGGGTTAATTCGTATGTTGATGAACTTATACTGTTATCCCGTTTGAAATTTGTGATTTATTTTGTATTTGCTTGAACTTGATTTTAGCTGTAATGTATTATGTGAACTTATTTTAATTGTGTTATTTTTAACTATTGAATAATATTTTAAACTATTGAGTTTTAAAAGCCTTTTTTTTTCTTTTTTTCTTTTTAAATTCGGAGCCAAACCAAACCAAGCCGATTGGCTCGGTTTAAAACCAAGTCGAGCTTTGATTTTTAGCTCGGTTTCAAATCTGAGCAGAGCCGAGTTGGCTTGGTTTATAACCAAGCCGAGCGCGAGCTTGACCTGGCTTGGCTCGGTTCAGCTCATGAATAGTCCTAGCAGAAATGTTCTTGTTATAGATTTAGAGAGAATATGCGTAATAATCATCAAATTAAAATGAAAATATACAAAGGTTTATTTAGGTATTGAAGGGTTGAGATACCCCTTCATGAACCGACACAATGGCTCAATATAATTGCCTATAACCGACAATAACTAACTTAATATAGAACTTAGGATAAAACAAAATAGCCCCCTCCCGTCTCTTTAGAGGGATGGGTCACCTCCCATCTCTTGGAGAATCACGAAAATAGCCCTTTGACCGAATTTTATAACGAAAATGGCCCCCTCCCGTCTCTCGGTCACCAAGTTCAAGGCACCCAAGGCATCTCCAGTGACGTTTCCGGTTTGGACAAGTTAGATGACGACACGTGTCTCTCCTGCCTACCTAACATCTCAGCGCTGCCGATGTGACATCCGTCACCCTCGACTTTCATCTAGTTACAATTTTAGTCCTTCAAAACATTTCTTGTAGTCGTGTCATTTTCAATTTCAATAAATGTGCGAAATTTAAGTTATATTATTTTGCAGGTATTGTGAATCTCGATCTCGATTTAATCTAACACGTTTGTCGCGACGTTATTCGAAAAAAAATATATATCATAAAAAAAAAATTCAAGTTTATAAAAGTTTTAAGTAAAATAGTTAACTTAGTTAGTTTTTTATTAAGGAAAAATTAACAAGGAAACACTAAAACTAATTTTAGTTAAATAAGAGGGACCAGTTTTGACAATATGCGTAAAGTTTAAAAAAAAAAAGAACATTCATCTGCTGCTGCTCGAGTTTCCGGCCAAGAAGAATCCGCCGCCGGATTTCAATTCCGGCGAAGTCTCAAAACGTGTTTTAAACGTCTATTTCAATAATTAAATGGGTTCCAAACGACTTCTCCATCAATAATTATCGCATTACAACCATTTATTTGGCTTAATGACGAGTTTTAAAGGCGTTAAATCGTGGGTTTATTAGAGTAACCGGCGAGTTTTATTAATCGACCTTAAACGCGTTTGTAATCGTGTATAAATACCTAGATAATTGTAGATGTTTGCTGCACCATTACACAACAAAACCCACTACAAATTTCATACAAAATCGTCCAGAAATACTCTCTAAATCGCGTTTTTTTTGGCGAGAAAAGAAGCTTCAATCGTGGTCCTAAAAACGAGTTGTAAGTGTTTTATCTTGCTTGTTTTATCTTATGTCGAGCCTTGTAGGATAAAACCCCCTTATTACAAAGCTTCAAACATACTTGAATCGGGTTAATTAAACAATGGTTGAGGTTAGGGTTCTGGGCTAGATAATTGGGGAAGAAGAAGATGTTTGTGTTTTTATATAAATAAAATTTGGGTTGGATAAAATCAACAAATGAGACTTGCCTAGTGGTTGGGTCTGTTGGTTTTGGAGCCTGAGGACCCGGGTTCGAGACCCTCTCACCACGAAATTTTGTTATTTTTTTTATGGAGATTATTTTAGGTAATATTCATAATATATATATATATATATATAATATATATAAATACTTCTTTTTCCTTAATAATATTCATATTAAATCCATTATCTATCCAAAAATTATGAAAATTTAGACATAACATCTTGACATCTAAAATAAATTTCCACACTTTTATTTTCCGGAAAATGTATCAATTTTAATTTTTATTGAATTTAATCGTTTTAATCATAATTAAATGATTAAAAATTCATTTTAGAGATTTTAACCTCAAATTTTCTGGAGATTTATTTCTATGAATAATAAACTTTAATAAAATATAATTTCTTATAAAATGATTATTTTTGTTATTTTTACTAATTTTAATCATTAAAACATCATTTAAATCGTTAAAAATGTTTAAATGCAAATAAATTAAAAGAAATTATGGAAATATTATTTTAGTATTCACACATAAAAATAATTATTTCTCATAATAATATCATTTTGGGATCATACCCTGTATTATTCATGCTATTTATAATTAAATTAGATAATAATAATAAATTGTTTAATTAAATATAAATCATTAACTTTATTTCAAGGTTATTTTTCTATAAAATGGGAATTTATATCTATATGTGAAACACATAAGAGTTTTAGTCATTTATTAAATCGTAAATATATTTATTTCAAAAACTGTCGTTCAAATTATTACTAGAAATTTCATCTTCCCTAAATACGAGTCTAGCAAGCCCTAAATGCCTTAGATGATTCGTCCGTCTTAGATTTTTTTAGACATTGTCCCTCATTTAGTGTTTGTATATATAGGTTTGAGTTCCTCGGAATTCTTAAGCCTTTACGACGAACTTTCTCGGAATTTATATTTAGCGAACTGTGAGTATATCTTTTCCCCTTTTTTACTATTTACACTTTTGGGTGATTCATGTACCATTGTTATTAAACTTACGTATATTATTTACAAAGCAATGTGCTCTTTGATATGTTTTTGTGTGAATTGTATGAACGATTTGTCAAAGTCATTAACCTTTGGCCGCACCTAACAATGAGTAGTACTACGAATTATATCCCTTGGTTACTTACGTGAACGAGTTAAGTCCTTGGTCATTGTTATGGTTTTTCTTGAACGATGGGTGAACGATTATGTGAACGATGGGAGGCTTGATTTTGACCCTTTTACATATTACAAACATCAAGGCACATAAATTGCAAATTACTGCTTGAAACGAAAATGGATATACTCACCAATGCATTATATGTGTTGACAAATTATTTTGTACATGTTTCAGGTGAAGTTTGATCTTGCATGCTTTTCACGCTTAGGCTGGACCTAGTGCTTAAATAAAAGTTGAACATTTATTATTTATGTTTTGAGATTTATATTAAGACTCTTTGTATTTCGTTTTGAACAATGCAAGTTATTTGCTATTAATATTTACAATTTAGTCCATGTGCTATTGAACAATCGTCACTACGTGACACCTCGATGTTTCCGCCATCGGTTGGGGTGTTACAGCCGAGGACGTCTCTGGTAAAACTAGAGACGTTTTAGCAGTAGGCGTCTCTTGTGACGTCTTGCTTGACGTCTCCGTGGGTTTCCCGGTGACATCTCCCTCTGTGTTTTTTTTTTTTTGTGACGTCTCCGGTGGTGTTCCGGTGACGTCTCACGCGAGATCTGTGATACGAAGATGAAGAACAACTTTAGAGAGAGAAAGAGAGAGGGGGGAGTGGTGGTGGAGGCTGGGTTTTGAGAGATGCGGTGGTTAGTGGTTATTTTCGTGAGATGCCTTGGGTGTACCTGAGCATGTAAGTTATGACCTTTATCGTAATGAATTGATTTTCTCGGGTAAACGGATCTGGATTGACAAGATATTTGGGATGACATCCAGACCTCCTCTTTCATTGGTTCAAGAACAGGGGAAAGAACAGAAATGTAGACTGGGAAACATGGAGAAGTTTTAATTTTGAGACATAATTTCCTTGTTTGTTTGGATGTAATTTGTACGGGGAGTGGTATAATGTTTTAGGGGATGCTTCTATTCTAGTGGCTTGACAGATGCATAAACTACTCGGAGTTGGCGGGGGGGGGGGGGATGAAGCATCATGTGGCACTGTTGGACCCCTGTGAGGGGAAAAATTGTGGGGAGTGGAGGGGGGGGGGAAGAGGGGAGAAGTGACATGTGGCATTTCTTTTTTTTTATAAAAACTTTAATATATTAATAAACATAATAATAATAATAATAATAATAATAATAATTTAAATTGAAAATATATTAAATTAATAAAATAATAAAAAAAAATAATTAATATTACAAAATAATATAAAAAAATTATATTCAAAATTTGAAATTCAAACGGTTACTGTTCCAAATAGTTTGAATTTCAACTCCTCCCCCCCCCCCCACCCCCCCCTCCTCCAAACGTTTAAATTTCAAAGCTTAAATTTCAAAGTTTGAATTTCAAAGTTTTCCCCCCAAACGGTAATATTTCTAACCCTATAAATACAACACCTAGCCCAATTCTCAGTCACACCTATTCCCCCTCCTCAAAGCAATGAATAATAGGGTGACGGTTTTGCACCAGGAGCTGCCAGACCGTCTAATCTCCGACATTACTCTCGCCGGAGCCGGGGCCGGGGCCGGCCCCGGAGACTACCATTCTCCTCCTATCCTTCTCCTCCTCCTCCTCCTCTTTTCTCCACAACATTGGTTCTATCCTCCTCCTCCTCCTGCTGCTGCACAACCAACCGATCCTCCTCCTCCTGCTGCTGCTGCTGCACAACAAACCAACCTTTCCTCCTCCTCCTGAAGCCGATGATGACTTCACGGATGAGGAATGGGTCTGGGCCATGGATTATGCCATGGCTGTTAGAGAAGTGGACCGACTAATGTTGTCGGCACCCACCCCACCCCACCACCACCTACCCCCACCCCCCCCCACCCACCAACGAGGGGAGCCAATTGAGGAGGACTTGGAAGCCCTCAGGGAAGCTGAGGAGGAGGAACTACTCTGGAGCCAACCTTCCCCTCCTCGTGAGTACTGCTATATCCTCGAGGATGCGAGATCCGATGGTCGCGATAGTTCTCGTTCTGTGTCCCCCACGTACTAACAATCGATGACTGAGACAACTACTAGTGGAGAAAATTAAGATTAAATAAGTAATTTAGGAATTAGGATTATGTAATGGTTGTTTAAGTAATTATGTAATGGTTATTTAACTAATTTTAATTATGTAATGTTTTTTTTAAAAAAAAATTATTTAATTTGTTTTTTTAAACTAACCGCCAAAGAAAATAAGTATATGATTTATTTATTTTATTTTTTTTATATAAACTAATAATTATACCCCACCCAATCAAGAGATGCCACCCTCACCCCACCCCCAAGCCGGTGACACCCTCCACGCCCTCACCTTTCCTGCCCCTTCCACGTCACCATGGCGGCGATGTTCCCCCCCCCTCCCGCTCCATTCCCGCCCCCACTCCGGGCACTCTAAGGCTTTTGTATATATTGGTAGTTTTTAATAATATGTTGCTGCTAAAAAAAAAGTTGTGACCTTTATCGGTGTACCTGATATCCTTTTTCTTGAAACAGAGGCGGTTTTGTATGAGGAGAGAGAAGGAGAGAGAAAGGGAGAGAAAGGAGAGATAAAGTGAGGAGAGAGAGTGTGTATGTGATGAGGTGTTGGTTTTATATCGGTGCCTTGAACTTGGTGACCCATCTCTCCAAAGAGACGGGAGGGGGCCATTTTCCGTTAAAATTATGTCAAAGGGCTATTTTCATGATTTTCCCTTAACACTCCCCCTAATTCAAAATATGTAGGGCTGCAAATGAATCGAACGAACACGAACAAGGCCTTATTCGTGTTCGTTCGTTAAGAAAATTATGTGTTCACGAACAGTTCATGAACACTTACCGAACGAGAATTTATGTTCGTGTTCGTTTGTTAAGAAAACACTCATGTTTGTGTTCGTTTGTTAATTTTGTTCATGAACAAACACAAACACAAACACAAAAGAAGTGTTCATGAACACAAAGAAGTGTTCATGAACAGAAACAAACACAAACAGACATATATTAACTTTTGAATAACATCGAATTCACATACATTAAAACATTAACTAAATCCACCTAAAATATAACCTAATTGTCCAAACATACTTAGCGTTGGAGAAGGTGGATGGCAGAGGGCATTGGAGGTGGAGGGCATCAACACTGGAATGTGGAAACATATATTAAACTTGGTTACAAAAGTAGGTTGATTGAACTCATATAGTCATATATTTACCTCATAATATATATATAATATATATATATATATATATTATTTATTGGGTAAAACAAATAAAAGTAAAAGAATATAAAGAAGTATAAAAATTAAAAACCTTAATAAACTATCGAACACAGACGAACACGTTACCTAACGTTCACGAACATAAACGAACGAACACGACCTATGTTCATATTCGTTCGTTTAAACTAAACGAACGGATTTTTTTTTGTTCGTGTTCGTTCATTTATTAAACGAACGAACGAACACAAACGAACTTCCCGCCGAACGGTTCATGAACTGTTCGCTGAAAGTTCAGTTCGTTTGCAGCCCTAAAATATGGGTTATGAATATCTGCTGTTGTGCTCACTCAGCTGTGGACACAGGTTGTGAAGACTGACGGGCGATTCCAGTTTACTACTCTACATTAATTAATGACTATTCACAACATGTTTGCATGTGAATAAATCTTTTATTTGTTGTTTGTAGTCAGATTTAGCTAAGTTGCAGCTACAATGATGTTCTACACCATATTTACATGGATATAATCAGAATTTTAGGAGTTGATGAATGCAATTATGATTGTTGTTGTTGACTTAATTATGTTGACCGTATAGGAATGTTAATTTCCTTGACATTCTCATTGATTTTCAATCAATATATAATACAAGAGATCTCCTTATTTTAGGAAGATTTGTTACAAAATAATGACAATATAAATGAGATATAAATATAATACAAATTGGCCATAAATACAATTTACTAATACACCCCCGCAGTTGAAGCGTCAGGAGGACCGATGCTGAGACTGGATCGGAAATCATCAAAAAGACCCGAGGGAGACCTTTGGTGAAGATGTCAGCAACTTGATGACGAGATGGGACATGTAAAACGCGAACATGTCCACGTTGAACCTGTTCGCGGACAAAGTGAATGTCGAGCTCGATATGTTTCGTACGTTGGTGTTGTACTGGATTGCCGGAGAGGTAGACAGCACTGACGTTATCACAGTAGACTAGCGTAGCTCGAGACAGAGGATGATGAAGCTCAAGTAAAAGATTGCGTAGCCAGCAAATGTCTGCCACAACATTCGCAACACCCCGATATTCAGCTTCAGCACTGGACCTGGAGATGGTAGCTTGGCGCTTGGAGGACCAAGAGATAAGATTATCACCAAAATACACGCAATATCCAGATGTGGAGCGTCGTGTGTCTGGGCAACCAGCCCAATCCGCATCTGTATATGCCACTAAAGAAATATTGGGTACCGGTCCGAGATGAAGACCGTAAGTAGAGGTACCCTGAAGGTATCTAATAATGCGTTTTAAGGCATTCCAGTGGTCCTGGCGAGGATCGTGCATGTGCATACAGATCTGTTGAACAGCATATGATATGTCCGGTCTGGTGAACGTGAGATATTGCAAAGCACCAGCTAGGCTTCGATATGTAGAAGGATCGTCATGTGGCGGACTAGCTGTGGCAGAAAGTTTGGACTGTGTATCAACAGGAGTGGCAACTGGTTTGCAGGAATCCATGGCAGCTCGATGAATAATGTCGTGGACATATGCCTGTTGAGAGAGAAACATATGATTACCAGTACGAGTGACTTGAATACCCAAGAAGTAGGAGAGAGGGCCCAAATCTTTCATAGCAAATTCACCAGACAATGTTTGTAAAAGCCGTGTGCGTAGCGCCTCAGTGGACGTGGTAAGAATAATGTCGTCCACATAAATCAGAAGATACGCGATTTCAGTCCCGTGGCTATAAATAAAGAGAGAATTGTCTGATTTGCTTTGTGTGAATCCCTGCAAGATAACAAAGTCAGTGAAACGTTGATACCAGGCCCGAGGAGCCTGTTTGAGACCATATAGTGACTTTCGTAGGCGACAAACGTGGTCTGGAAAGTCACGGTGACGAAAGCCCATAGGTTGGTGCATATAGACAGTCTCTTCCAAGTTGCCGTGTAGGAACGCATTAGTAACGTCTAACTGATGAATGGGCCAAGACTTGGAGAGAGCCAAGGAAAGAACCAACCGGATGGTAGATTGTTTAACTACTGGGCTAAAAGTTTCGCCACAATCTATACCCGTCTGCTGTTTACGTCCATCACATACTAAACGCGCTTTGTAACGCTCCAAACTGCCATCTGACCTGAATTTATGTTTAAATAACCACATGCAACGAATGATATTCATGTCAGGTGTTCTAGGTACTAACTCCCAGGTCTTGTTTTTAATAAGTGCACTAAATTCGTTGGTCATGGCATTGTGCCATTCGGGAGTGGATAAGGCAACCTGAGGGTTTTTGGGTAGTGGAACGATGGTGGCAGTGTGGAGGTTAAAGTGGTGTTTAGGTTTGTGAATACCACTCATGGAGCGAGTGTGTATGGTACGGGCGGTTGGTATAGGGGGTGGGGGTGGTACGGTGGTAGACGAGTGGTCCGTAGAAGGAGCAGGAGGAGGAGGTGGGCTGGACGATATGGGAGAAGTGGACGGAGGGTTTATTTGGGCTTCGGATGGTGGAACGGGTTGAGAGGGAGTCGGACCAGTGGGCTGGGCCTGGGTACGGGAAGAGTTGGGTTGGTCAGTGGGTATTTGATGGGGGGATGATGTACGTGTGGTGGGCTGAGTAGGATTGGAGTGAGTGTGAGATGGGCTAGAAGATGTGGGCCGATGAGATGTGGAAGGATTAGGTTCGGAGGATGGGCTTGTAGCGGGTACGGGGGTAGCAAGAGGGGGTTGGTTTTATTTTGGTGTTGGAGATAGTCCCAAACCAAGGGATTGATTGTGGGATTAAGAAAATCGTATGAGGGTGGTTTTGTTGGGGATTGAATGGTGTAGGGAAAAATGGATTCTTCAAAGTGAACATGTCTTGAAATAATAATTTGGTGAGAAGTAAGATCAAGACATTTGTATCCACGATGATTGGTGGGGTAGCCAAGAAATACACAAGGATGAGATCGATAGTCAAGTTTGTGTATTTTGGAGGATGGGGCAAGAGGGTAGCAGAGACATCCAAAAACACGAAGGTGATCGTATTCTGGAGTGCAATTGTAAAGGAGAGTGGTGGGGGATTTGAAGTTGTGAAGTTTGCTAGGTAAGATATTTAGGAGATAAGTGGCGGTTTCAAGAGCATGATGCCATAGGTTGGGAGGTAAAGAAGCTTGGGCAAGAAGAGTACGAATCATGTTGTTAATGGTGCGGATTTTGCGTTCCGCTTTACCATTTTGAGACGAAGTGTAGGGACATGAAAAACGAAATTGCATGCCGTTATGATTACAAAAATTGTAAAACTTTTGATTTGCATATTCATTTCCATTGTCACATTGAAATTGTTTGATTTTACTTTTAAATTGGGTGTTTATGTGGTTGTGAAGAGTGGTGAAGGTTTGAAAGACTTGAGATTTAGTTGATAAGGGAAATGTCCACAAGAAATCAGTAAAATCATCCAAAAATAAAATATAATATTTATGGCCCCCCGTACTAAGTATTGGAGAGGTCCATAAATCACTGTGAACAATGTCAAATGCAAAACAAGTATAATTAGGAGAATCATAAAACGGCAATTTGACACTTTTGCCAAAAACACACGATTGACAAAGTGATTTATTAAGTTTTCCATAATTAATAAATGAAGACAACTTCAAAGACTTGAGTAAATTGTCTCCAGGATGTCCCAAGCGTTGATGCCAGCGATCTTGAGAAACAGCAACAAAAGATGTAGGTTGAGAGGTCTTGAGTGGGAGAGGTTGAGTCAAGGGATATAGATCGCCGGTGCTATTGCATCGTAGGATAGGAGCCCGAGTTTTGAGATCCTTCACAAGAAAGCCAAATGGGTCAAATTCAATAGAAACTAAATTGTCGGTGGTAAGGCGACGCACAGAAATAAGGTTTTTAATTAAATTGGGAGCAAAAAGGACATTGTTAAGTTTAAGGGGTGGGTATGGTGGTGGGAGGACTTGGTTGCCTTGGGCCACTACAGGTATGGTCATGCCATTTCCAACAACAATATATTTATTAGTGCAAGTATTAAAAGTAGACGGAGAGTATATACCTTGCTCATTGGCAGAGTGGGAGGAGGCACCGGTATCCATTACCCCATGATCTGGAGGGTTGAGTGCCAGTGAATAAAGTGCCTGTTCAATATCTGTTGGAGAGTAACCTGTGAGGTGAGCCTGATCGGGGCGGGGACCAAGAATTCCTTGAGAATTTTGTGAGTTTGGCCGAGACGGGTATGGGCACGGTGGGTGGGCCGAGGTGTTATTGGTGGGTGCATTATTCTTTAGTATGGAGGCCCACTGAGATGCAGTCCAGTTACTAGGAAACACAATATATGGGTGACTCGGGTTGGATTGGTTTGAGTTGTTGGATCGGGTTTGGGTTGTGTTGGACCGGCCGCGTCCCCGGCCACGGCGGGACCGGTTGCGGGCTGAATCCGTGGTGTTGTATGAAGTTGGTTGAGATGTGGTGCGTGGGTTATTGGTGGTGGTGGTATGTAAGGCGGTGGAGGCTGATTGGGCGTTACGAGTCACTTGGCGTTTCTTTTTGCTTTCTTCAAAGGTTAGGCGAGACCGAACCTCATTGAATGTAGGTAGCGGCTCCCGGTTTTGAAGCACCGTGGAGATGCTATCATATTGTTCCGTGAGGCCGGTCAATACTTTAAGGACAAGAATCCGGTTTTCAACTGGGGCACCCACACTAGCAAGTTGATCCGCCAAGTGTTTGGCGTGTTCACAATAATCTGCCATAGAAGAAAAATTATCAAGACATAAATTAGCAAATTCTTGACCAAGAAATACCGCCCGAGTGTTTTGGTTGTCGTTGAACTCATGTTCAACCGCTGTCCACGCGTCGTAGGCCGTTTGTCCCGGCTGGATAATGATTCGTAGCAGAGGCTGAGAAAGTGTAGCATAGATCCATTGCTTGACAAGTGCATCGATGCGGCTCCATAAATTGTCGGCAGCCACCGCGGCAGCCTCTGCTTTCGCAGCGGCTGTCGCGTCAGAAACAGACGGGCGAGCAGCAGGCGGGATTCGAGGAGACAGATGGTCAGCAACCTCGTACGCTTCACAGTGTACCTGAAAAAGGGTTTTCCAGGTAGAATAGGCCGGTGAATCTTTTTCGAGGGAGATGGGGATATGGGATTTTATATTTGTAACGGTAAGGGCAGGATGTAGAGTTTTGTTATCCATTGAGAATATGGAGAGTAAGGTTCTTGCAGAAGAAAAAAAATTGAAACAGAAAGGTTGGGAAGAAGAGATGTGGTGGGCGAATTATTTTGGTGAGGTATGAGAATTGTGTATGAATTAAATATTAGGTGGGGTAGGGAAAGGTATTAAATAGGTTGTTGTGAAAAGAAATAAAGAAAAGAAAAGTGACGAGAGGGAAAAAGCAAAGGTAAGGGGTGGAAATAGGTGGGGAAAAGGACAAAAAAGAAGTAAATAAAGAATGGGAAGTGTTATCGGAGAAGATGATATGTGCCGCTGCGGCGGCAGTAGGGTTGGCAGGGAGAGGATCTTTGGCTCTATACCATATAGGAATGATAATTTCCTTGACATTCTCATTGATTTTCAATCAATATATAATACAAGAGATCTCCTTATTTTAGGAAGATTTGTTACAAAATAATGACAATATAAATGAGATATAAATATAATACAAATTGGCCATAAATACAATTTACTAATAGACCGTGATCAAAGTATTTAAGAACAAATGATATTAAGTTACAAAAGTGTAGTTTCAAGCCATCGAAGAAGGTTTGATGATTGCACTTAAAGATTGCTACAAGTAGCATAGATACCACTGCAACAAAAGTCAAAGCTTTTGGTATTCGTTTTAAAACAACAAATTATTAACTCATGTAGCATTCAACTTGACCTGATGGAGATTTGACCGATTTCTTTTTTACCATGTTTGAAATTAATTTGACATGTTTAATCCGGCCATATCAAACATTTATATATCTGGTCAAAAGTGCACGTTTAGGCTGAATATCTTATACGTTAATTATTTACAAGATACACTAAAGTCGGTGACAGGTTTAACGGTAAAGTTGTTGCCATGTCACCTGAAGGCACATGTTCGAGTCGTGGAAACTTTCTTTTGAAATGGAGGATAAAAATGCGTACATTAGGCCCAAGATGACCCAACACTCTCTAACCCCATGCTTGGATGAGGCTCGTGCACCTGATTTGCCATTTGCAAGATGCAATGAATGAGAGTTAACCGTTAGGTGACAATAGCAAGTGGTACTCATTTAGATAAGGGTAGTAATGGCAAATGAAAGGAAAACTTAATGAATGTGACATTGTGTTACATCAAGTCAGTAGGAAGAAAACTTATGGCTTATTTATAGGACAAACCACTACAGATTATAATCCCATCCAAACAAAAAAATAAGTTCATATCTTTTCCCCCATGGCTTTTCTTGAATACTTGGTCATTATCTTTTTGTTTCTCAATCTAGTTTCGATTATAGTAATCATGTATAGACATAAAAAACAAAGTATTATCCCTACAAATTGGCCCATTCTTGGTATGACACCGGCGATTCTTGTAAATGCTCACCGATTCCTAGATTTCAGCGCTGGAATTCTCATACAGAGTGGTGGTACACTCATACTCAAAGGCCCGTGGTTCGCTAACTTGGATATGCTACTTACCACGGATCCCTTAGACGTCCACCACATTCTAAGCAAAAACTTCAACAATTATCCCAAAGGTGACAAATTTCGTAAGATATTTTACAGTCTAGGAGATGGAATTCTCAATTCCGACGGTGAGATATGGGAGATGAACCGCAAGATAATTTTTTCAGTGTTCAAGCAAGCAGGATTTCAGACTATGATGGAAACAACTATATGGAACAAAGTGGAAAATGGGCTTCTACCAATACTTGATTCTATTTGTAGACGCGGCTCTGAGATCGATTTACAAGATGTATTTCAAAGGTTTGCTTTTGACTCCGTATGCACATTACTCCTTGATAACGACCCAAAAAGCCTGTCTCTTAATTTTCCTTACATCCCTAGTTTCCAAGCCTTCGCTGATGCCGAAGAAGCTATTTTGCTTAGGCATCTTACTCCCCCATACCTTTGGAAACTGCAACAGATTCTTAAGGTGGGGACAGAGAAGAAGTTTAGCGATGCAAAGAAAAACGTTGATGCGATCATATACAAATGCTTGGCCCAAATAAAGGAGCGCAATAACAACGAAAAGTTCCTATTTTCCACAGCTATCATGAGTGAGCTTACAAATCAGAGTGGCACATCTTTAGATCCAACAAAGTTTCTAAAAGACACCATACATAATTTGATGGCTGCAGGAAAAGATACTGTCGGCAGCGCTCTATGTTGGTTCTTTTATCTTCTGGCGACCAACCCAATAGTAGAAGATAAGATTCTAGAAGAGATGCATACGCATTTGGAGGTTGGTTCATATAAAAGATGGAACACGACAGATTTAGACAAAATGATTTACCTTCATGGAGCTGTATGTGAAACCTTAAGGTTATACCCTCCTGTCCCTTTCAACCACAAAACTTCTCTTGAACCAGAAATCCTTCCAAGTGGGCACCAAGTTAATCAAAACACCAAGATTATTCTCTCTTTTTATTCTATGGGGAGGATGGAATCAATATGGGGGGAGGATTGCATGGAGTTTAAGCCTGAAAGATGGATATCTAATAATGGTGGAATAAAAAATGAACCATCATATAAGTTCCCAACATTTAACGCTGGACCGAGAGCTTGTTTAGGTAAGAATATGGCTTTGTCTCAGCTGAAGATAGTCATAACCGCGATCATTTACCATTACCACATTCAGCTGGTAGAAGATCATCCAGTGCTTCCAGCAAATTCTATTATACTTCATATGAAGCATGGTCTCAAGGTCAGATTAAAACGAAGAAGTGAACTCAACTAAAATTTGCATTAAGCATCTACTGATATTAATGTTATTGTGTGTTATTTTGGTATTGTGAACTTATTAGTTAATAACATCAATGTATACCTATATGTTTCGAAGTGTGAACGGTGTTATATTTATCTTGTAATCGCGAAAGAATAAGATAATATCTTACTAGTAACATAAATGTATTCCCACTATTTTATCATATCACATTTTTTTCATTTACACACCAACTGACGTAAAAATTTCGGCCAAGTTGCTATGAAATGACTGTTTTACTTTAGTCCGAGTTATTGTTCTATTTTTCTCCATCATTCAGTTAGAACTTTGAATGCCACTGATGAGTTGTAAAATACATATATTTACAGTGTAAAGTTTGTACAGTTTTTGAGTATTTTAAATAGTGTTTTTATTAGTTTTAGGCTTGTACTGGTCTATTTTATTTAGTATAGGTTTTTATATATTTTTATTAGTTTTGTGTCATTTTTATTACTTATGTATTTATTTTATATTTTAGTAGGTGTTCAGGAACGTTGGAGCGTAGACGAGAAACTTTGATCAAGCCAAGAACACCCTATTCAAGCTTGGAGTATAATAATAATAATAATAATAATAATAATAATAATAATAATAATAATAATAATAATAATAATAATAATTGGGTGAATTTGTGGTCACTTTTGGACATCCCAAAGCCCAACCCTACGTGAAGTAGGTTGGGAAATAATATAATGTGGAGAGCACATCAACAGCCGAAAATATGATTTCTTGGAGCAGCGATTATTTTTTGGGAGGAACCGCCATATTATTTTATTGAAAGCGACGAACACATTCAGTTGAAAAAAGATATAGCTGTGATCGACTAGAGGAGAATTGGAAGGAGAGAAGGTCTCGGGTGCATTAAAGATATATTATTCGAAGACCTGGTGGTTTGTTTTATCGTTTTTATTTATTTAGAGACATGTTTATTATTGTTTTTCGAGACTCTATGACTATGTTTCTAATTATAATTATGAACTAAATATTTCCATGGTTGCTTAGGTTTATTAACTAGACACGTAATTTGCAGTTTTTAATGATTTTTGGTTCTTAGTTTTGATGTGTAGAATTACATGATTTTAATTTTATTGTTGGATTTGATATATGTATGTTGGTATTAATTTTATTTGAAGTTTGTTTATTGGTTTTGTGGAGCTAGGCATGTAGAGATACCCCATAGGTCTTGAAATCAATCTAGTTCGTCAACTTAGGTTAGCGTGCTAGTATTTGGAGTTGGAGTACGACACAAGTATAACAAACTAATATAATAAATTAACTAAGACGTGCAGTCCATTCTTGAGGGTGAGAAATCTAACTCGAGATTGCTAGGTAACTAATTAGGCATTGTTCGGTAGTTGGCAAGCGCTAGGGCGGGAGTCGCTACTTGTCCGTGTTTAGAGTTTTCCTAGGTTTTCTTTAGTAGAGTTTAAGTCTGCTTCATAATTTGAAGATTTTAATCCAGGAGAGGTTTTAATCTAATTTCTGTGGGATTTTGGTACGCTAGGGCGATCCGGATCCATCTTAGCATTTCTACACTTGTCCCGCCTTAAGTCGAGTGAGCTATCTTTGACAGGGGGTTATTAGATAAGAATAGGGTCTCAAGTTAATTACCAGAGTCAGGATTTATTGCTAGTGTCTAGGGGTTTTACCTAAGTAACCAGCCTTCTTCCTATCTGATTTCTCCAAGTTTCTAGTTTCGTTTAAGCAGTTGAAGTAATTTTATTTATATTTAGTTTAATTAAGTTTATAATTAGTAGTTTAAAATACCCCCATTTAAGTATATATTTATTTAGGTTAGTATTCGGTATAGGTTGTGATCTAGAGTTGCATTCGCGTCTTTGGGTTCGATACTCGGTCTTATCTGTTTACTGCTTTGCGACCGGTACACTTGCCGTGCGTGTGTAGTTTTTTAGGTGAGTCGTTTTAATTAAAGCTTGTGTTATTTATATATATATATATATATATATATATATAGGAAAAAGATCAATTAGGAACCAAGGTATTAGTTAGGAACTTAGGAACCAATCTGAGCCATTCATCTTTTAATCTTGATCTAAGGGTAGGATGGTAATTGAACAATTATGTTTTATATTTTAATTTTAAAAAAAAGTTATAAAATCCCCCATCTCTTTCTCTCCACCATTATCACACCACTCTTCTCTCCTATACTTTCTCTCTCTAAAAAAAACCTCAATTTCAAACCCTAACCACCGTCACGTCGACGATAATCCCTATTCCTGCCCTTCCATTCACACTTCCTTGTCATTCGGAACTACATTGTGATAATATTATCTGAATAAAATATTCATAAGATATTTATATATATATTCAGATTAGATATTTCGATATGAGTCGTAGCCATTCACAATAAATTGAGGTTCATCACACTTATCTGTTTAAAATATATCCACAAGATCCATGGATTATCTCACCTTTTCTGCCTTATTTACTTTGTTTCTAACATTAGTCTATGCTATCACCTTCTCAGGCGGTCGCAGCTCACGGCTTCCACCAGGACCGTACCCTTTTCCTATCATTGGAAACATTTTACACCTTAGTGACAAACCCCACCAATCGCTTGCCACACTCTCCAAGCGTTACAAACCCCACCAATCGTATACATCAGTGTATACTATAGAATGTTTTTGTATCACTAATTGGACTTTACACTGATGTATAATTGTTGAAATATGAATATACACTGACGTATATTTGTTGAATATTATGGTACAGTACAATGTTTTTGTAGTACTAATTAGACTATACACTGATGTATAATTGTTGGAATATGAATATACACTGACGTATAGTTGTTTAATGTTATCGTACAGTATAATGTTTTTTTGTAGCAATGATTGGACTATACACCGATGTATAATTGTTTGAATATGACGATACTAAACACTGTTCCAAGCATCAATTTTATTGGGGTCTGATGTATATTGTATGTATACACTGATGTATATGCTAAACAACCTTTTTCTTTGTTTCAGGTTACTCTTGATAAGACCAACCTATCAGTTTCGTGTGAGTGCATGGAATATGAATATACACTGACGTATAGTTGTTTAATGTTATCGTACAGTATAATGTTTTTGTAGCAATGATTGGACTATACACTGATGTATAATTGTTGGAATATGAATATACACTGACGTATAGTTGTTTAATGTTATCGTACAGCATAATGTTTTTGTAGCAATGATTGGACTATACACTGATGTATAATTGTTGGAATATGAATATACACTGACGTATAGTTGTTTAATGTTATCGTACAGTATAATGTTTTTAGTTGTGGTTTTTGTCAGTTACAATATATACTAAATAACCTATTAATACTCACATACCAAAAGACAATATTACCCCTTGATTTAATTAAAAAGTTAATTAATGTTTAACATATTTACCATCATGCCATTGAAGATGGATGGATGAGATTGGTTCCTAAAGTTCCTAACTAAGGGTGGTTCTCAATTGAACCCTAATTCGTCAAATGATGATCTAATGTTTTAACTTATTGCTTGAATACTCTAATTCGTCCAAACGTATACTGCTTCTCACACCGGATAGTGGTTACCAGGAGACCCACCAATCTCCCTTCCTTGTAACGAGGCTCACGGTGGGGTTCAACAAGTGTTTCTTTAGTAGTACTACTAGACGGATCAAATTGTATTGCATGCTTACTGAACGAAAGAAACGTTGGTGGGATAAAACATGAAGTAAGTACTTCACTAATAGTATGTGTGTAATAGAAAGTTAGATCGGATTACATGACGTACGTACTCTTGCTTTCTAACCTCTGTCCAGATAGTTTTGTTGTGATTGAATGAAATGATCCCTTTTTTCTGTTAACAAAGTATGCATATGTGTTAGTGTATATATTGATATTTGTAAAGTCAAATCTAGGATGCAAGAAGATGGTATATTCATCACGGTATGGGTGGTTACAGGAAATGACAATTAATGGAAGTATTGGTTGTAGGGAAAACAAATGTGCGCCTTACTTAAATAACTGGCCATTTATCAAATGAAGATGGTTATAAAAAGTAAACCTATGGCTTTTTTAAAGGACCGACAATACGCACCATTAAGATATGGTAACAAGAAAAATATCATGGTTTTTTATAAATAAATATATATATATATATATATATATATATATATATAGGGGATGGATATTATGAAAACCCACTCTTAGAGTGGAAACCATGAAAACTTGATCTTAACCATCCATCCAATGTGATCAATGGATGATATTCATTTGAAGACTTTTTGGTTTCAATTAATAATATTATAATACAAAAGGGTAATATAGTAATGTTACTAGATAAGAATAATAGTATTATAACCACTCTCTCTCCATCAAATCAAGTGTCACATCCTCTTCTCTATCTCTCTCATTCTCCATAACCTTCTTCTCCATCTCTCCATTTCTCCATTATCATCTCTGTGCTTCTTCCTTTCTCCACCAATTAAAGAACACAAAACCCTTTACCTTCTTCCTTTCTCTACAACTGTCGCTGCCCACCGTCTCCTCTCCTCCCAACTCCTCTCTCATCTCCATCTCCTCCCAACTCCTCTCTCATTTCCATCTCCTCCTAACTCCATCTCCTATCTCATCTCCATACTTTGTACCGTCAAAGTCCATGGATACAGAACCCTACCTTTCATTCCCTCCCTCTCATGACCTTAATGTTCAGATCTGACGGCATTGGTGATGATTTTCAATTTTAATAGGTATTTATGTGTTCTTGATTTGGGTTTTTGTTGGGTGATAACCCAATTTTTTATTTGGGTTTTTTTTTTCATTTATCTAGTTTTATTATTTTTATATAAAAAAATTGAAGTGGGTTTTGCTTTGATTGTGAAGATATTCATCCGAGGTGTTAGAAGGTGACCGGATACGGTCAGAAAGGACGACCGGTGTTAACAGAGAAGAAGGGGTTGAAGGTGTTCTTTGTGGTTGTGTCCTTAATGTGGTTGTGTCCTTAAAAGATCTGTTCTTTATAGATCTGTTCTGTTTATTCTAATTTGTTTCAGTCCACATCGTATATGGTTCCCTTTTTTTTGACCAGCAACAATAAAGTAATACAATTATACAATATCATGATTTGTTTTTAATTTGTCAAGTCTTCATGGGTTTATTTGGATTGGAAGGTGGAAACTTAGTTATTATTATTTTTTTTAGATTTCGGATGATGATTTGGGTATCACAGATGATGATTTGGGTAACATTTTATACTACTAGATTTTGGGATTAACACGATTTAATTAACTTTTTTTACGTCACTATGCTAGATGGTGGTTTGGTAACACATGTTAACATCTCATCCATGGTTTTCTGGTAGCACCACAGATGATGATTTGAGTAACAGTTGATACCACTAGATTTTTCGAATTAACATGCGTTAAATCACTTTTTTTAAGTCACTCTGCTAGATGATGGTTTGGTAACACATGTTAACACATTTTTTATATGTCAGTATGTTAGCTGATGGGTTAGTAACACATGTTAACATCTCATATATGGTGTCCTGTTAGCACCACAGATGATGATTTGAGTAACAGTCGATACCGCTAGATTTTTCGAACTAACATGCGTTAAATCACTTTTTTTAAGTCATTATGCTAGATGATGGTTTGGTAACACATGTTAACACATTTTTTTTCAGATGTTAACGAAGACCCCCTCCCCACATTACGTGATTGAAACTCCCAACGGAACCAGGTTTTGGATTCCAAACTTTGTCCAGAAATACACACCTACTATTGGTCAATCGTTTGATAGTTTTGACGCAACTTTGGCGATGTACAGAGATTATGCCAACCTGGCCGGTTTCTCAGTCAAAAAGGGCCAGACGAAGGTATGGAAGGGTATCGCCACACACAAATACCTTCGGTGTAACAAAGCTGGGAAACCGTAGAAGGGTAGCATGTTTGACACACTATCTACGGGTTATGTATCTTATATTGTATACTCTTTTGCTAAAATATTGACCTTACATGTGATGTACATATAACAATATTTGTATAACTCTATAATGGATGGTAGGTGATACTATTCGTGACATATGTTTTCCACTGTTGTGTTCTTAGCTATCTATTGTGCATATTCGTGAGTGTTTCTAAATGAATGGTAAGGTAACATGTGTTATGTGATTTCATCATGTGTTAACATGTGTTATTTCTAGTACAGTTTATTTTGATTCCCAAAAAACATGGGAGGTCATATGGAATGGGATAACACATGTTAGGAATAACACATGTTACCACACGATGGATAAAACTATGTGGCCCAACATTGGTGTCCCCTTTTGATTTAAGTTCCTATTAGTAATGCATGAGCCAGGTTACTGGTTGGTACATATTATTGCTCTGAACCTTATCTTATTATGTGGCAAGAATTAACATATGTTAGATTTTTGTTGTCCCTTTTGTTTGACTGCTCTTACCTTTTTTTGTATGTTTTGATCGGCTGTGTTGCCATTTTCAAACCATTTTATGGATGTCCTATTATAATTCTTCGATTCCCAAAGAAGATGGGAGGGTATGCTAGATATGATAACACATGTTAGGGGTAACACAGGTTAACACATGATGAGATAACACGTGTTATCTGACCAAGTCTACGTGCTTGGTAGCAAAGACAAGATGAACAAGTGAAAAACCTACTCAGGGCATTTAAAAACTATGGTGGTAAGCAAGACAAACTATTAACACACATTAAGCAATAAAACCTACCCACGACATTTAAATGAACTGCATAGAAGGGTAACAAGTGTTAATGTTGCATGAGAGGTTAACATGTGTTATTCAGTAATATATGCTAAACTTGTATTTATTGTCAGTCTTTTTTTGTCTTTCTTACCACTATAGTTTTCACTTCAAAAGTTTACTGAGAAACAAAGCATACAAACTATTAACACACATTATTACAAAGTATCATTACAAACTACTAACTACTTTACAAAATAACTTGTATTTATTGTCAGCCTTTTTTTTCTTGCTTACCCCTATAGTTTTCACTTCATAAGTTTACTAAGAAGTAAAGCATACAAACTATTAACACGCGTTGTTACGAAAAAGTATCATTACAAACTATTGAACAAATAGATAAACCTACCCAGGACATTCAAATGAATTGCATGGAAAGGTAACATGTGTTAGTTAGTCATAAAGGGGTAACATGTGTTATCTGATTTGATAAAGTTAAAACGGTTTCCCCAATATACCCATGAGAAGAACTAACATTTGTTAGTATGGGTGGTGTGGTAACATATGTTAACACTCGTTATTACAAAGTATCATAACAAACTATTAATCACTTTAACAAAATAAATATAGTAAATCTATACATTGAGTACTAAAAAAGTAAAGTATATTCAGAAGCTTCAACAATGACCTAATAAAGGTCATTTGTTTTTTTTTTTTTTTTGGTGACACATGTTTCAACAAGAATGTCAAACACTAGAAAAAAAGGGTAACATGTGTTAGTGAGGTAATATTTGTTAAAGTTGTATTACAAAGTATACTGAGAAATAAAGCATACAAACAATTAACACACGTTATTACAAAGTATGATTACAAACTATTGACTACTTTAACAAAATAAATCTAGTAATTCTATGCATTGACTACCAAAAAGAAAACGCTATTCAAAAACTTTTCTACATATTTTTCTCGGCATCTTTGGACTTCGTATCTTAACATATGTTAACCGTGGGGGGGGGGGGTCTTCGTTATCAACTGCAAAACAATAGATGAGATGTTAAACGGTGTGACCAACTCATCATCTAACATACTAACAGAAGTAACACATGTTAACTTACTCAAGCATTTCATCAAACACATGGAGTGCATATATTCAAAACACAAAATTCATTATAATTACCTTTCATACATTCACCATTAACTTTGAATAGACATCCATATATCCATAACACAAAAGACCTAATAACTAACTACATTCCATCATTCACCATTAACTTCTAACATACTAACATAATAACACATGTTAACCCAGTCAGGCATTTCTTCAAACACATGGAGTTCATATATCCAAAACACAAAGGACATTATAATTACCTTCTGTACATTCACCATTAACTTTAAATGGACATCCATATATCCAAAACACAAAAAGACATTATAACTAACTTCTCATACATTCACCATTAACTTCTAACATACTAACAGAAGTAACACATGTTAACCCAGTCAGGCATTTCATCAAACACATGGAGTGCATTTCATCAAATAGCTGAGATGTTAACGTGTGTCACCAAATCATCATCTAGCATACTAACATAAAAAACAGTGTTAACAAATGTTAATTAGAAATTGAGTTCTATCATGTGTTAGCTGCAAGTAACGAAAACACACCCTAGAATAATCATAAGAACGTAAATTAAAAAGCGCAACACCTCCTATTTTGGTAACATGTGGTACTTTCATGGGCAATGCAAAAAAAGTGTAAAAAATAGATGAATACTGCGTGAACTGTTGGAAGTTTTAAAAATCTAAAACTAGAGCAGTCATACACTTCTACATCCGATTAACATGTGTTATATGCATATATGCAAATACCTTCGATTTCACCCCCCACCATTTGAAACCTCCGAAAACTAATACCATTCGCCGACTGGTGGTGCTCCTCCCTCTTTCACCGCCTTCCACCACCTCCCTATCGTCGACTACCTCCTCTAGTAGATCTAATATTCTAATCACATAGTAATTATACCAAATAACTTGTAAAACATACATATCACCATAGAAGCATGTCTAGCTGAATATTAATATAAAAATAAAGCCAAAACATTTTAAAAATTACCCAAAAAGTAGAAACTTTACCTCCTTTTCACGGTGTCCCTTCCTCTTTACTTCATGAAACGGATCTATATAACAATCAGTTATACTTGTTACAATAAATTATTTACACATTACACAAGGACTATACATAGCATAAACTATAAACTGAAAAATAACACCAGTGATCATAACAAGACTTAAAAGATTCATTTTTTTAATATAAATCCCTAAAATCAAAAACCTACCCAATTAAAAAACAAATACCTAAAACGAACAAAACAGATCAAGAAACAAACTTTATAATTAAAAAAAAGAAAAAAAAAAGAATACCTTGCAAGAGAAGCTTCTGGGCAGTCTCATTAGGATCCATACGTACAACAATCTTTAAGCATTGCATTAATCTCATCATCACTGTGTTTACCAGTGATCTCCTTAATGTTTTGGATCACCATAGATGACGAATCAAGTGCCTCTATTTTGGATCACTAGATAGGATCCATGGAGTCCCTCTATCTCTCTGTAGAGAAATGTTTATGGTTTGGGGTAAGAATTAGGAGGAAGAAAGAGAAAAGGAGAGTATATCTATATAAAGTATTATTGTAGGTTTGAATTTTTATTGGGGAATGGGAGGGTTGGTAATGTTGCAGGTTGTCATAATCAAAAAGTGAAAAGGTGAGGGCATGGGGTGTGGAAATTACTTTACTATCCTCATATCCTATAAAATATCTAATTTATTTGAGGTGGTGTGGCACAATATTAGCCACAAGTGAGGTTTTCATAGTTTGCACTATAACTTGAGTTTTCTTCATATACTTACACTATATATATATATATATAGATAAATAAATAAAGACGTACTATGCATTACTACAAGATATGGTTTCTGGAAGAAACTCTAGAGCCCATCCATCGAATATTTGTGAGTGTATCCCTCGTATTTTAAAAAGTGGGTTTGAGGGAATGTGAGTGAAGGAGAGAGAAAATATTATTGTTCATCTGTATATTTAAAAAAATATTGTTCATCATCAAAAAAATAATAATATTTTTTTTAAAGCGGGTTGTGAGTGAAAGAAAAAAAAAAGAAATGATAAAAGCATAAAAAATATTATTTAATTGAAATGGCAGAGGAAATGTAATGTTTTTCAATGTAATTTGATGGATGGAGATAGAAAATAAGGTATGAATGCCCGCCTTATTTAAAAGACGTAGCCCACGTGATTTGATTGAAGAAAGAAAATTTGTGACTTATTTAAAGAACGGACCACAGGTCATATCGCACGCATCAATCTATGATGTGATTGTAGGACGAAATCTTGTACAATTTAAAGGTCGGACCATGCATTAAATTAGGCTCAGGCTATTTGGACACCCTTGAAATCTATTTGGACACTCTGGTCATGCCTCGTATAGACCTATATGGGGCATATTAAAATACAAATTTTGTCTTTTAGCTATCTGATGTTGACCTACACAGAAAACAATAAAGTTTATACTCCTCGTATAGACCTATATGAGGCATATTGAAGTACATTTTTTGTCTTTTAGCTAATTGATGTTGACCTACACAGAAAACAATAAAATAATATGCCTCATATAGATCAATATGAGGCATATTATGGTCTATTTTTATTTTTTATATATTTTTATTTTTATTGTTTTTAAATAACTAAAAATAGTAAATTAACTTTAAAAATTCCAAAAATTAACAAAAAAATTAGTTATATTCTGTTCAATATTATTTTAAAAAAAAATTCAACTTTTTGTTACCAACATTATTTTAAGAGTAAAGATCAAATACAAAGTGTTTTTCGGTAAGAACTGTGAAAATCAAAGGGAGTAAAAAAAATATTTTTTTCCCAAATTTTTTTTTTTAGTTTTCAATACTATAATACATGTTTAACAATATGGGAAAAAAATTTGAAAAAAAAATAAAAAAAATACCCTCCTTTGATTCTCACAGTTGTTACCGAAAAAAAACACTTTGTACCGGATATTTCCCTTTATTTTAAATAGTGTTCAAATCAATAAAACTTAATTTTTTTTTTTTTTTGGATTTTTAAAAGTTATTTTAGTATTTTTAAACAATATTATTACAATAATATTGTATTTTAAAAAAAAATAAAAACAGCCTTGATATACCTAGTATTGGGCAATATGAGTAGTATTAAACACTGATAAGCCTAGTATTGGGCAATACGTGGCATATCAAGCCTAGTATTGGTACCAATACTAGGCTTGAAAAGTGATAAGAGGGTGACTTGATATGGATCATATTTGTAACACCCCAACCGATGGCGGAAACATCGGGATGTCACGTATTGATGATTGTTCAGTAGCTCATGGTGAATAATAAATTTCATTAAATGTTTTAAATAAATTACATACAATTGTTCTAAGAATTTGTACATCAAACTGAATCAAACTATGCAAACATCTTCAAGCATCAAATCGAATCTTCAAGCAACTAGAACCTGAAACATGTTAAGTTGAAAATATTTTGGGTCAACAAAAGTTGGTGAGAATTACATAGGTTTTGATAGTTGAATAAAATTGTTGTGCAATTCATGTGTCATGGCAATCTAGTCCATATGCGAAAACATACTAGAAGTAAATCGAGTGCATAATCAACCTTGTTGACTGTTGTATTGTGGTACATCCCATACGCTCATGGTTCACTCGTTTATATTGCAGTAACAAACACCCACGTAACCTTTGTAGGAGGCACGTATCCGGGTGGGATTGTCAGTCCAATAGATCTATCAATGTATACCGTTTGGCTGATGAATGTTTATGCTAGAATTGTGCTTACCCTAGTCATGTTCAAGACATAATGCAACATAGAAATACACATAGACACATTGATGATTGAATTGCATAAATATTGTTGTAACATGTCTCACCCCAAAAATGGTGATAAATAGAAAAAGGGGCTATGTAAAACTCACCTTAGCAAAATGCTATATCTGTTGAAAAATTGTAATATGGTGTTGCCCAAATGTATCAAGTATCACCCTATAATAAGGTAATAAATATGTCTAAGTCTACCAAGTCTACAAATGTATAAGTTCTAGGGCTTCGAATTGGGGATAAATACTTGTTTGATTAATAACAAAAATGTTTGATAATTGAGGAAATATTAGTAAATAAATAACCAAAAATGTTTTTATGAATTTTAAATTTAAGATGGTCACAATAATGTGTTTAAAGTGTAGAAATAATTTTTATAAAATTATTTTCTTTAAAATAGAATATTAATTCTATTTATAACAAATAGTCAAAATTTAACTTTAATATTTAAAAAAATACTAAAATTAAAGAGTTATTAGTTTAAAATTTATATTTCTGTTAAATATTCAGAAATAATTTGTATAAAATTTTGGTGCAAAAATACTAAAAATTGGATTTATTATGATTTAATTATGATTAAAACTAACAAAAATTGATTAAAAATATTAAATAAATGATTTTTCAGAAATAATAATCATTTCTGAAAGCTTAATGTTATAAAAACTCAGAATAAAATTTGTGGAAATTTATAAATTTGTTTTGATATTTTAATGGAATTTTATAAATATAATAGAATAAAATTGATTTATTTAATAAATATATTAAATAAATAAATTTTTGAAAACTAAAAATTGTAAGTTAAACTATTACATCAGATTAACACAAGATAATTTTTGTAGAATTTTTTAAAATGTTTTAGCATTTTAAAATGAATTTATAAGATTATAAGTATTATATATATATATATATATGATTTGATAAAAAAAAAATAAAACAAGAAAAAGGTTGTCTAACCCGGGACTCGAACCCGCGTGGGTCAGCAGACGAGCACCAGACACAACCACTTGGTCTAGACCAGTGATTGTGTTGTTTCTTGTTTCATTAAAAATAAATATTGAATCAGAATACATGTTCTTCCCCAATTATATGCAATCGAAACCCTAGTTTTTCAATTGGCCAATCTACACAACATCAATCAAATTAATCTTAGGGCTTATGTTGTGTAGATGCCGATAAACAAAACCCACAATTAAAATTGAACTTACAAACACGTTTGGTGCACGATTACTTGGTCAGCTTAAAAGTCAAACACGAAGCAATTTATCATGAACAGAGGTTTGTTGTGAAGAATTGAAGATTGGGAAAGAGATAATGGCGAGGTTAGAAGGTCCAGCAACCTTCAATTTATAGTGTTATGGTCCCAATCATCGAAATGGTAAGTGTTGACTTGGTGTTTAATGTTGACGCGTAAATGGTTATTTGGTATGAATTAAACTGTGATTTATCGTGTAATGATGGTTGATAGGCCGGTAATCACGAATCAATGGTCAACCATGGTTAATATGCGTTAATTGAGCCAAATTGATTTGGTAAACTCTTGCCATATCTGCTACTGCTGATCGCGAACACAGGGAAGAAAGAAAGAGAGATGAGAGTGTGCTTAAATATAATTAAAGTTGAGTTAAAATCAACAAGAGTGCGTGGCCCAAGTGGTGTGAACGTGTGTGTGGGTGGTAGCTGATCCGGGTTCGATCCTCGGCGGGGACACATTTTTTTTTATTTAATAGATTAGAGAGGGGAGGGGGACAGTGGGCCGGATCAAAGGAAGGCTGGGCTCAGATGTGATGTTTGGGCTTGGGCTGGAATTTAAAGATGGTATATTGGGTTTAGAGGTGTTGGGTTTTATTTGGGTTGTAGTATAAGACTAAATGTATATATATTTTTATATATATAAAATCTGAAAATTATTTCTTTAATATTATTATTATTATAAATATATATATATATGTATATGTATGAATAATAATCATCGTATTAGGCTCAAATATCACCAAAAATAATAAAACTTGTCGTTTTACTCCGTAACGTATAATTAATAAATGCGAAATGTTACAATATTGGGCAATACGATCCATATTAATACATCAGTATGCCTCATATAGGTCTATATGAGGCATATTAGTCCTCATATCACTTCTTCTCAGCCTAGTATCAAACCCAATACGTGGTGGCTTTGATATGCCCCATATTGACCAATACGAGGCAGATCAGGGTCTTTTTTTTTTATTTTCTTTATATATTGCTACCGGGCCCGGCCGGGTCGAAACGGTCCTGGTCGCTACCGGGCCCGACCGGGTCGAAACGGTCCGGATCGCTACCGGGCCCAGCCGGGTCGAAACTGTCCGGGTCGCTACGGTTGGGTCGTAACAGTTCAGGTTGTTATCCAGCCCGATAGGGTCGAACCTAATCCAAACCATCCATACCCAAACAAAAGAAAATTTTTTTACAAAATAATATTGGTAACAAAAAGTTTTGATTTTTTTTTTAAGTTAATTTAGTATTTTTAGTTATTTAAAAACAATAAAAATAAAAATAATAAAAAGACCCTAATATGTCTCATATTGATCTATATGAGGCATACTTAGCTATGATATACCTCATATTGACCAATATGTGACATATTGGCACGAAGTTTCAGGTATGAGATTCCCTTGAAGTTTGTGTACAGCTTTTTGACCTGACCCGTCCCGTAGCGACCCGGACCGTTTCGACCCGGCCGGGCCTGGTAACGACCGGACCGTTTCGACCCGACGGGACCGGTAGCGGCCCTGATCGTTTCGACCCGACCGGGCCCGGTAACGACCTAGACCGTATCAACCTGACCCGTCCCGTAGCGACCCGGATTGTTTCGACCCGGCCGGGCCTGGTAGCGACCCGGACCGTTTCGACCCGGCCGGGACCGGTAGCAACCCGGACCGTTTTGACCCGACCGGGCCCGGTAACGACCCAGACCGTTTCAACGTGACTCGGACCGTTTCGAACTAGCCGGGCCGGTAGCGACCCAGACCGTTTCGACCTGGCCGGGCCCGGTAACGACCCGGACCGTTTTGACCCGACGGGACCGGTAGCGGCCCGGACCGTTTCAACCAGACCGGGCCCGGTAACGACCCGAACCGTTTCGACCTGACCGGGGCCGGTAACAACCCAGACCGTTTCAACCTGACCCGTCCCGTAGCGACCCGGTCGGGCCCTGTAACGGCCCAGACTGTTTCAACCTGACCCGTCCCGTATTGACCCGGACAGTTTCGACCCGGGCGGGACCCGGTAGCGACCTAGACCGTTTTGACCCGACGGGGCCCGATAACGTCCCAGACCGTTTAAAATAATATTGGATTAAATATAACTAATTTTTGTTACTTTTTGGAAAATTTAAAGTTAATTTAGTATTTTTAGTTATTTAAAAACAATAAAAATGAAAATATATAAAAAAAAATAAAAAAAGACCCTAATAGTATTGCCCAATATGACCCATATCTGGGCACCCCCATATCACCTTCTAAGCCTAGTATTGGTACCAATACTAGCCTTGATATGCCACGTATTGCTTAATATTATGCTTATCAGTGTTTAATACTACTCATATTGCCCAATACTAGGCATATCAAGGTTGTTTTCATTTTTTTTAAAATAAAATATTATTGTTTAAAAATACTAAAATAACTTTTAAAAATCCCAAAAAATAAAAAAAATAAAGTTTTATTGATTTGAACATTATTTTATAAAAATTAGATGTTTTTGTTTCAAAGACGAGGCATATTCGATTTTTTTAATTGTTTGGTTTGTTTTTGTTGGTTTTGAAGATGTTTGTTTTGTTTTGTTTCGAATGTATTAAATACAACGATCAATCGATTTAAAAAAAAAAAAACACTTTCTCCAATAAATCTTATAACTTCTTCAAACTTTGTATTGTTTATATAACTTCTTCAAACTCACCAAAACAAAACAAACATCTTCAAAACCAACCAAAACAAAACCAAACAAAAGATAATAATTTTCATAAAATAATGTTGGTAACAAAAAGTTGTAATTTTTTAAAAATAATATTTTAATGAATATAGTTAATTTTTTTGGATTTTTTAAGTTAATTTAGTATTTTTAGTTATTTAAAAACAATAAAATGAAAATATATAAAAAAATACAAATAGACCATAATATGCCTCATATTGATCTATATGAAGCATTTCTTTTTTTTTTTATAAAAACTTTAATATATTAATAAACATAATAATAATAATAATAATTTAAATTGAAAATATATTAAATTAATAAAATAATAAAAAAAAATAATTAATATTACAAAATAATATAAAAAAATTATATTCAAAATTTGAAATTCAAACGGTTACTGTTCCAAATAGTTTGAATTTCAACTCCCCCCCCCCCCCCCACCCTCCTCCAAACGTTTAAATTTCAAAGCTTAAATTTCAAAGTTTGAATTTCAAAGTTTTCCCCCAAACGGTAATATTTCTAACCCTATAAATACAACACCTAGCCCAATTCTCAGTCACACCTATTCCCCCTCCTCAAAGCAATGAATAATATGGGTGACGGTTTTGCACCAGGAGCTGCCAGACCCTCTAATCTCCGGCATTACTCTCGCCGGAGCCGGGGCCGGGGCCGGCCCCGGAGACTACCATTCTCCTCCTCCTCCTCCTCTTCCTCCACAACATTGGTTCTATCCTCCTCCTCCTCCTGCTGCTGCACAACCAACCGATCCTCCTCCTGCTGCTGCTGCACAACCAACCTTTCCTCCTCCTCCTGAAGCCGATGATGACTTCACGGATGAGGAATGGGTCTGGGCCATGGATTATGCCATGGCTGTTAGAGAAGTGGACCGACTAATGTTGTCGGCACCCACCCCCCACCACCAGACTACCCCCACCCCCCCCCCCACCAACGAGGGGAGCCAATTGAGGAGGACTTGGAAGCCCTCAGGGAAGCTGAGGAGGAGGAACTACTCTGGAGCCAACCTTCCCTCCTCGTGAGTACTGCTATATCCTCGAGGATGCGAGATCCGATGGTCGCGATAGTTCTCGTTCTGTGTCCCCCACGTACTACACAATCGATGACTGAGACAACTACTAGTGGAGAAAATTAAGATTAAATAAGTAATTTAGGAATTAGGATTATGTAATGGTTGTTTAAGTAATTATGTAATGGTTATTTAACTAATTTAATTATGTAATGTTTTTTTTAAAAAAAAAATTATTTAATTTGTTTTTTTAAACTAACCGGCCAAAGAAAATAAGTATATGATTTATTTATTTTATTTTTTTTATATAAACTAATAATTATACCCCACCCAATCAAGAGATGCCACCTCACCCCACCCCCAAGCCGGTGACACCCTCCACGCCCTCACCTTTCCTGCCCCTTCCACGTCACCATGGCGGCGATGTTCCCCCCCCCCCCTCCCGCCCCATTCCCGCCCCCACTCCGGGCACTCTAAGGCTTTTGTATATATTGGTAGTTTTTAATAATATGTTGCTGCTAAAAAAAAGTTGTGACCTTTATCGGTGTATCTGATATCCTTTTTCTTGAAACAGAGGCGGTTTTGTATGAGGAGAGAGAAGGAGAGAGAAAGGGAGAGAAAGGAGAGATAAAGTGAGGAGAGAGAGTGTGTATGTGATGAGGTGTTGGTTTTATATCGGTGCCTTGAACTTGGTGACCCATCTCTCCAAAGAGACGGGAGGGGGCCATTTTCGTTAAAAATTATGTCAAAGGGCTATTTTCATGATTTTCCCTTAACACTCCCCCTTAATTCAAAATATGTAGGGCTGCAAATGAATCGAACGAACACGAACAAGGCCTTATTCGTGTTCGTTCGTTAAGAAAATTATGTGTTCACGAACAGTTCATGAACACTTACCGAACGAGAATTTATGTTCGTGTTCGTTTGTTAAGAAAACACTCATGTTTGTGTTCGTTTGTTAATTTTGTTCATGAACAAACACAAACACAAACACAAAAGAAGTGTTCATGAACACAAAGAAGTGTTCATGAACAGAAACAAACACAAACAGACATATATTAACTTTTGAATAACATCGAATTCACATACATTAAAACATTAACTAAATCCACCTAAAATATAACCTAATTGTCCAAACATACTTAGCGTTGGAGAAGGTGGATGGCAGAGGGCATTGGAGGTGGAGGGCATCAACACTGGAATGTGGAAACATATATTAAACTTGGTTACAAAAAGTAGGTTGATTGAACTCATATAGTCATATATTTACCTCATATATATATATATATATTATTTATTGGGTAAAACAAATAAAAGTAAAAGAATATAAAGAAGTATAAAAATTAAAAACCTTAATAAACTATCGAACACAGACGAACACGTTACCTAACGTTCACGAACATAAACGAACGAACACGACCTATGTTCATGTTTGTTCGTTTAACTAAACGAACGGATTTTTTTTGTTCGTGTTCGTTCATTTATTAAACGAACGAACGAACACAAACGAACTTCCCGCCGAACGGTTCATAAACTGTTCGCTGAAAGTTCAGTTCGTTTGCAGCCCTAAAAATATGGGTTATGAATATCTGCCGTTGTGCTCACTCAGCTGTGGACACAGGTTGTGAAGACTGACGGGCGATTCCAGTTTACTACTCTACATTAATTAATGACTATTCACAACATGTTTGCATGTGAATAAATCTTTTATTTGTTGTTTGTAGTCAGATTTAGCTAAGTTGCAGCTACAATGATGTTCTACACCATATTTACATGGATATAATCAGAATTTTAGGAGTTGATGAATGCAATTATGATTGTTGTTGTTGACTTAATTATGTTGACCGTGATCAAAGTATTTAAGAACAAAATGATATTAAGTTACAAAAGTGTAGTTTCAAGCCATCGAAGAAGGTTTGATGATTGCACTTAAAGATTGCTACAAGTAGCATAGATACCACTGCAACAAAAGTCAAAGCTTTTGGTATTCGTTTTAAAACAACAAATTATTAACTCATGTAGCATTCAACTTGACCTGATGGAGATTTGACCGATTTCTTTTTTACCATGTTTGAAATTAATTTGACATGTTTAATCCGGCCATATCAAACATTTATATATCTGGTCAAAAGTGCACGTTTAGGCTGAATATCTTATACGTTAATTATTTACAAGATACACTAAAGTCGGTGACAGGTTTAACGGTAAAGTTGTTGCCATGTCACCTGAAGGCACATGTTCGAGTCGTGGAAACTTTCTTTTGAAATGGAGGATAAAAATGCGTACATTAGGCCCAAGATGACCCAACACTCTCTAACCCCATGCTTGGATGAGGCTCGTGCACCTGATTTGCCATTTGCAAGATGCAATGAATGAGAGTTAACCGTTAGGTGACAATAGCAAGTGGTACTCATTTAGATAAGGGTAGTAATGGCAAATGAAAGGAAAACTTAATGAATGTGACATTGTGTTACATCAAGTCAGTAGGAAGAAAACTTATGGCTTATTTATAGGACAAACCACTACAGATTATAATCCCATCCAAACAAAAAAATAAGTTCATATCTTTTCCCCCATGGCTTTTCTTGAATACTTGGTCATTATCTTTTTGTTTCTCAATCTAGTTTCGATTATAGTAATCATGTATAGACATAAAAAACAAAGTATTATCCCTACAAATTGGCCCATTCTTGGTATGACACCGGCGATTCTTGTAAATGCTCACCGATTCCTAGATTTCAGCGCTGGAATTCTCATACAGAGTGGTGGTACACTCATACTCAAAGGCCCGTGGTTCGCTAACTTGGATATGCTACTTACCACGGATCCCTTAGACGTCCACCACATTCTAAGCAAAAACTTCAACAATTATCCCAAAGGTGACAAATTTCGTAAGATATTTTACAGTCTAGGAGATGGAATTCTCAATTCCGACGGTGAGATATGGGAGATGAACCGCAAGATAATTTTTTCAGTGTTCAAGCAAGCAGGATTTCAGACTATGATGGAAACAACTATATGGAACAAAGTGGAAAATGGGCTTCTACCAATACTTGATTCTATTTGTAGACGCGGCTCTGAGATCGATTTACAAGATGTATTTCAAAGGTTTGCTTTTGACTCCGTATGCACATTACTCCTTGATAACGACCCAAAAAGCCTGTCTCTTAATTTTCCTTACATCCCTAGTTTCCAAGCCTTCGCTGATGCCGAAGAAGCTATTTTGCTTAGGCATCTTACTCCCCCATACCTTTGGAAACTGCAACAGATTCTTAAGGTGGGGACAGAGAAGAAGTTTAGCGATGCAAAGAAAAACGTTGATGCGATCATATACAAATGCTTGGCCCAAATAAAGGAGCGCAATAACAACGAAAAGTTCCTATTTTCCACAGCTATCATGAGTGAGCTTACAAATCAGAGTGGCACATCTTTAGATCCAACAAAGTTTCTAAAAGACACCATACATAATTTGATGGCTGCAGGAAAAGATACTGTCGGCAGCGCTCTATGTTGGTTCTTTTATCTTCTGGCGACCAACCCAATAGTAGAAGATAAGATTCTAGAAGAGATGCATACGCATTTGGAGGTTGGTTCATATAAAAGATGGAACACGACAGATTTAGACAAAATGATTTACCTTCATGGAGCTGTATGTGAAACCTTAAGGTTATACCCTCCTGTCCCTTTCAACCACAAAACTTCTCTTGAACCAGAAATCCTTCCAAGTGGGCACCAAGTTAATCAAAACACCAAGATTATTCTCTCTTTTTATTCTATGGGGAGGATGGAATCAATATGGGGGGAGGATTGCATGGAGTTTAAGCCTGAAAGATGGATATCTAATAATGGTGGAATAAAAAATGAACCATCATATAAGTTCCCAACATTTAACGCTGGACCGAGAGCTTGTTTAGGTAAGAATATGGCTTTGTCTCAGCTGAAGATAGTCATAACCGCGATCATTTACCATTACCACATTCAGCTGGTAGAAGATCATCCAGTGCTTCCAGCAAATTCTATTATACTTCATATGAAGCATGGTCTCAAGGTCAGATTAAAACGAAGAAGTGAACTCAACTAAAATTTGCATTAAGCATCTACTGATATTAATGTTATTGTGTGTTATTTTGGTATTGTGAACTTATTAGTTAATAACATCAATGTATACCTATATGTTTCGAAGTGTGAACGGTGTTATATTTATCTTGTAATCGCGAAAGAATAAGATAATATCTTACTAGTAACATAAATGTATTCCCACTATTTTATCATATCACATTTTTTTCATTTACACACCAACTGACGTAAAAATTTCGGCCAAGTTGCTATGAAATGACTGTTTTACTTTAGTCCGAGTTATGGTTCTATTTTTCTCCATCAATCAGTTAGAACTTTGAATGCCACCATCAAATGATGATCTATTGTTTTAACTTATAGCTTGAATACTCTAATTCGTCCAAACGTATACTGCTTCTCACACCGGATAGTGGTTACCAGAAGACCCCCCCAATCTCCCTTCCTTGTAACAAGGCTCACGGTGGGGTTCAACTGTTGGATATTTTAGTGTAATTGGATTGACTGTTTGATCAATATGTTCATAATAATACATCATATAGGTATGGTGGTGCAGAGTGCACGCCTATTTGAATTTATTATGAATTTAGGGGCGAAGCCCCTAAGGAACGGGGTCCGGGGGCAGCGCCCCTGGGAGCAGGGTCCAAGGGGCGGCAGCCCCTGGCAGGGTCCAAGGGGCAGAGATTATCTCCTTCTTGATCAATCTCTCTGGTTCTCATAATCTCAAATACAACATACAGAAAATTCTCAATCTCTGATTGTATCCGGTTGAATATTCGATAGAACCGTCGAATTGATTCAATCTGAAAGCGATCACGTGCCTTCAGAGATTTCTGTTATCCGGTTTTGTTCGTTTGTTACGGTTATTCCCCAACATCAACAAGTGTTTCTTTAGTAGTACTACTACACGGATCAAATTGTATTGCATACTTACTGAACGAAAGAAACGTTGGTGGGATAAAACATGAAGTTTATAAGTACTTCACTAATAGTATGTGTGTAATAGAAAGTTAGATCGGATTACATGACGTACCTACTCTTGCTTTCTAACCTCTGTCCAGATAGTTTTGTTGTGATTGAATGAAATGATCCCTTTTTTCTGTTAAAAAAGTATGCATATGTGTTAGTGTATATATTGATATTTGTAAAGTCAAATCTAGGATGCAAGAAGATGGTATATTCATCACGGTATGGGTGGTTTACAGGAAATGACAATTAATGGAAGTATTGGTTAGGGAAAACAAATGTGCGCCTTACTTAAATAACAGGCCATTTATCAAATGAAGATGGTTATAAAAAGAAAACCTATGGTTTTTTTTAAAGGACCGACAATACACACCATTAAGATATGGTAACAAGAAAAATATCATGGTTTTTTATAAATAAATATATAGATAAATAAAGACGTGCTATGCATTACTACAAGATATGGTTTCTGGAAGAAACTCTAGAGCCCATCCATCCAATATTTGTGAGTGTATCCCTCGTATTTTAAAAAGTGAGTTTGATGGATTGTGAGTGAAGGAGGGGGAAAATATTATTGTTTATCTGTATATTTAAAAAATTATTGTTCATCATCAAAAAAAATTAATATTTTTTTAAAGCGGGTTGTGAGTGAAAGAAAAAAGAAAAGAAAATGATAAAAGTATAAAAAAATATTATTTAATTGAAATGGCAGAGGAAATGTAATGTTTTTCAGTGTAATTTGATAGATGGAGATAGAAAATAGGGTATGAATGCCCGCCTTATTTAAAAGATGGAGCCCACGTGACTTGATTGGAGAAAGAAAATTTGTGACTTATTTAAAGAACGGACCACAGGTCATATCGCACGCATCAATCTATGATGTGATTGTAGGACGAAATCTTGTAAAATTAAAGGTCGGACCATGCATTAAATTAAGGGTCATACTATTTGGACACCCCAAAAAATTAAATTGACACCCTAAGTATGCCTCATATAGACCTATATGGGGGCATATGTGAGTACATATTTTGTCTTTTAGCTATCTGATGTTGACTAACACAGAAAACAATAAAGTTGATACTTCTCGTAGAGACCTATATGAGGTATATTGAAATACAATTTTTGTCTTTTAGCTAATTAATGTTGACCAACACAAAAAACAATAAAGTAACATGTCTCATATAGATCAATATGAGACATATTATGGTCTATTTTTATTTTTTATATATTTTCATTTTATTGTTTTTAAATAACTAAAAATACAAAATTAACTTAAAAAATCCAAAAAAAAATAATAATAATTATATTCATTAAAATATTATTTTAAAAAAAATTACAACTTTTTATTACCAACATTATTTTATAAAAATTATTATCTTTTGTTTTGTTTTGGTTGGTTTTGAAGATGTTTGTTTTGTTTTGGTGAGTTTAAAGAAGTTATATAAACAATACAAAGTTTGAAGAAGTTATAAGATTTGTTTGAGAAAGTGTTTTTTTTTTTTTAAATCAATTGATCGTTGTATTTAATACATTCGAAACAAAAGAAAACAAACATCTTCAAAACCAACAAAAACAAACCAAACAATTAAAAAAAACGAATATGCCTCGTCTTTGTAACAAAAACATCTAATTTTTATAAATTAATGTTCAAATCAATAAAACTTTATTTTTTGCATTTTTTGGGATTTTTAAAAGTTATTTTAGTATTTTTAAACAATAATATTGTATTTAAAAAAAAATAAAAACAACCTTAATATGCCTAGTATTAGGCAATATGAGTAGTATTAAACACAGATAAGCCTAGTATTGAGCAATACGTGGCATATCAAGGCTAGTATTGGTACCAATACTAGGCTTAGAAGGTGATATGGGGGTGCCCAGATATGGGTCATATTGAGCAATACGACCCATATTAGGGTCTTCTTTTATTTTTTTTATATATTTTCATTTTTATTGTTTTTAAATAACTAAAAATACTAAAATAACATTAAAAATTCCAAAAATTAACAAAAAATTAGTTATATTTAATCCAATATTATTTTAAACGGTCTGGGTCGTTACCGGGCCCGGTCGGGTCAAACGGTCTGGGTCGCTACCGGGCCCGCCCGGGTCAAAACTGTCCGGGTCGATACGATACGAGACGGGTCAGGTTGAAACGGTTTGGGCCGTTTCAGGGCCCGGTCGGGTCGAATGGTCCGGGTCATTACCGGGCCCGGTCTGGTTGAAACGGTCCGGGTCGCCTCCGGTCCCGTCGGGTCAAAACGGTCCGGGTCGTTACCGGGCCCGGCCAGGTCGAAACGGTCCGGGTCGCTACGGGGCCCGGCTAGTTCAAAACGATCCGGGTCGCTACCGGGCCCGGCCGGATCGAAACGGTCCGGGTCGCTAACGGGCCCGGCCGGGTCGAAACAATCCGGGTTGCTACGGGACGGGTCTGGTTGAAACGGTCTAGGTCGTTACCGGGCCCGGTCGGGTAGAAACGATCTGGGCCGCTACCGGTCCCGTCGGGTTGAAACAGTCCGGTCGTTACCAGGCCCAGCCGGGTCAAAACGGTCCGGGTCGCTACCGGGCCCGGGCGGGTCGAAATGGTCCAGGTCGCTACGGGACGGGTCAAGTCGAAACGGTCCGGGTCGCTACCCGGCCCGGCTGGGTCGTAACAGTCCGGGTTGTTATCCAGCCCGATAGGGTCGAACCGAGCCAGTTTAAAATGAAATATTTCAGATCCCTTAAAATTTTATTTTTAAGTTTATTTTTGTTTTTTTATTTTTATTTACTTTTTAATTTTTTTATTGTTATTTTTTTTTAAATTTTAATCTATTTTAATGTGAACCTATCTTAATCCAAACCATCCATACCCAACCCATCGATACCCAAACAAAAGAAATAATTTTTATAAAATAATACTGGTAACAAAAAGGTGTAATTTTGTTAAAATAATATTGGAATGAATATAACTAACTTTTTGTTAATTTTTGAATTTTTTTTAAAGTTAATTTAGTATTTTTAGTTATTTAAAAACAATAAAAATAAAAATAATAAAAAGACCCTAATATGCCTTATATTGATCTATATGAGGCATACTTAGCTATGATATACCTCATATTGACCAATATGTGACATATTGGCACGAAGTTTCAGGTCTGAGATTCCCTTGAAGTTTGTGTACAGCTTTTTGACCTAAGTATGCCTTATATAGATCAATATGAAGCATACTTAGGGTGTCAAAATAGATATCAAGGGTGTCCAAATAGATTGAGCCTAAATTAACTAAGATATGGTTGCAGAATAAAAGTCGTTAGTTATTTAAAGGACGGATCAAGAGTGTTTATTATAATCCAAGTACATATACTTTTGTGCTAGAAGATAGTTACAAAATTACTCTATTTATTATGGGGTTGGTTATCTACACAACTAGGGTTTTATCTACACAACCCCTATATGGCCCATCAGGGCCTCCATGGCCCGTCGAGCCCCCATCAGACAGAACGACGGCCCATCAGGGCCTCGATGACCCGCCGTTTTACCCTAAATGATTACCAATCATTTGTAATCATTGGCAATGATTGAATAATGATTACCATTTTTACGGGCCATCGAGGCCTCGACGGGCCGTGGTTAAATACCTTTTCAGACTTTTCAGTCTGAACTCCCTGCTTTTCAGACTGACACCCCGTACATCGTATCACGACGGGCCGTGGAGGCCTCGACGGCCCATCAAGGCCTCGACGGTCCGTAGAAAGGTTGTTTAGGGTTTTTTTTGGGTTGTGTAGATAGCATCACCCTTTATTATTTTGAAATATGTTAGGGAAACTATAGGGGCAAACTGGTAATTTGTTAATTTTACGTTTTAGTTTACATAAAATACAAATATGTTTATATATTAATTTCTGTAGTACTTTACATTTCCTAGCTCTTGTGTTTATAAACAAACTTTATATCCAACCTCGGTTCCAAATTAGCACTCCTGAGCATATATGTGGATCGTGTTGGGTACTCAAGTAGCAAATATTCAAAGACCACATATTCCAATATTAATCGACCACGGATGTAGAGGGAGGTTAGGGGTAGCCACGCAATACCTTAAATTTATGGGCGAAGTGTATAATTAGTGCAATTTTTTTCTTCTTGTTCATTTTATATATCGGGATACCCCTAAACAAATATTAGAGTACCGGTTAAAATTCTTAACTTCAAAACCATATATATTTATTTTAATCTAACTCCTTTTCTTTAATTATTTTTATTTTTGAAGTTTGGCTTTCTATTGGGCATTAGCCCAGTTGTATATGGGCTTGTTTGGTCGTTTTTTAATAGTCGTATTCCATGTTCGAGAGATCTCGCTGCATCCCTTTCTTGCGAATCATCCATGTGCACAACTGGATTCTCTATGTCTCTCCCTAATCAACTGGTCATTAGGGGATTGCTATATATGAGGGCCATTCTAGTGTTCTGGCACTGTCAATCAATTACTCTTCTAGTCTTGTTTGAGTATATCAAATTTTGTCTATGTTTTGACGAATCTATTTACATTCGACTATTGTTCTACAACCAATTGGCAATCATCCGTTTGTCTTTTGTAATTCGTATTCAATACAATAAAATCTTTCAATTTTTCATGGTATCAGTTTCATGGTGATAGTCCAAGATCGGACCTATGATGTGATCAAATATGATGAATAAACATCAAAAGCAGTGTGTGACACAGATTAAATCCAATCGATATTAAAATAAACAATAGCAAAACGAACTAACACATATTATATTCAATACCAAAGGAGTATACATCTAGGTGATCTCCCCTCCATACATACACACACATACGCCTGCTCAGCCGGTTTTCTACTTTGCATGGTTTGACTCTAATGTGTCTTACATCAAATACCTGATACCCAATCACTAGGCTAAGTATTACAATACATAGAGTTATTCAGCGCCTGACTATTCTTAGTCTATTCGAACAACAACGAACAAACATGAATTGCACTAACAGATTCTCCCTTGGACGTTACCATCTAATGAAAGGTTCATACTGTAAATAAAAAATTGATTGGTAGAAAAAATATGTAGATTTGATTAGGGGCGGCAATTATTGACACGACCCGAAAACCGACCCGAACCCGACACGAAAAAAAATAGATTTGGGTCAACTAACACGACCCGTATAAAAAAACGGGTCGGGTTCGGGTCAACTAACATGACCCGTTTAAAAAACGGGTTGGGTTCGGGTTGACACATATATAAAATGGGTTGAACCGTTAACCCGTTTAAGTATTTAGAAAAAAAAAATCTATTATATTTTTATTTTTCTTTTATCATTTCTATTTACATGGTTAGTTATAATTGTGTTATTTTTAGCACACTATATTATTTATTTGTCACACTTATATACTCACCATTAAACACTTTATTGATAACCCGTTTACAACCCAACAACCTGCTTATAACTCATGAACATGTATTACTCATTTAAAAATATGGGTTAAACGGGTCGTCTTCGGGTTGACCCGGATTTTATGTGGGTCGGGTTAGGGTTGAAATATTTGACACGAATAATAATATGGGTCGGGTTCGGGTTGCACATTTCAACCCATCAACCCGCCAACCCGCAACCCGTAAACCCGCCAACCCATCAACCCGGCACGATTGACACTCCTAGATTTGATAGCTTCATTTTCAAGGGACAGGGTCATATGGTCTTGAAAAATAAAATTTAAATCATTGAAACAAACGAATATTGCTTTTTTTTTTTAACTTATATGCATATATTTGTTTGTTATTTATTTGCCAATTCGAATATGAATGAATACGTATTTGCATATTTAGTTAAATCTAGGATTCAAAAACAGTAGTGCTCGCCATGAGTACTAATAGGAAATGCAATACATTAAGACGGGTATTTGGGTAGGAGATTAGGTTTAGATGTTTCACGAGTATTAGTCAATGTTGGATTTGGATCTCTAAGAACCAATGACTACCAAACTCAAAATCGGATGCTATTGCTACAGATCTTAGAGTTGCTATTGAGGAAAATGAATTGGTACTCACCATTCCAAGTATGGATATTGTCGATGGTCTGAGGCTACATGGTATGGATTCGCACCCCCTATCCACCTCAGCTTTTTCACCAACAATAGTGCCCCCAACCATTTCATGATCGCTATTAGGGGCGCCATTGATTGGCTGTTAGCATAATAACGATGATTAACAAGCTTCAACAGGTGATGGTGATGGGCCATGGTGGGCGCTATTGTCCTTGGGGGGCTTTATTTACATGGGTGTTATTGGAGGAGGCAATGGAGTCCCCTGTTAATGTGGCGTTAAGGTGATGTATTGAGCTCCTAGGGTTCCATTCCGTACTACATAGCCTAAGAGGTTGCTACGACATACTTTAATTCTAATATAAGAAGTGGTTGTTGATGGAAACTTGTTACTCTTGTGGTAGAGCTATAACTGAGGGGGAGTTAGTATGTGGCACAATATTATTGATGTGTTACTACTAGAAATTATAAATGACCAAAGTTGCAACTAAGATCAACATAGAGGCAACCTATGGTTCCTACTAATCTCCAAATTGTTACAGAGGATAACTTACCACCAACCCATAGTTAATGTTGACTTGTGTGTTTGTTAAAACTTTGTTAAAAAAAATGTTACAAGTCATATTCAAGAAATATTTCATGATGCCAAAATGGTATATAATGAATGGATTTTTGTAACATCCCGAAAATCCATTCCGCTTAATTACGCCATTAGGCGTGAATAAGAAATGACAAAAGCGAATTAAATAGTAGAATGAGCCTTTTATGGATAATAAAACGGGATGATACAAATGTGGGTTATGTTCTAATATGAAAGTTTATCTAGTGAAAGTAATTATCCTTATAATGGGGAGATAACACTAGAAATAAACTTGCATAGTTAAGGTTTTGATAATAAATGGCTTTGGGGTAAACTTGAGGGACTTGTGGTGTAAATATGCCACAAACAAAATGCCCAAACACACCCCATTTGGGGGGAAACGAGTTCAGCCCCAAAGAGGGCATTCTTGAGCCTTAAACCAAACCCTAAGTCCCCTAAGTTGAAGAATTAATCCAAGATGTTGATGTAAGAGATGAAGGGTGTATTCTAGAGGGTAAATCTTCAAGGATTGAGCTTTGGTAAGAACCCTAATCCCTAAATTCGTGTAGCGTTCGAACCCTACATGTGGGTTTTGAGCAAAACATGTTAAATTCGTATTATTGTTTGATTGTAAGTGATATTGATCATCTCTAATGGTTTAGAGATGAGCTAATCACTAGAAGTTGCTTATTTGCATAGATGATGATATTGGGTTTTTCATTTGAGCTTTGATATTGCTTTAGTATGGGTAAGTCCATGTAATAGTAAGAATAATGTGTAGTTGATGATATGCATATGGAAATTGATGATGATTGAAAGTGGTATATGTGTTAATTGTATAGAAATTGAATGAATTGAAGGATATGTGTAGAGTTGAAAGTAGATGTTGCTATTAGTGTAACCCATGGTCATTTTTAGTTAAATGGGTAAATAGATTAGAAAGAAAGTGAGGTTTTGTTATGTTTAATATTTATGGAATGAAGGGTAATTGATGTGGGTATGAAATGTGATGATTGATGTTATGAGCTATGAAAGTAGGCATGAAATGCTTGTACATTGTGTTTTAAATGTTGTACGCACACCATGTGTTCGATGAAATGTTTAGATGAACTTGCGTGCAAGTAATTGATGAGAATGAATGGAATATGATGATTGTAGGAAATTAATATAAAGGATGTGTTTTGATGGAAAACCATGTGTGAATTATAATGGATTGTATGTAGGTATGTATGTATGCACATAAGTGATATTATGGTTGTATGTGTGTTCTATAATGTGTGAATTTGTATGCAAGACTCGACAAGTATGGAAGTAATGTGATAGTTGGTGCAAGTGATAGTAGGTTAACATGGGGATTTCGTCTTAGGGAGAGATCATGTGGGAATTAGTTGATTGTATGAATTGGTAAGAAGTATGCATTAGTAGTATGTACACTATGCTTAAATATTATGATGTACACGATGTGTTGATTAATTGGTGTGACGAATGATCTTGTATCTTAAACGAGATGTGAATATGATGTCTATGGTGAATCTCATATGATCTAGTACATCAATATGGACATATGTTTCTAAGTAGGATGTTGGTATAGTTGGAAGTTGACTTTCTGGAAAGTCAACAATGTAGAATAACATGGTTAGGCTCCCAAACTTGATTGTGTGATTAGAACACTATGCGACGCATAATATGTTAGAACTATGAGACATATATGATAGTAAGTGGTATTACATGATGTGAGAATAAATGTGGTTGTGAATGTATGTTTTAGACATGATAGAAGTTGACTAATGAAAGTCAATGTGATAATTGGTTGAGGAGAGTTGTTAGTGTGATATGATCATGTATGCTAACAATGATGTGAACATGATGATATGAAAGGATAGGAAGGATGGACTCAACCATGGGAAGCTAATGGGTCAAGAGGAGACAAATAAACAAGCATGAACTTGGAGGACTTGAGGTAAGTGATTCCCGAACTTAACTTGCATTATGATATCGAATTTATATGTTAATGTAGCATGGGAATCTTGAAAGAAACAAATAATTAATGGTGGTGCCAAGGTAAGAAACTTGGTGATGGGTCAACCATAGATTGACCCATGTTTGGTTTCATATAAAGGAGATAACGGGTCATCAAGGAAGTGTTACGCCATTATCGATGATACCACGTAATCCAAGTAGTTTAACGCCTAGGAAAATCATGGGGAATGATCTTAGAACCTTGTGAGGTTTGGGTTTTAAGATATGCCATTAAAGCATGAAAAATGCATAGTGGGCGCAACCTCACATCAGGTCCGGGCGCAAGGTGACCTGAACGGGCGCAACCTGACTCTGATGGACAAGTTGGGCTGATCTGCGCCCTATGGGGGCGCAACCTCCCCCTCTAGGGGCGCAAGCTTGCGCCCCCACTGGTTATTTGCCTGTTTTTGTCGTATTTTGATGTTTCGCTTATATGCGCAACCCGTATTCACGTTTAACGCATCGAATAACATCGTTGGACTTCGTGAATGCTAGGTATGGGTGTAGCAAGTAATAGGAATGTCGGATTTGCAAATATGACTCAAGTACGGAATGATGCGTGTGCATGTAATTAAATTGATATGTGTGTATACATAGTAACAAATACGGTAAGTAGATTTGTTATGCTTTTGTAAGTTGATAATGTGAGGTATGTATGGGTACTTATACCCGGGTTTGAGTGAGAGTTTTATGTATGTAAAAGTTGGTCATTATGTGTAGATTGAGTATAGGATTGGAAACGTCATATTGGTCCTAGAGAATACATGAAAGAAGAGTAATATGACGGGTCAAGGTAAGTTGTGTATAGGAATTGTACGCTTGTATGTATTGTAAGGTTATTAAACTTTTATTATGAGAATGGAAATGAAGATGCAGGTATGTAAGTATGAATGCATGGGACTTGGAGGTTCGGATCGGGGTATCACACCCGAACTTGCAAGAAGGCATTTGAACAGGATCACGGAGTATTGTTGGATGTTATTTCCGCATCGTGAGTAATTTACATGAAGTCACCTACTGGACTAACGAAACGGTTATGTGGTGATTACAGGTTGTCTTGTCTTCCTAATGAAGTAAGGAAAGGATGGAGATCGAGCGAGGGAGCGGATTGTACGTGGTCACGGTCACATAACCTAATAAAGATGAGTCGCGTTGAATGTAATAAGAAGTATTAAAAAAAATGTAACACCAAAAATATCTCTTAGATGTGTTTTCCAAACATTTGAGAATGTTCTGTAAGCAAGAAATTTTCTAGTCCGTATTTTCCGCTGCATATTGTCTGTAAAACGGTTTAGGGTGTTACAATTTTCGACTAAGATAAGTGGTTACAAAGTGGAAGAATGATGATGCATAATCAGTGTGAGATGTAAGATAATCACTCAGTGCTTTAACTTGCCCCATATCTATAATCAATGTCAAGAATATGATGGACCTTTAGTTACAAATACAGAGGAATTATTACATCAGTTTGTAACATTCGACAAATGATAATCATAGATTATTTTACATTGAATTTCTTTTTGTGCTTTTAAGTGTTCTTTAATAAAACAATAACCACTCAAACCCTAAATCATAGTTCAAGTGCCCAACTCGCAACCTTTTATGATTCTAATAGCTTCATTAGTTTGACTTTAGCAAAAAGAAAATTACCATGGGTTAATAGAGTAATCTACTAAGAGTTAATAGAGATTTAATCTACATACACATTTGCCAAATCATTCTCATGAACATTTTCTTTTTATTTTTATTTTTCGTTGCCATGGGTTAATAGAGTAATATACTAAGAGTATTCACAATAGGTAGCTCCAAAACTAGCTCCGCATCATCCTTGTTTGAGTTTTGCCCTTCTTTCCAACTTCAAAAACGCCCTAAAAATGTGTCCTCATATTCCTCCTCCCTTTCTTCCTCCCCCTCATTAAAAATATAACATTCCTTTATATTTTTATTTGTTTACAATTTTATTTCTTTTAAATAAATATAAAATATTTTGCATAAGATGTTTGCAGGTTTGGGCTTCTGCTATTGGGCTTATTCAAGTGTTGCTGATAATAGGCTTGCTGCCGTGTAGCTATTTGTTGGTCCAGTCCAGCCCAGTTTCGTGTGTTCAGTTTGTTGGGCCAGAATGTCTGGTGGCGATCCTCGTGAAAGAAACACACTTACTGACAGTCGTTGGGTGTGTTCAACTGTGGCCATTGATCTATGTGAAGCACAAATGATCATCTATGTATAGCTTCTTCATTCGTCCATTTATCACTTTTTGATATCAGTCTTTCTATCATCTCTCTTGTTCTCTCTCGTACACATTATTAGGGCTTGTATTATCAGATCATCTTGATCTGATATTTTGGTTATACTCTTGTGTTTTTGGTAGATTATCTAGTTGATAATCTCCTGAGAGTTGTGAGAGTTGCTTGTTTTTTGTATTTTGTATTTGGCAATATATGCCGACTGAGTTGTGTTAGGGTTTGAACTCTTTGGGTTGGGATCTTGAATAATATTGTTTCTATTTCTCTTATTATCCATGAAATTTGACACCTTTCACATAACCTATTTTTTTGGTATTTTTGCACAAGAATGTTCATCTCGCTATCTCCTTCACGGCATGCCCTCTCTTCTCTACATGAGCTCAAAAACACACACAAATCTCCCTATTGTGAATGATGTATACCACTAATTTATATTTCTAATTTCCCTGGCTTCTAAGGTTATATAAATATAGAATAGCAAAAGATGTACTTTGAATCCCAACGAGTAGATTTTAATAAACAACATGTGTACTAGATACCTCAGGCATACTCGATATTCGTCGGGAATAGGAGCATACATGGGACATGGTTTTACAATCGTCTACCAGACTATCCCATTGTCATCCCTACTTGTAATAAGAAAGTATATTGCTTATTTAAAGAGTGTGCCATGCATTAATATAAGATATGGTTGTAAGATGAAAACTTGTGGCTTACTTAGAGAACACGTGATGCCTTAAATCAAGAAGGATGTAGGGAAGAAAGTTATCGCTTATTTAAAGAATAGGCCAATAATTAATACATCAAAATGTGGTTGTATGAAGACAACTTAGGCTATGGGGTGTGGTCACCCATCCCCTTTCCTCCCCCTTGTCCACGTCAGCGCCACATCATTTCCCCTCTTCTCTTCCCCCTTCTAAGGGAAATGGTTCCCCCTTCCCCTTCCATTATTTAATTGCAAAAAAAAAAAAAAAAAAAAAAAAAAAAGAAAGAAAGAAAACAAGCTGACCCACACCCACACACATCTTCATCTTCCTCACCCTCTCTCTCTCTCTCTCTCACCCATCTTCTTCAATCTTCATCACCATCTTCTTCAATCTTCATCACCACCACCGTCCGCCTCCGCATCCACCTCCACCAACCCCACCACCGTCTGCCTCCACCTGCACCAATCCCACCACCCTCCGCCTCCCGCTGCACACCTGCCGCCGGAGCTCCACCACCACCTGCCGCCGGAGCTCCACCACCACCCATCTTCTCCGGCCTCTCTCTCTCTTACCTCTCTCTCTCTCTCTCTAAAACCCTTCTATCTGTCTCTCTCTCTCTTCCAACGTTCTTTTATGGCCCAACGTTCAAAAAAGATGCATTGGGAAGTGGGACGGCACCATCGGTGGGATTTTACCGTTTTTGCCAAGCACCGATCGGGGGGGGCGGTGTTCCCCGTCGGCAAAGGGCTCCATGTCACCCACCGAACCCCTTCCCCGACCCCATACCCCATAGCCTTATGACCTAAGTGGTTCATGTATTAAATCAAGATGATTGTAAGAAAACATGTGGCTTTTGTATAGTACGGACCTCGCGTTACATCAATATATATTTCTAGGAAGAAAACTTGCATCTTAGTTTAAAAAAAACGGACCATGCATTACATCAAAATACTGGTTGTGGGGAATAAAAACTTGGGCCTTGATTAAATGAAAATGTCTAGCTAGCTTATTAATTTATAGGACGGATCATGCATTACATCAAAATGTGAAGTTGTAGAAGGAAAAGTTGTAGCTTATTAAAAGGACCAAGATCGTATGATCATAATTAGACAACATCTAGTGGACTACGAACTTGTTTAGGTAAAAATTGACTTTGTCTATGTAAAATCTAGAAGTCTTTACCCGCTACCTAGTTGTACATTTGGACGCATTTTTAATTCCTCTACCTACTAAGAGGGTGTTTGGATTGATTTTTCAAAACAGCTTCTGAGTTTTGAAAAAAGCAGGGGTGGATCTGTTTTTAGATTATTGCGTTTTGGTAGCCTAAAAATTCATTTCAAAACTCAACCCCAAACACTAAAAACTGATTTTTTACGTTTTCAAAATGCAATAATCTAAAATTCCATTTCAAAACGCAATCTTAATCACCCCCTAATTACCGGTTCCTTCACCACTAGTAATAGTCACAGGCCATTAAGACCACACACATGACTCATGAGCCAACTAATTCCAACAACTTATGACCTAGTGGTATAATGCTTAAACCCCCGTCCACAAATGTGACATATGTTCAAATCCTTGCAAATGCAAGATTAAGTGGTATTTAGATGTAAAAATTGTTACAACAGAATTCTCATAGCAACGCAGCCACCCAAAACCCGATTTGTTCCTATTTGTCTGACGATTACGATTGTACAAGATAGTATTCAAACCCTTTAATACGCAATCTTAAATTCGGAGTTTTGTTGGGTAATTTCCCACGACTGAATTAGATTTTTAAGAAAATGAAAATTGGCGACCTGGGCCAAGTATTTGGTGAAGATGAGGGTAGCGGTCTATTGGGCCCTTCAAGTTTGAACTGAGTGCTCAGCTTGATCCTAAACAAACAACAAATTAAAGTGGACTGGGCTCGGGTCGGTAGTTTGGACCCAGAAGTTGAGCCCCGTTCTCTTGGTATGTAATTAAGCCCAATTGCTTGTAACAGCCCATGGAATGTTTTAGTTTCAACTAAACTAGTTGTATAAAATTTACGCGTTTTACAATCGAGATTCAAATGAAGTGTTGATTAATCAAAAAATTATCCAATTGAGATTCCATTTCGGTTAGAACCGAAAAAAAAAAGAAATCTATACGTAAGGTAACAAATGAAATTTGTCTCGTTTTGCTATAGCCAGACACACCATTACAATTCTTCTAATGATGCAAGTAAAAAAAAGACATACAATAGCTTTAACTTAAACAAAAAAGATACGGACTTAGGGGCCGTTTGGAAACTTTTGAATGGGTAAGTGCTGACCTAGTAAGAAGTCTGAATGGTTAAGAGGTTCTGAATGATTAAGTGCTGAACCAGTAAGTGGTGTTTGGTTAAACCTCTGAATAAAATCTTTACATCTTTTTTATCAATAATAATAATAATACTGATATGTCCACACACACTCACCGCACAAAGCACACACAACCATCTGCTCTCTCCCGATCTCCTGTTTCCTTTTCTTAAACACACACACACACTTTATCTATTCTATACAACACCCACACATAGACTTATAGAGAGAGAAACCAAAGAAAAAGGGAGATGATAAAAGAGAGAGAAGGCGGAGTAGGGAGGAGCACGGCGGCGCCACCATCTCCGGTGTTAGCAACGGTCGGAATCTTCACCATCTCCTGTCGGAGTCTTCACCATCCCGGTGTTCGAGCTGTTTTCGTTTTTGCAGATGCGATGCTTAGTCTCTCGTCTCTGATTCAGTCAGCCTTTGTTTAGGATCTGACTCATTAAGAGCCTTGGTCAGATGCAAAGCTCGTTCAGATGTACCTGTGACATCCGTCACTTTTATCCTATTATTATTATACATATATATATATACATTTTTTTTATTTCGCATCTCCTATCTTATACGTCACATTTTATTTTTATAATAATAATAATAATAATAATAATAATAGTATGGACACTACACACCCAATTACCCAAGACAATCCAACCCAAGCCCACCCTAAACCTCTAAAGGTTTTCGGCCCAACACAGTCTGGCCCATTAGCTCCCTTGCCCCCCTTGTCTGTTATAAAAAAAAAGGGAATTCCAAAACTGCTGCGGGCCGGGATCGAACCCGAGCAGCCTTGGACAAACACACCCGTCTCCACCATCTGAGCTAGCCTTGATTTCTGAAATATACCCAACCCAATTTATATTTAACCCTTTCTTTTTCTGGCCTTCTTCTTCCCCTTGTTCGCAGAACAGCAACAGCAATGAAGTATTTATTTTTTTTTCTTCTTTTCTTTTTTTTGACCATTCATGTGACTCATTTAACGTACAATAATCAAGGCTTGACTCATAACGTGATTTCCGGCTTCATCCCACTTCAATCACACGCCAATTACACCGAATCATTGACCAATTATTAAACCCAACGCGTTTAAATTAAAAACGAGGTCAAACTTTCCAATTAACCAACCCACTGATCCTCACTATAAATTGGACCTCTACAATCTTTCACAACTCGCTCACAACTCTCTCTCAACCTCCAACTCTCTCTGATTCACACTGATTATCATTATTTTGTTCGTTGTTGACTTTTGCTTTGACCCGGAGATAATACTCAATTCAACACTGTAAGAATAATATTTTTCGTGGGTTTTGTATATCGGCCATCACTCATCAATAGCCCTATGATTAATTGGGCTATTGATGAGTGAAATCAATCAATTGCAGATCTAGGGTTCATGGCTATTTGATTTGGGGATAATATGATTTACGCGTATATATTTATATTTATCAGAAACAAGAATCATCACAACCACAGGCCTAGGCCAAGTGGTTGTGACTGTGGCTTGTAACCAGGACCACCTGGGTTCGAGTCCCAGCATGGACGATTCTTTTTCTTTCTTTTTTTTTTTCAACAAACCATATATATGTATATATATTATATTTAAACTTGTAAATTCAATTTAAAATATTAAAACTTTTTTATAAATTCTACAAAAATTATCGTATACAAATCTGATGTAAATGATCAAACTACAATTTTTAGTTTTCAGAAATCTATTTATTTATTATATATAATAAATAAATCAAGTTTATTCTATTTTATTTATAAAAATCTATAAAAATATCAAAACGATCTTATTAATTTCCACAAAAATTATTTTAAGCTTTTATAACATCAAGCTTTTCAGAAATGATTTTTATTTCAGAAAAATCATTTATTTAATATTTTTAATCAATTTTTGTTAGTTTTAATCATAATTAAATCATAATAAATTCAATTTTCATTATTTTTGCACCAAAATTTTATAGAAATTATTTCTATTCATTTGGAACAGAAATACAATTTTTAAATTCAAGAATTCTTTAATTTTAATATTTTAGATATTAAAGTCGTATTTTGACAATTTGAAATAATTAGATTAAATATTCTATCTTCAAGGAAATAATTTTATAAAAATTATTTTCATACTTAAAAACTTGTGTCGTGACTATATTCAACTTAAAATTTTACAAAAAGACTTTTGTGTATTTATTCATTAAATTTCATATATTTAATAAACAATTCATTAATTAATCAAATAAGCATTTATCCCCAAATTCGAAGCCCTAGAAATACATATATCTTAGAGTTATTTCCCTTACACATTATCAATTACTTTAGGTTAATCATTTGGGAGTAATCTCAATTCATATTTCGTTGTCCAAGTTCAATTTCAAGTTACTACGTGAACAGTGAGTATTCCTACCCCTTTTTGCTTTTATACATTTTTGGGGTGTTACATGTACACTATTACAATTTCAAATACAAGTTTACATTTTCACAATACAATTCTAGTACTATGTGCATTGCTTACAACGTGCTTTATGCTTAGACAATACATGTGGAATACATTTGTACTTAGTGAAATCATTAACATGGTACAAGCCGACCTTAACATTGGATAGCGCTATTTGGATTGACAACCCGCCTAGATTGATTCTCCCCCTTTTTCATCGGAGAATCCGTGGCCAGTGTTAAGTTATCATCCATTGATTGGTTGAGTACACTACAGTTCATACAGTACATTATACAGTCACAGGGTTGATTTCGCTCATTTGTATGATACATAGTTTACATATTTGCACTGTAGCTTGCACTTGAATTGTATAACTTTTAATCTACTATATATATCAAATCTAGGAATGCTCACCAACATTTCACATGTTGACCAAATCTATTTTGTACATGTTTCAGGTGCAGTTTGATCTAGTGCTTTAGCAAGAGACATTTAGTGCTTTATTTTAATTCAGTTAATTCAATATTTACATTTCATTTAGACAATGTATTTTCCATTTCCATGTAAGACAATTTTGGATTATTCAATAATATTTACATTTTAGTACCATGAGCTTTTGAACAATCGTCACTACGTGGCACCTCGATGATTCCGCCATCGGTTGGGGTGTTACAGATTGGTATCAGAGCCATGGTTATAGGGAACTAGGTTACTAGATAAAATAGGCCTAGACTATAACCGAATTTCAACTTTCATGCATTATATTTCCTAAATTACCTTACCCTCATTACCCTCTACTTTCCTTCTTCTACCTTTCCCTTCTTCTCTTTCTCCATTCTTCTTATCTTTCGTCATGGTGCATAGAGATGGTGTCCTACAAGAAGTGAAAAGTCTACATCATTATGGAACAGGGACAGTACCTTTCATGAAGACACTCTTAGGCATAATGCCTACTCGTATTTTGCTCCTTCAAAGTTGTTGAACTTTAATGAGTGTGATAAGGACACGTGCAATCTGGAAGGGTGGACGCCTGTACACTGGGTTTTCTGGCATAGGCAAGCATAGCGCATAAATCCATTTACGGACCTGTTATGCTTACCTGGGGATTCCTGGAGTGAGTGTCCACTTATAGGCTAAAGCATGTCTTCTTTGATCACCATTGGGTTCGAACTCCTTTGAAAAGTCAACGTTCTCGTTGGGCTTCACAGCTAGACAAGGGCACTCCAAGCATCTTATGCAAGCTTTACAATAATACTCTCTCGGTTCATATACAATATTTTGTATTTCACGAATTTCATATATTGCTTACAAATTCATACTTTCATAACCATCTATGGATTTCACAATCACACTTCACCTTATCCTCTTAGCCACTTTTTAAATATTCAACACCCTACCCAAATCATATTATTTCTTTTCTCCACATGTTATTTATTTTAAAAAAAAAAAAAACTATAACCTCATACTTTAGCACAAACTAAAGATTTCTAAAACTAGTTGTATTACCTAGTAACTTTACAAAGTACATATTTTCCTCGAACTTAAAATCAATTGATTATTTATTGAGGTAACAAACGATTTTCTATATAATGTTACAAAGCCTACTTAGCTTGTAACTTTTGCCTTATGTACAAAACTAAATTTTGAAAATATTTATTTTTTTTTTTGGAATAATATCTAGTCTCTAGATTCTCCATCAACACTCACCCATTTCCAACTTGTTCAAATTTTTACAATATTTGGCATATACCACAATCATGTTTTCTTATACACTTGATTATAACCTTTGATCCAAACCCCAAAATTTACACTGCTATATAATCTCCTTACTATAAAATAAACTCTTTATCAACTATCTTCACATTCACCATCTCTCACAACCTTGATTCTGTTTCAAAATTTTTCATCATCCTCTCAAGAACTAAATTCATATCCTTCACCTTCTCACACGTGAGCTAGTTACCCATGATAATCAAACTACTAAAAACCTGATACTTGATTCTACATGATTTTTTTCCAAAACATCATTGTTTGTGAAACTTGATTTCCCATTAATTTGACTATTCACTGGACATTTAATTATTCATGATACTCGTGTTTTCATTTTCTTGATCTTATTATCATTTTGTACCCAGTTATGTCATACTCATAGGCATATAACATCTAGAAATTTCCTTGTATACTATTGTGTACGTACACAGATTGAAAATTTATCATATTCGATTACGTTTATATCATATAAGTTTCAGACTCTACCTTACATTTTATTAAAACATTTGGACCTGATTTCCATGAAAATCAAACTACTAATAATTGATTCTACGGAGCTTTTCTAAAAAAAAAAAAAAAAAAAAAAAAACATCATTGCTTGTTATATGAAACTTGAATTTTTTTTCCTTGATTTAACAATCTATTGAACATTTAGTTATTCATGATACTTATAAACTATAGGCCACTAAGATAACACTTACACTCAACGGTTGTAGTATTTACAAACTTGCTTGCATAATCATGCTATCAATTTGCAATCTATATGAATAATAATTGCTGCACTTAATAGAGGTCATCATGCCTTTTTCAACAGTCGGGAGAGGCCCTACAACCTGCTCCACGACTGGTGAAGGCTATCGAACATACTCAACGATTGGTAGAGGTCACTATGCCTTTTCAAACAGTCGGGAGAGGCCCTACAACCTACTCCACGGCTGGTGGAGGCTATCGAACCTGCTCAACAATCGGTGGGATCATAGAAGGACATAAAACCCTAATGTAAGGTAAATTGATGATTCCGGTCCGGAACGTAATCATGAATTTACAGGTGCGTTAGGGTAGTGTGAAATTCTATTAGAGTTGTTGGTAGGCGTCCAGTACGTTTTCAAGGTATCAAAGGTGTGGTGGGTTAGCTGCGGTACACCCTGTATACAAACACTAATGATGCATTGAAAGTGAGATTGGAAGTCGGACCAGGAACCAACTCTAGTTACTTGGTAGTTCATTTAGTCTTTCTGTAATCAATCAACTCGTACATTTATTCTAGGATACCTAAAAACTTGAAACTTAATGATTTACTCGATTCTTATTCTCTTTATTATTCGAGACGGACCTAATCCTTAACTCACACTTATCAAACCTCTTATCCAAATCATTTGAAACAATTCGCTTTGTTACCTATAAATTACGTCGTACCTTAACCCAAAATTTTCCAAACCACAGTTATTTTAATTTCTACCCAAGCATCCATAATCCTATGTTACTATTAACTTCGGGACGAAGTTTCTAAAAGTAGGGGATGCTGTGACATCCGTCACTTTTATCCTATTATTATTATACATATATATATATACATTTTTTTTATTTCGCATCTCCTATCTTATACGTCACATTTTATTTTTATAATAATAATAATAATAATAATAATAGTATGGACACTACACACCCAATTACCCAAGACAATCCAACCCAAGCCCACCCTAAACCTCTAAAGGTTTTCGGCCCAACACAGTCTGGCCCATTAGCTCCCTTGCCCCCCTTGTCTGTTATAAAAAAAAAGGGAATTCCAAAACTGCTGCGGGCCGGGATCGAACCCGAGCAGCCTTGGACAAACACACCCGTCTCCACCATCTGAGCTAGCCTTGATTTCTGAAATATACCCAACCCAATTTATATTTAACCCTTTCTTTTTCTGGCCTTCTTCTTCCCCTTGTTCGCAGAACAGCAACAGCAATGAAGTATTTATTTTTTTTTCTTCTTTTCTTTTTTTTGACCATTCATGTGACTCATTTAACGTACAATAATCAAGGCTTGACTCATAACGTGATTTCCGGCTTCATCCCACTTCAATCACACGCCAATTACACCGAATCATTGACCAATTATTAAACCCAACGCGTTTAAATTAAAAACGAGGTCAAACTTTCCAATTAACCAACCCACTGATCCTCACTATAAATTGGACCTCTACAATCTTTCACAACTCGCTCACAACTCTCTCTCAACCTCCAACTCTCTCTGATTCACACTGATTATCATTATTTTGTTCGTTGTTGACTTTTGCTTTGACCCGGAGATAATACTCAATTCAACACTGTAAGAATAATATTTTTCGTGGGTTTTGTATATCGGCCATCACTCATCAATAGCCCTATGATTAATTGGGCTATTGATGAGTGAAATCAATCAATTGCAGATCTAGGGTTCATGGCTATTTGATTTGGGGATAATATGATTTACGCGTATATATTTATATTTATCAGAAACAAGAATCATCACAACCACAGGCCTAGGCCAAGTGGTTGTGACTGTGGCTTGTAACCAGGACCACCTGGGTTCGAGTCCCAGCATGGACGATTCTTTTTCTTTCTTTTTTTTTTTCAACAAACCATATATATGTATATATATTATATTTAAACTTGTAAATTCAATTTAAAATATTAAAACTTTTTTATAAATTCTACAAAAATTATCGTATACAAATCTGATGTAAATGATCAAACTACAATTTTTAGTTTTCAGAAATCTATTTATTTATTATATATAATAAATAAATCAAGTTTATTCTATTTTATTTATAAAAATCTATAAAAATATCAAAACGATCTTATTAATTTCCACAAAAATTATTTTAAGCTTTTATAACATCAAGCTTTTCAGAAATGATTTTTATTTCAGAAAAATCATTTATTTAATATTTTTAATCAATTTTTGTTAGTTTTAATCATAATTAAATCATAATAAATTCAATTTTCATTATTTTTGCACCAAAATTTTATAGAAATTATTTCTATTCATTTGGAACAGAAATACAATTTTTAAATTCAAGAATTCTTTAATTTTAATATTTTAGATATTAAAGTCGTATTTTGACAATTTGAAATAATTAGATTAAATATTCTATCTTCAAGGAAATAATTTTATAAAAATTATTTTCATACTTAAAAACTTGTGTCGTGACTATATTCAACTTAAAATTTTACAAAAAGACTTTTGTGTATTTATTCATTAAATTTCATATATTTAATAAACAATTCATTAATTAATCAAATAAGCATTTATCCCCAAATTCGAAGCCCTAGAAATACATATATCTTAGAGTTATTTCCCTTACACATTATCAATTACTTTAGGTTAATCATTTGGGAGTAATCTCAATTCATATTTCGTTGTCCAAGTTCAATTTCAAGTTACTACGTGAACAGTGAGTATTCCTACCCCTTTTTGCTTTTATACATTTTTGGGGTGTTACATGTACACTATTACAATTTCAAATACAAGTTTACATTTTCACAATACAATTCTAGTACTATGTGCATTGCTTACAACGTGCTTTATGCTTAGACAATACATGTGGAATACATTTGTACTTAGTGAAATCATTAACATGGTACAAGCCGACCTTAACATTGGATAGCGCTATTTGGATTGACAACCCGCCTAGATTGATTCTCCCCCTTTTTCATCGGAGAATCCGTGGCCAGTGTTAAGTTATCATCCATTGATTGGTTGAGTACACTACAGTTCATACAGTACATTATACAGTCACAGGGTTGATTTCGCTCATTTGTATGATACATAGTTTACATATTTGCACTGTAGCTTGCACTTGAATTGTATAACTTTTAATCTACTATATATATCAAATCTAGGAATGCTCACCAACATTTCACATGTTGACCAAATCTATTTTGTACATGTTTCAGGTGCAGTTTGATCTAGTGCTTTAGCAAGAGACATTTAGTGCTTTATTTTAATTCAGTTAATTCAATATTTACATTTCATTTAGACAATGTATTTTCCATTTCCATGTAAGACAATTTTGGATTATTCAATAATATTTACATTTTAGTACCATGAGCTTTTGAACAATCGTCACTACGTGGCACCTCGATGATTCCGCCATCGGTTGGGGTGTTACAGTACCCAACTAAACACCACCTGGTCTGACCGAGTCAGACATGTTTGCCGGTCAGAATCATTCAGACCCAACCAAATAGTGCCTTAGCAAGTAAAATCATCTTTTTAAGCGGTAGATGGTTTTAAGAAAAGTAGATGTTTTAAGAAAACTATCATTTACTTTCTCTCTTTTTACACACTTTACATTTCTTGTTTCTCTATTTACATCATTTCCTTCCACTTGACACAATCATCACCACTTGGGCTGCAAACGAACCGAACGAATACGAACAAGTTTGTTTGTGTTCATTTGTTAAGGAAATTATGTGTTCATGAACACTTACCGAACAAGATTTTCTGTTTGTGTTCGTTTGCTAAGAAAACACTCATGTTCGTATTCATTTGTTAATTTTGTTCATGAACGCACACGAACACAAACAAATATTAATGAACACAAAGAAGTCATGAACAAAAACAAACACGAAGGGATCATTGATCAACCTAAAAAATAAATTTATGCAGAAAAAATCAGAAAAGGAAAATCCAAATTAATACAAAACTAAAGAATCCTGATCATGTGGCCTAGTGGTAAAAGGGCTGGTTCTCTCTTTGGGGGAGCCGGGTTCGATTCCCACGGGAGGCATGTGATGGATACCCCCACCCTTGTGGTGGGGTAGGTGGTTGGGAAGTGATGGAGAGACCCTTGACCCTTGTGGTCATGGGTTCGACTCCTGATCCCTCCAGGTTTTACCGGTTCACTACCGTCGTGCCTTCGGGCGGGTTTGTGGGCCGGGTTTTCCCTGGAACAGGAGACGGGTAGGTCGAAGGGCTCTGTCCGTATGGACTAGAGGCCGTCTGGGCCCCTTTCCGCCATTGGAGGCCGCGTACAGAATACCCGGCAATACTTTAGTTGATCGTTCAAAAAAAAATACAAAACTAAATTAGAACAGATACCTGCCAGCAACATAAAGCCATGCAAGACAAAGAAAAGAAAGCTAATAATATCAAAGGTATAGAAGAAAAAGAACTTTTTGATGATAAAGTGTGTTTTTAATAAAGCTAATGATATCAAATAAACGCACACACACTCTGAAAACAATATGATCATTAATAAAGGTGTGTTTTTAATTATATTCTTTAATTTGGCATGTGTTTTTAATAATATTATATCAATTGTATAAAAAATTTAAAGTGCGTTTATTGTATATAGCTTTAACTAGCTGATTATCCCGGGAGGGTCTCGGGGTTGAAAAATCTAATTTTACGTGATAACCTATTGCAAATGGCTCAAGTTAACTAATCACAAAATCTCTCAATCATTGCATGTTCATAGTATTTTAATCAGTAATAACTCATATTCCCCACAAAATCTAATTTTACGTGATAACATGAACACTTTGTGTGTTTTTTTCCTGTATGAACGAAACCCCACAAAAAATAGTCGATTTTTTCTCCATTTTTTATATAGCACTATGATACTCGTTGGAAAGATAATAAAACGATCGTTAATTTGGTGTAATTTTTTTCTTTAAAAAATCCCGTATATAAAAGATATAAACGTTTAAAAATTATGGGAGGAAATATGAGAGAGAAAATTTTAAATTTATTTTTAAATTCTTTTTTCCTAAAATAACTCAATTTAATTAAAAAAATGAAACAATTCAAAAACACCAAAAACTATCAATTATGATGTCACGTAGCACTCTCAAGGGGAGGTTAAGGCCCCCATTGCACGTCACGTCAGCATATACGTTTTCTTTTATATATATATAGATAGATATTTAAGTGCGTTTCTTCTAATTTGTCAAATAGTTATATTAAAGTGCGTGTAGTGCGTTTATTGTACATAGCCTTATTGTTCGAGTGCGTTTTTTTTTTCTAATTTGTTAAATAGTTATATTAAAGTGCGTCTAGTGCGTTTATTGTACATAGCCTTAATGTTCAAGTGTGTTTTTTTCTAATTTGTCAAATAGTTATATTAAAGTGTGTTTCAATAATTGCGTGGATCCTAATGTGCGTTTTTTTTTTAAGTGCGTCTCAATAATGTTTTAGGTTTTAATGGTCAAAGTGCATATTATTACTCGTACTCTATTCTTCTTTGTAAAACATAGTAATCTTCTTTTTTAAAATAGAGGTAGAATAATGAATTATCGAATAGTGATCAGTTATGAGTTTAAGTTGTGAAAACGGATTAGGTTTTAGTATTGTATCGCAAACCGTTAAATAGGAACAATGCGTGTTAGGGCAAAATGACTTAATTAACATTCTCCAACAACAACGGCCAAACCATGTGTCACTTTCTCTTTTCTTCCTACCCTTCCTACGTTAAGATGCCTTTGTACCAAATACCTTCTCTAATAATAATACCCAAATAGTCATGCATATCAGATAATCCTTATGTTAATTGAATAGTAAATGATGCCTTATGGAGAAAAGTGGTGGACGCTATACATGATTCTCCTAGACGATGGGAAACTATTAATTGTAATAATCGTTTTGCGGGAGCTTGGTCTAGGGTTAAGGCCGGATACAGTCTCAATGTGGAGGGTAGCGCTTTTATGAATTTGTTTGGAGGGGTAGTTGGTGATGGTACCAATTTAAAGTTCTGGATCGATCCATGGCTTACTGCAGAACCATTGAAGATTATGTTTCCCAGTTTGTTTCGATTGGACCAGAATAAGCGATGCAGCGTAGCCGACCGGTTGTTTGATCGAGGCGGGTCAACTGATGTTTGCTGGAATTGGAGACAATATCCCAGTACTGACATGGAGATAAGCGAGTTGATTCACTGTCATCGCATGCTCTTAAGTGTGACTCTAAATGATCAACAAGACCATTGGACTTGGAACCTAGGTGACGGTGAGGTTTACTCAGTTCAGGAAGTTCGCAAATGGCTGAATACGTATTCTAATTCGGCAAATAATATGGTCTTTCAATGGTGCAAGTGGATCCCGCGTAAGTGTAACATTTTTATGTGGAGGGCGACTTTGAATCGTATTCCGACTAAAGACGCTCTTATTCACCGTAATGTGTTTGTTGAAAATCTTTTATGTGATTTGTGTGGCGATTATGAAGAGACGGTGGATCACCTTTTCTCGGGTTGTAGCGTTGTGGGAGTTATGTGGGATGCTATCGCTTCTTGGTGTAATATTCCACGGTTTTTCGTTTTCTCTCTAGCCGATGTTTTACACGTTCTGGATGGTTTGCCACACAACTCGCAAAAAAAGGAAATCATATATGGCATTTTGATTATTGCTTGTTGGCGGCTTTGGAAGGCTAGGAATGACAAGATTTTCAACGGAACGGATGCTAATATTATTCATTTGATAGCGGATATGAAGTCTCTGGCGTTTTTGTGGTACAAATATAGGCATAAAGAGGGTTCAATAGATTGGCGAAATTGGTGTAATTTTTCCTTTCCGTTGATGTAACTTTTTCCGGTTTACGGTAGTCTCTGTCTTAGAGATTATCGTCCGGTGGTGTTTTAATGAAATTAGCCTTCCAAAAAAAAAGTAAATAATAAGTTCTCTATGCATCAAGGGTTGTACCAAAATTTATAACTAAATACTATTTAAAGTGAGTATTATCAAAATTTAATAAGTGTCTAGAACATGACAAGTTAGAATGTGTTTTCCAAAATAGCATCGGTGACGCATACCGTATTGCGCGGGTCAACCCAGTAGTGGTAATCAAAATATGGGGAAATCACAAAAATAGCCATCGACCTTGGGATTTTACCAAAATAGCCAGCTCCCATCTTTCTAGAGAGACGCCTCATGGTAAAGGAGGCAACCCGGACGTCTACGGTGAGGCTTCAACGGTGGACCAACAACTGAGCAACAAGTGTTCAGCCAACTTGTCAGGCGTCTCGGAGACGTCTCAGTGCCAGCGAGACATCTTCAGCTTCGGCTTGAGACGTCACCGTGCTCGGCTTGGCTTCTGAGACGTCCAACTCGGTTTGAGCCTTTCCCATGCGTCTCAAGCTGTTTAAGACAAAAGAGATAGGAGCTAACTATTTGGGTAAAACCGAGGCTATTTTTGTGATATATTTTTTTTTGAACGGCAAAAAATCTTTCATTCATCGCCCTAAATGTTAATTGCATTGTAAAAGCAAGACACTAACACAATGTAACACACCCGAAAATCACCCTGTAGGTACTACTATTACAAGAAAAAAAATCTTTCTACCCCATGTCATAACAAATGACCCGTTTTACCCACTCCGCCTTACTTACCATTCCCTATGCTTGTACCCAAAATCGCCCATAAAAAGCATTCCTCCAAAGGTATCATTTATTAAAGGTATTTAGGAATCATACACTCTATAATTAGGATTCATACACCTTGGCCCACATCACAGACCAACAGGAAGCTGCCACATACACAGAATGTAATGTCATACACTCCAAATATGATGTCACATTGTGTATGAATCCTAGAACCCTTTATTAAATACACCATATTCATCTATTATCTCTCACATGCTTATTTTCTATTATCTCTTTTCTTGATATTTTGAGGAACATTTTCAAAAAAAATAAATAAATAAATAAATAAATAAACTACCACAAAAAGAAATAAAATAAATTAGGAAAAATTACAGAAATCGTCCTTTATGTTTACCTATTTTTTCAGTAGATGTCCTTAAACTTCAAAATTGACGAGAATCGTCCTATATGTTCTAAAATCTTTCAAGTCTCGTCCTTTAGCACTAACGTGGTTAGATTTTCTTGTTAAGTTATGTCACGTGAAGGTCACGTGAGGGCATAATTGACATTTCACCTTCCATCCTTACTTCCCCCTTATTAAAACCTGAAAACACCACCATAACTCCACCATATTCACTTACAACCTGCCACCATCCATCACTGCCATCAAGTCGCACCACCACCTCCACCACCAGACCACAACACCACCTCTACCACCACCACAAACCTGACACGAACAACACCCCACAATGCCACCAGCCACCATCACAATCTGCCACAAACAACCCCCATAGTGCCACCAACCACCACCTGCCACCACGAAATCCTACAAATCCAACAACAACAAACCCCCCCCCCCCCACCAAATCCGACACCCCCACCATAACTAACAAACCCTAAATCTTAATTTTTCAACAAACCCTAACCCCCAATTTGATTAAGAGTTTTCCACAAAAATATTACAACAAACAGCAACTCCAACCTCCACGAACACAAAAATATAGACTTCGCTGCTCATCTGTTTCGTAGCCATGGCTGTCTCCAACCTCCACGAACAACCCCCAGCACCACAACCTGCAATCAACAAGCCATCGACCACCACCTGCAACAACGAAACCCCATAAATCCGTCCACCATTAGAGTTAAAACCAGTCCTGTGGTGGTTGTCTCGCCGGAGATGGTGACCAAAACAAGAGAGAGATAGGGGGGTAGGAAACTGGGAACGAGGGTAGTTAGGGATGGGTTTATAAAAGGGGAGATGAATCAGAGGGTAAAATGACAATTATGCCCTCACATGTTATGCACGTGACATAACTTAATCAGAAAATCTAACCACGTTAGTGTTAAAGGACGAGACTTGAAAGATTTTAAAACATATAGGACGATTCTTGTCGATTTTAAACTTTAAGGACGAGGTAAACATAAATGAGTAATTTTTCCAATAAATTAATAAAGCATAAGGTTGAAGAACTCAAGTTAAACTGGTAGACTCACCACCTACTGTTGCATTGAGGAACAAATATTTTCATGGCGGCAGATAAGGCAAGAGTGGTGTGTGTAACAGGTGCTGGAGGCTTTGTAGGCTCATGGCTAGTCAAGCATTTGCTCTCCAAAAACTACACTGTTCATGGCACCGTCAGAAACCCAAGTAATCATCTTTTTCCCCAATTAATAATATAATATTATATTAATTGAGCTGAATTTTGTGGGAGATTGGAAATTAATATTATTCTTGAATTGTTAAAGTGGATGAGAAATATGGGCATTTGAAGAAGCTGGAGAAAGCATCTGAGAAGCTGAAGCTTTTTAAAGCAGATCTTTTGGATTATGAGTCACTTCGTGCAGCTATTGCTGGATGTGATGGTGTCTTCCATACTGCTAGTCCTGTTCCACCTACTTCTGTACCAGACCCTGAGGTATGTTTTAGAATTGAAGGTTTTATAGTTTGACTTGGAATGGAAGCAAATAAAACTTAGGTAGCGTTCATTTCATGGACTGCAAAGGAATTGGAATTAGAATTGGAAGTCGCGTGAGAACCATAATTTGATTTGAAATTTTGATGTGTATGTTTCGTAAAATAGAATTAAATATCGATGGAATTGAAATGTGGATTCCCTTTCGTATGTTGTGGTTCAGTTACAATTCCTTCTTTTGTTGTAGCGAACAACATAAGAAGTCGAATACACATTCTAATTCCATTCAATTTCTGTGAAACGAATGCTACCTTAGGGATAGAATTATGAAAGAAATTGATATTGAACTGAACGAATAAACTATTTCAAGAGGTGTCAAATTTTAGAAATTACGGATTGACAAAGAAAATCTTTCAATTAAAATGACAAGTAGACGTGTAAATTGTGTTATGAAATGATTTACGCGTTTTAAGCAAAAAGAAGACAATAAAGAAGATTGACGAAATTTGGGAAAATATTGGGTAATTTGATATTAGATTGAATGAATAAATCACTACAAGAGGTTTTTTTTTTTTTTTTGAAGGGAGTTTCTACATTTGGTAGGTCCATCGAATTTTCGAAATTACAAATTGACTATATTTAGTTTGGCTTTTCATAATCAAAATCTTGATAAGTTGATGAGAAGAGCGGAAGCAAATAAAACACAAAACACTAAGATAGAATCCTCAAAGAAATCGTTATATTAAATTTGGTAGGTTTATTAAATTTTCGAAATTACATGTTGACTAGAAAGTCTTGAAATAAAAATCATAAACAGACACGCAAATTTTGCAAATATATGATTTACGCGTTTTAAGGTTAGAAAAGAAAATATTGAAGATTGATGAAATTGGGGAAAAATCTTGAGTAATGATATCTCAACCTTGAATGGGTCTGACAACCGGGCCGAAATAGGCTGTTTGCCGACTCAACCGGCTCATCAAGACATTTTCGTCCGTTGGTAATGGGCGTTGTAACTCCACTCCTAGCGAAAGTTATGTGTGTTTGAAGTTTGGGTCAATTCTGCACTGTTTTCTTTGTCAAACTGATCCAAATAAGAATATGCAAACTTGTGGATCAGCTCCTTATCATAGTTGCTCTTATTGCAGGTAGAACTGATTAAGCCAGCTGTTGATGGTACACTCAATGTGCTTAAAGCATGTTGTGAAGTGAATGTTAAGAAAGTTGTGTATGTATCTTCTGTGGCTGCTGTTTTGATCATACCTGATCGACCACAGGATCGACCATTGGATGAGACTTTTTGGTCTGACCAAGAATTCTGCAGATCAAATAATGTAAGCGAAACAATAATTTAGTTCTCCAAAATTGCTTAACTTTGCAAAAATGAGAGATTTTGGACAAGAAGGGCCATATAGATCGGTATTTTCCGCATTTACATTCCACTGTTTGTCCAGCCACTCATTCTTGCAAACTAGGTGCCTAGGTGGCAATACGTGTACAGGTTGGGTAATTGGTCGAAGTGGATAAAAACAGATGTATGGGTTGGTTGGGCCGACTTTGATCCAAAAAACCATTTGTCCAAAGATGTTAATTTTCATAAAAAGTACTTAGTCGAATATGATTATCAAAAGTTTTTTTTTTTTTTTTATGCGTAAAGTGCTTTGCAGGTTTTTACGCATTAAAAATACAAGTTTGGCAACTTCCAATCTGTTCTGACCCATCTGAAATGTCTCTTGTTTTTACCCTTTTGACCCGTTAAAAGATTTAAAAAAAAAAAGAAGCCTGAATCGACTCATTCATAAGTAACATGTATTTTAGTGGTTCGTTTGAAACAAAAAGTCATTTCAACAAATTTGTACTGTATTATACAGGATTGGTATTGTCTTTCTAAGACAAAAGCAGAAAGCGAGGCTTGGGAATTCTCAAAGAGGAACGGCATTGATTTTTTGTCCGTGTGCCCAACTCTTATTCTTGGGCCTATGCTTCAGAAGACTATAAATGCTAGTAGCTTGGTTCTTATTAAGCTTCTTAAAGGTTTGCACTTTTATTATTTCCATTTGCCATTATTCTGTATTGTTAACTATTTAATGCAACATATCTACCAAATGTATCAAACTTGTAACATATTTGAATTGTATGTATTGAACTCAAGGTGTTCATAATTATGTAACAAACTCTATAAAAATTCATTTTGATGTATTTAGTTACTTGTACAGCACGGCAGCACGTAACCTTTTAAAGTTTGTTGCATAAAAAAAGAAGATCTGAATTCAATAAGTACAATTCAAATGATGACAGCCTGATACATTTTGGTGCAGTTAAACCGTTCATTAACCATAGTATTTATGTATGCGCAGAAGGATATGAAGAACTAGAGAACAGGTTTCGGATGATTGTAGATGTGCGTGATCTAGCGGAAGCACTGACTTTAGTATATGAGAAACCCGAGGCCAATGGAAGATACATATGCACATCTTATCAGATTAGGGCAAAGGACTTGGTAGAAATTTTGAAGAAGCACTATCCTGACTACAATTATCCAAAAAAGTGAGTTTTTTTTTTTTCCTTTTACTCCCTCCCGCCAATATAAATTCATTGATCAAAGGCATGCACTTGTGAATTTTTTTAATGTAACAATTTGTTTACTATTTAGAGGGTGTTTGGGATTGCTTTTTGAAAACTGATTATGCGTTTTGCTGCAGTAGGGGTGGAGCTGCTTTTAGAATATTGTGTTTTGGTAGCCTAAACATCCATTTCAAAACTCAACCCCAAACACTAAAAACTGATTATTTACGTTTTCAAAGCGCAATAATCTAAAAATCTATTTCAAAACTCAACCCCAAACACCCTCTTAATCGATCAAAATTTGTTAAAGTGGCATTCAACATTTGCGAAAACGCTATACCATCTTGTTTTAACCTATTTAAGAGTTAACAAGTCACTATTTTAGAAAAAAAAAAATAAAAAATACGTGCGTTTTAGACAAGTTAAGGGTCATTAATATACAACAGTTAGCGTATTGACCTTTTCGTGTATTGTTTACAAGTTGACAGTTTTATATATCAAAGTTTGGTTGAGGGACTTTTTTGTTAAAAATGAAAAAAACATATGGTGGTTCTCTATGTTATTAACGCTTTCAAAATCAACATTTTAGGGTTTGTATATTTATTTTTACAAGATGTTATGGTTCATATATTTATGTCTTATCTTTGGCATGTCAGCTTTTACTATACATTTGCACTTATTATTATTATTATTTTTTTTTTTAATGAAAGTATGGATCCTTGAATGTTAATGTTGGAAGCATGAACCATAGACAATTAACTAATATTCAATTTAAGTTCAACCTGTAAATTTTTGATCTTGTGTGTGTTTCCTTCCCTTACTAACTTCATTTACTTAAACCTGCTGGTAGATTTATCGAGTCGAAAGATAAGTCTTCAGTTACGTCTCAGAAACTACAGGAGCTGGGTTGGAGTTACAGACCAATTGAAGAAACGCTTGTTGACTCGGTTGAGCATTATGCCCAAAACGGTCTTCTTGGTAAGGATTAGATTTGGTCCTTTTCATGAATTTGGTATGTACTTGTATTCATACTTGTATTTTGAGTTGTGTAACAAGTTCAAAATTGTGTTGCTTTTGGCATGGACCACATGTTTGACTAATGGCTTCTAGCAGGCCGGATAAGGTCCGAACAATGTATTATAACTAATAAAAGTTACATATCTTCGTGTCGATTGTTAGGAGAATACTAGTGAGTCCCTAAATACAAACAGAAAAACTCATTATTACTTGATTAGATTTATGTGGTTCAGTCAATAACAACCTAGATCCATGGTTGAATAACAAATTTTTATCATTGCTTATGTTAAGTCATTATGTTGGTTAGCGTAAATGTTTGATGAGATGCATAAAAGTTGATTGTTGGTCAGCTTATATATTTAACCAAGTCAGCTGTTGGTGATAGCCTCCGCAAAGACTGATTTGAGTATTGGACAACTTCATGGTCGCCCCCCCCCCCCCCCAATTTTCACACAGAAGTTCCGATTATATAGCATTTGGATAGAAAATTTTGGAAATATAGGGTTTCGACCCCCCCCCCCCCCCCCCCGAAACTAGTGACTTCCGACCCCCCGAACCTACGGGTCAAGCTTCGCCACTAGACAACTTAAAAGAGTTTTACCAGGCGGAGCTTGAAAAAGATTTTCGTGGGGGCCGATAGTCACGAGACCCTTAACGGAGGGGGGCGGACTTGATACGTATAAAATTTTTGGACTAATACGCGTTAATTTACACTACTGAGAAAAAATCAGGAGAGGCTGGGGCACCTCTCAACCCCAACAAACCTCCGCCCAATTTACAGAGTTATAGCTTGAATTTTTATTACTCAGGATTAGAGACGAGTCACTATAATATTTGTGAGTGAATAATGTAGACTGGTAATTGGGATTGGATTTGAATGATCATATACCGACAACAATTAAAAAAAGGAAAAATGGAAATAAATAATCTCAACTATTGACTATTGGCCAATAACAGTCCCAACTACGAAAATCACCAAATATTGGTCCCAACTTTCGACATATTGGAAACCAACGGACCCAAACTAATGGAGGCTAACTCCGTTAGTGTGATGCTGACGTGGCATGCCTAGGTGGCAAGATGATCCTACGTGGCATGCCACGTGGCAAAATAATCCTATGTAGCATCCTACGTGGCATGCCACGTGGCAAAATGATCCTACGTGGCATGCCACGTCAGCATCACACTAACGGAGTTAGCCTCCGTTAGTTTGGGTCCGTTGGTTTCCAATATGTCGAAAGTTGGGACCAATATTGATGATTTTCGTAGTTGGGACTGTTATTGACCAATAGTGAATAGTTGGGATTATTTATTTCCATTATTCCTTAAAAAAAATCATAAAGAAGTGTTGTTGAGTTTTGCTAAATTCAGAATAAGAGAATAGAGAAAGGTAGGTAAAGTAAACTTTCTAGCCCAAAGCCCTTCTTACATGCTTATTTGACGTCATACAATAAGCTTTGTTTTGAGTTACCAACAACTTTTGATAGGGTTGTAAACAAACCAAATGTTTAGCGCACAGTTCGTCAAATGTTTGGCGGGAAGTTCGTTTGTGTTCGTTCGTTTAATAAATGAACAAACACAAACAAACATGAACAAAGGTTGTGTTCGTTCATTTATATTCGTGAACGTTCGGTAACGTGCTCGTTTTTGTTTGTTTGTGTTCGATAGTTCAAGTTTAATATATAATTTTGTGTTTTCATAAGACATTATGTGATCAAGATTATGTCAATCATATTTGGGTAATTAGATAAGTATATTTTTTGTGGACAATGTTCGTGATGAAATTTTTAGAATTTAATATGTGTTCGTTTGTTCGGTTTTGTTCATTAATGGTTGTTTGTGTTCATTTACGTTCATTGGTATTTTTTTTGTGTTCGCTTTTATCCGATACTTAAATTTAACAAATGAACACGAACACGCTCATTTCCTTAACAAGCTAACACGAACAAAAACCTCGTTCGGTAATTGTTCATGAATACGTTATTTCCTTAACAAACAAGCACGAACAAAAAACCCCGTTCGTTAAGTGTTCATGAACAGTTTGTTAACACGTTTTTTTCTTAACAAACGAACACGAACAAGACCTTGTTCGTGTTCGTTTGTTCGTTTACAGCCCTAACTTTTGACCTATCTAATGTAAGAATATATATTTTATTATATGGTTATTATAATATTTATCTAATAAATGATTATTTACGTTCCATATATCATTAGTTGGAATTATTTGATGGTAATTACCCTTATTAGATAAGCGTAAAGTTTCCTCTTGGATGTATACGTAAGAGAGAAATAGAGAGGTTAAATGATGACGAAACATTAACACCCTCACTAATTTTGTCTCCCATCTTTCTCTCCAAAACCATGATCTCTCAAGGTCACCTAAACCATCTACACCTTAAACAGGAACTCGTTCAATCCAGGAGATGTCGACCACCAACTCTCAAAACACCACGGGTTACTGAATTCTTTGGATTGTTAGGTATAAAAATTATTACACATGTTTCCATTACTATATTCAAGAATTGGTCAACATCTTACATCTATACCATAGTCCATAGTCACCATTTCATAGCTAGCACATATCAATACGATTCAAATGTTGCGAAACATATTTAGTTCCAACTAGAGTAGTAGTTACCCGCGCGTTGCCGCGGGGCGCGGCTTACACTCTTGCGTTGTCACAGAACACCTAATCATTATAAACTGATACCCAAACCAAAAGTACCGGTCCCGGAAAACGGTAAAAATGAGCGCTGGTAACTGCATCGAAATTGATCGTTATGGCACAACAGCGGTATACAAAGGTAAATTAAAAAAATCCGGTACAATAATGAACCAATACATGTACTTAAAGTATTATTACAAGTATTGTAAGAAATGAAAACCGGTTCGACACCGGTAGTGAAAGGTAAATCAACAAAAAATCCGACACTTTTTACTAAACCAGTACCGATACCGAAAGTAATATTAACAATTATAGTACAGTAAAAAAACAAAGAATTTTATGCACGTTAGCAAAATACGTATGGTACACGGTAACAGCGTGACACTTCAACTTTTTTTAATATACAAATACATGCATAATATATATAATAAAATAAGGAAGACTTATATTAGAAAGAAGGTTCAATTATAAAGTATAATAATAATATACTCCAATGTTACGATGAAGGTGGCACCTTTCATGTTAACCAAAATAGTAACAAAAATGCGCCCATCAAGTATGACCAAGAAAAAATAACAAAACTGCTTCACCAACTTTACCAATAGAAGTAGGGTGGCTTATTTTAGAGGGCGGACACTATTAAAGTGTCATTAATTTAATATAGAGATAATTGTTTGCTTATGTTGATTGTTAGTAGTTTCGGCCAAATCTTTGATTGCTTCTTGCTATGTCATTAGAGCATTCACGGTAGCTTCCTCATCCCCCATTTACTTACAACCAATCACAACCACATATTACATTAAAAATTATTACAGTTTCTCTCTACTCCACTCACAACCACTTTCAACAAATATTAAAAAATAAATACAGTTCTTAGTTTTCCCAAAAGATTCCCAAATAACCTCAAATATAACGATCAACAGTAGATTCCCCCATTTTTCTTCACTCACAACCCCTCAAAACCACCCCATATAATTTGAAGGCTACTCTCACATAAGAATGGGAGAGCTATTGTGAATGCTCTTATAGATTGTGCATGTTCCTTGCATAGTTGAGCAATTAATCTTTGCGGGAGGAAACTAAGACTGAAAAATTTTGTAAACTGTTATTGAAAGTATAATTGTCGGTTCACTGTTTTTGTAAAGAGAGGGTGCTCTTCCACTACTTCGATCGTCTTCTACCTGATCACTAATCACATTTGATGGATCTTATTTTTTGACTTAACTTTTTGTAACTGTGGTCTTGAGCTTCGAAGAATGTTACTTTTGATAACAATTAAGTCACAATTAATTTCAATTAATCCTTCTTGATCACGCCCCAGCACCATTTCAAAGTTTGTGAAATTGGTTGTGAAGACTCCCCGCTCACGCCCTCATCCTTGCAACACCTGAAAAATGGACGTGATTTGTTTTCAACACCCAATCACAAAAATCCACCTCGTCCAACTAACAATTTTCTTTTATTAGGTTTTATTTATTATATGATTTAATTAATACAAAAAAATTGAAAATAAATTGTTGGGGAATAACCGTAACAAACGAACAAAAACGGATAACAGAAATCTCTGAAGGCACGTGATCGCTTTCAGATTGAATCAATTCGACGGTTCTATCGAATATTCAACCGGATATAATCAGAGATTGAGAATTTTATGTATGTTGTGATTGAGATTATGAGAACCAGAGAGATTGACCAAGAAGGAGAAGAATTCGTAATGAAAATTGGGGCCAGAAACTGCCTTTTAGACAGTTTTCCAATGGTTTCGACTTTGTCAAAATATGCTCCTTGGACCCCGCCAGGGGCTGCCGCCCCTTGGACCCTGCTCCCACAGGCGCTGCCCCCGGACCCCCGTTTCTTAGTGGCTTCGCCCCTAAGTTCATAATAAATTCAAATAGGCGTGCACTCCGCACTACCATACCTATATGATGTATTATTATGAACATATTGGTCAAACAGTCAATCCAATTACACTAAAATATCCAAACATAAATAAGTGAGAGTTAATGTGTACATCGCAATTATGTAGTGCAAAAAAAACGTGAGGTGGTAATAATAAATAGCCTAAGGGGAAGGGGCGCTTGTAGGACTTTATTTTCACTTCACTGATTTTAATCAATCCTGCTTTGCCACATCATTTCATTGATTTGCTTCACTGAAACACTTTTTTGGAGGCATCACTTTATTGATTCTTTTTTTTCTTTTAAATTAAAATGTAATCTTTGTTTTTTTTAAATTCACACGGTTTCACCACCAAACGCTCAGACTTATCATAAACCGTCCTATCAACACGGTCAAAAATCATTATGTGCATTAAAATCGGTTTCATCTAACCGTCAGAAAATATTGAATTTCACATGCAAAACCGTTGAGATTTTTTTGTATATAAACCACCATACCACGGTGGTGAAAACACACTTGAACATCAACAACGTACAACCACACCTTCAAAATGACTCGTTGGACTGAAAACGAAGAAATGGCTTTGGTTGTATGCGTTAAGGACGCACAAAACGACCCATCGTTGCAACGCCAACCCCGTAGGGGCTCATGGGGCTCAAGAGGTAGCCAAACAGGCTTCTGGGACCGTGTCTTGGCTGACTTCAAACAACAAGTCGTCGAAAGCGACCGCACAATTGAGAGCCTACAGAGAAAATGGACCGATCTAAACAACAAATGTGATCAGTAGACCACCTGCTATGATCGCACCATGAGCCGGCACCCAGGCATTGTGCCGGAGTTGGCCGTGGAGTTGACCCAGGTGAACTATGCGGGTCATTACCGCGGCAACTTTGAGCATCTCCAGGCCTGACAACTCATGCGTCAACTCTAAGCTTTATCTTCTATGTTTTTATGTATTTTTATTTATGTTTAATATTAATAAATATTGTTTTATGTTTTTTATTTACTATTGGTTTCATTTATGTTTAAACCTAACGATTTAAGTAAAAAAAACCAAAATGTTACTTGACAACGGTTATAAATAATAAAAATGGAATTATACTAAATTAAAAAATAAATAATACACGGTTACCAGCCCGTTAGATAGAACCAGCAAAACGGTCCACAGGACCACTACCGGCGTGGGTGGCGGCGGTGTTACCGTGCTGGTAGTGGGTACCCGTAGACAATTCGGGTGGCACCCCGTCCCCCCTAAGAGGAGAGATTTGTTGTGTACAATAGGTTTTGTAATTATTTCTAAAAATTTTCAAATATTTAATGTCGTTGGTTGTTAAGAACCATAAAAATACAACTAGGGCTGTAAATGTAACACCCCAACCGATGGCGGAAACATCGAGGTGTCACGTAGTGACAATTGTTCAAAAGCCCATGGACTAGAAATGTAAATTTGAATACATTGATTTGACTAATTTATTACATTGAAAGAAATACAACAATTAAAACTAACAATCTAATACAGTAAATCTCAATCTAAGTCTAAGTTCCAAACGCTTAGAAGTGATCTCTTAAGAACCTGAAACATGTACGAAAATAATTTGGTCAATACAAAAAATGTATTGGTGAGCATACCCGTTTGATACATATAGTAAAGAAAATTTAGCAATTCATGTGTTATTTTGCAAAATGTAATAAGTGGTATCCGGGTCAAATCAACCCTATGAAAAGAAAGGAAATATATATAGTATGCGCTAGTAGTAATGCAATACATAGCAATGACAAGGACTCTCAACAGAGTCACAAGGGTATATACCATAGTACTATTCATTGAAATGCCAAGCCGCAACGGTTAATGATTTGACAAGTCATAGATACACGAAATGACACAAGCAAACACACATAAGAATTGCTATTTTAGTAAAAGGAAATAGAAACTTGATAATAGGTACATGAGTCACCCCAAAATAGTAAAACAGTAAAAAAGGGAAAGATATACTCACATCGATTGTGATGATGAATACGAATATTCCGTACGCGTGTGATGAACGCTTCAAAGCCTAAAGTTTTCATTATTGATTTTACGAACTATTTACTCAATTATAAGATTCGGTTGACTTATTAACTGTCCGGCGACAAGGACATTCAGGACGCAAGGCTAATTTCCTTATGAGTTAAATAGTAGTATTAAACTATATCTTTATAAAAAAATTGTGGATTTAATTACCAAAATAAACTCATTAAAAGTGATGTATTCATTGATTATTATTATTTTCTTTTATTAATAACTTATTTCTAAATACATAACCTTTAAAGCACTTTATATAATATACCAATTAGTTATTTTAAAGCCAACAGTAGTGCATCAAAAATTAAGAGTATTAGGCTATTATTACAAGAGAAAAAAAATGATAATTTATATATTTACAAATTTGAAATAATTATAACAACACAAGAATATGTCTTGATGATTCAGAAACGCAAACATACAAATCTGATTTGTATTTTAGAGAGTAGTGGGCTACTCCTTTGGTTACACCAAAACCAATGAACAAGACACTGAATAATACAACAAGGAATGGCATGTGAGCTTACAATATATATATATATATATATATATATATATATATATGTATGTATATAAAGTATCCGTGTTTGATTTGTATGATAAAGAATGCTATCATTTGTTCATAAAATTGTAAACTGCGGATGTATGTATATATAATGTGAACTGCGCTTGTTATGGTCTTAGTCGCCGGATCAAATTTATGAATAACAAAAGTTAAACGTAATCAGCAAGTAAAATCGTTACCTTAGATAATTAGAAGGCAGAGCAAGATGATGGGGTGTGGTTGATAACCAGAGGCTCGGCGGTAGACGTAGGCGGATTCGCGAAGCACGGTGAACAAAGAGAGTGATCAAAGGTGGTGCATGGCGGAGGTTGTTTGGTGTTGTAATTTGATGGTGGGTGTTGTTGGTCACAGAGAATAGTGGTGGCGAAGGTTAGGATCTTGTTTTTTATTATGTTATCAAGGAATAAAATGAAGACACTTTCACACAATATATATAGAACCTAGGGACCTATACATTATTAAATTATAATTAGAACTCCAAGATGTTACATAATATTATAATTATAATAATTAATATATAAAACGTTTTGGATATATAAAACGTTTTGGCCAAAGAAATTGTAATTAACATACTTATGACACATTAAATTGTTTTAAGAGAAATAAATAGGGTATTACAATCATGCTTCAAATGTTATATTAAGTTACAGGTTAGGCACTTTACTACTTTGGATCATTGTCGGTTTACATCCCTAAAGTTGTAATTAAATCATTGAAAAATTTGCGAATGCTACATGGACCCCAAGAGCTAAAAAAATCCATTTTTCTAATTTAATCAATTTTAAGTTCCGGAATTCTTTCCATCGGTTTCTAAATTGTTTTAGGACCGCAAATTAAAGGTTTTGAGTATCAAGGTCTGAAACATACGTGCTCGGGTGTAGATATGACTTATGAGTATAAAACGTGCATATTTTAACTAATAAAAATTACAAGTTTTATTAAATTGTGACTTTTGGTCCTATTAAAATACGAGGGTTAAAAATGAAAAATTTGAAATAGTTGAGGGACCAATTATGTACATTTATGAAAAGTGAAGGGTGCAGGTTGTCATAGTCTCCCCTACTTTAGAAAATTTTGTCTCGAAATTTCTTTCAAGTGGAGGTTTCTATGCAACAAAAGGCATTGCAAAAGTTAAGTAGGTTTTAAAAATATCACATCATTCATGTTTTGATAAATTTTAAAGTAGTTGTCTAATATCCAATGTAATAATGTCAAAATCCTTGACAATTGACCCGAGATCAGGAAGTTGAGAGCTTAAATGAGAAAGGTTTTGGGAATGTGTAACTGGTGAGTGGCAGAGGTATTAATGAAGCAGTCTCCCCTACTTTAGAAAGTTGTGATTGAACTTTATTAGGGTTTGCAACAAGAATCCAAATAATCGAGAGTGTAAGAGTATACAAGGTTTGTGTTTTTCTGTGTGGGTGATCATGAGAAAGACTCTAGGGAGACGAATTGAAGCTCACGTAAGAACGTTCTTATCGAAAATGCTAGCTATTAGTCAACGATCTAATGAAGAGGTAGTTACAAAGTAATGGGTAGGTTCTTGGTCAGACTCCTAGTCCGTTCCTGCAGTATCCTTTATGTTTTATATATAGGGTGTACCGCAGCTGACCCACCACACTCCGGATACTTTGGACTCACCAATAGCCTAAATAGAATTACACACCACCCTCATGTACCTGTAGATCCATGATTGCGTTCCGGACCGTAATCATCGATTTACCTTACACTAGGGTGTTATGCTTTTCAATAACCCTAACATAATTAATACCAGGAACAAATGCGTACAACCAATATGTAATAGCTACTGTAATGAAATAATGTTCAATCATGACATGGTTAGAGGTTTTTCCCTTTTGGGGTTACCCTTTAACTGTGCTGAGAGTAACATGTAAGTAATATACATGGTTAGAGGTTCTTCCCTTTCGGGTTTACCCTATAACTGTGATGAGAGTAACATGTAAGTGATATACATGGTTAGAGGTTCTTCCCTTTCGGGTTCACCCTTAACCCGTAACTTCTGTTCACATCGTTGGCTCTAAATACTCAAATTGATAGACTCTGAGGTTTACACCGTTCCCCTCGGATTGAAGAAATACTCTAATCCGAGTCGTACGTGGACACTGGCTTAGATCTCATACGAGTTATCAACTAGTATGTTCGTTGGCCATGATGATGAACAAAATAATGTAAAGTATAACAATGTTTTGCTTACAACATAAAAAAAAATATACATTCCAAATATGCGTTCATGTAAGTATATGAGTATAGCATAAAATTTCGATTGAAAAAATAGTATAACGTAAATCAAGTAAATCGCACAATTTGCACAAAATGAAAGTAAACGAGTTAAATTTATGCTCAAAACCAGTGTTGTAAGAATAACTACTAATAACCAGTGCGAGAATAGTTGCGAATAACGCGTGAAAATAACCACCAATAAAAGAATAATACGAGAATAATAAGATAATGTGTGAACGTGACTATAAATAGAATGGTGTAAGAATAAAATAATGAAATTTACTGTAAATGAAAGTGCACGGTACAGGTGTATATTAGCAACATTCTGATAAGAGGATATGTCCATTGTTTAAACCAAAAGTTTTGCGACTGAAAGTGTACAAGTGTAAAAAGGTAAATTTTCGCAGTTTACCCGAACTTTGTGATATAGTTGAAAGAATAGTAGTAATGCATGAGAATAACTTTTTTAGAAATCTAAGTGTGTTTTAGATTCAAAAAATTTTGTTCGTTTAGTTAAACGAACGAACATGAACAAAGGTTGTGTTCGTTCATTTATGTTCGTGAATGTTCGGTAACGTGTTCGTTTATGTTTGTGAACGTTTGGTAACGTGTTCGTTTAAGTTCATTTATGTTCTGTAGTTTAATAGGGTTTTTAATTTTTATAATGTTTTTACATTCTTTAATTTTATTTATTTTACCCAAATAAGTAAATAATTTATATGAGGTAAGTATATTGCTATACAAGATCAACAAACCCTACTTTTAGTATAATCATTAAATCATTAGATAAATAACTAATAAAGAGTTCAAGTTCAAATAAACAATTAATGAAGACTTCTAGTTTAAGATGCGAGCTTAGTTTTTTTAAACACTACTTCATCATGTTTACCAATATTATGTTAAGTACTAAGTATGTTTATATAACTAGGTTATATTTTGGGTGGATCTAGTTAATTTCTTAATATATGTGAATTCGATATTATTTGGAAGTTAATATATGTCCCTTTGTGTTTGTTTCCGTTCATGAACACTTTGTATTCATCCACACATGTTTGTGTTCATTAATGTCCGATTGTGTTCATGAGCGTTCATGAACAAAATTAACAAACGAACACGAACACGAGTATTTTCTTAACAAACGAACACGAACAAAAAATCTCGTTCGGTAAGTGTTCATGAACTGTTTGTGAACACATAAATTCCTTAACAAACGAACACGGACAAGGCCTTGTTCGTGTTCGTTCGGTTCGTTTGCAGCCCTAAATACAACAGATAACAGGTAAACTAATAAAAATAGGTTGTATTAAAAAAATCAAAGTTAAAAACCAGTTGTAAGAAATAATGTTTTAAAAATTAACTTCATAACGTTTAAAACAGTCACGTCAATACATATCTTGACGATTGTGTATACATACAAATTACACTATATTTTAATCGATTAGTATTATGCACGAGTTTGTTTTTTTAAACATAATTTTTTAACTAATTATATAGCACTACATTCATGTATATTTTTAGGCTTGGTAAGTGTAAGCTATTGTTGTAGGCTAGACTCACTCGAGAAGGGTTGGCTCGCAGCTTCGCTCAACATAAGAGCCTGACTCCTTTGGTCAAGGCTGGCGGAATAACTGACGATACCAGTATTTACAATCTTTACTTCTCTATTACATTGCTCAATACGTTCACGGATAATATTACTAATTTCGTATAAATGAAAAAAAAAAGGGAACTAGATCGCAATGAGATTTTCATCTCAAAAGGGGATATGGCGAAATTGACGAGATTGTAAGCTTCTATTGTATATAGGTAAGTAAAGCATTTGGTCTCCAAAATCTACACTATTCATGGCACCTTCAGAAATCCATGTAATCTTTTTCCTCAATAATACTATATTAATTGAGCTCGACTGCTTGTTTTATTTGGTTAATTTTATGTATTTGTTAGGTTGTCTTCAATGCGCTTGTAAATCTGGCGACCATAGCCACTTTTCCGATGTGGACAGTGAGGTAGAAGAGAGAGGGACGGTAGCCACCCGTTGGCAAGGGTGCACCCTTGGAGGAGAGAGACGATGATTGTGAGAGGGAGAGGTGGGCTATGGTTTCGGCACCCGTTGCTGAGGAGCGGGAGGGTGAACGAGCAGCTTAGTTGGCACCGGGCAGGGGAGGATGGGCGGCACCTGCGTTGGAGACGGTCTTATAGTGAATGAGAAATATGAGCATTTGAAGAAGCTCGAGAAAGCATCTGAGAAGCTGAAGCTTTTTAGAGCAGATCTTTGGATTGTGGGTCACTTCATGCAGCTATTACTAGATGTGATGGTGTGTTCCATACTGCTAGTCCTGTTCATGTCCCACCTAGTTATGTAACCCTGGTTTATGTTTGGACTTTGCATTATATAAGGGGAAAATCACGAGAATAGCCCGTTGACCAAGTGTTTTATGAAAATAGCCCCATTCCATCTCTTTGGATAGACAGTTCACACATTCCAAGATGTCTCCCGGGAAGTCTTCAGATCTAGCCAATAACTCACTAACACGTCATCACACACTCTCTCTCCTTCTCTCTTCACCCCCCTCTCTCTCTCTCTCCTCATTATAACTCCTGGCTCTCTCTTTCTCTCTCTCTCTCCTCCTCTCCTTCTCTTTCTCCCCAAATTATTAATATAGCTAATTTGATTTCCACCCACCCACGTAACACGTGCTCAGAAACCCTTTGAAGGTTGTGTTAGCTTCTTCTCAAACACAGACAACACTGATGGAAAAGAGAGAGAGAAAGGAGGGAAATCGAAGGGAGCTAAGGTAGACCGAAGGAATCGTGCCGGTGAGACGTCTTTATTGGGTCTGCAATTTAAACCAAAGTACAATGTCTCAACCTGCTTTGACATTCCACTCCTCACACTCAATTAGTCCAAATGCTAACAAACATGATAAAAGTCCAAATGGTAACAGTCGATTTCCCTCCTCACAGTCGTTTCTTTTTCATTATTTTGTTGCCTTTGACCATTTTCATCACTCGATATTCTTTTTCAGCATCTGTGAATATCTCATCAATAACATCTTTTCCTTTCTTATCTGCCACCTTCTCAGCTTCACGTAAGATTTCATCAACAACAAATGGAACGCTGGTGTTGTCTTTCATATTGTAATATTCTGGATACTCTTCGTGTGAAATATCTTCTATCTCAATCTCGTCAAAATTGTTCACATTTGTATCATCTGAATTATTTCTTGGTTCAACAACTAGTATGTTAGGAATTTCCTGCTTGTTGACCAATTCTTCAAGTGTCATACCAGCTTGTTGAGCAACACCTTCAAGAATCTCTTTAGTTATCGCGGCGCTGACTTCACTATCCTCCAGTTTAGGATCTTGATTCTCCAAAGAAAACATCATGTCATCTGTAACAAAAATATCTCTGAACTTGGATGTGAATCTAGCTGAGACATATCCTTTCTTGATCATATTTTTCAACCTTTGAGACCTTTCTGTCTATTGGTATGGGCCATGTAACTCCATTCATAGCCCAAGTTATGTTTGTTTGAAGTTTGGGTTATTTCTGCACTGTTTTCTATTGTCCAACTGCTCCAGATAAGAATACGCAACTCTTGGATCAGCTCCTCGTCGTAATTGCTCTTGTTGCATGTAGATCTGATTAAGCCAGTTGTTGATGGTATACTCAATGTGCTTAAAGCATGTTGTGAAGTGAATGTTAAGAAAGTTGTGTATGTGTCATTTGGAGTTGCTGTTGCGTTCATACCTAATAGACCACAGGATCGGCCAATGGATGAGACTTTCTGGTCTGACCAAGAATTCTGCAAATCGAATAATGTAAGCGACATAAGCATCTAGTTCTCCAAAACTATTTAACTTCTCAAGAATGAACAGTTTTGGACAAAAAGCGCCACATAGAATGGTATTTTCAGCTTTTACGTTCCACTGTTTGTCCAGTCACTTGTTCTTGCAAACTAGGTGGCCATATGGGTGGGTTGGGTAAGTGGTATAAATGGGTTCAGGTTTAAGTGGATAAAAACATGTGTAAGGATTGGTTAGTGTCGACGGTTTACCTGAAACACCATCTGTACAATGATGTTACATTTCATAAACAAGTACCATGTCAAAAATGATTATCAAAAACTAATACATATTTCAATAATGAACTATTTTTATGAAAGAAATGCTTTGCAAGGTTTTACGCATTAAAAATACAAGTTTGGCGGCTTTCAGTCCGGTTCCAAACCATTTGACTGATTGGAATTGTCTTTTGTTTTTACCTTTTTGACCCATTAAAAATAAATAAAAGGGAAAATCATGGAAGTAGTCGTTGACCGAAGGTTTTCATGAAAATGGCCACCTCCCATCTCTTGGGAGAGTCGACTCACAATTTCCGAGACATCTAAAGCCTCTCCAAGAGGCTTCGGCCCAAAAGCCAACTGTTGAGTGACACGTGTCATTATTAGTGGGACACCTCTCCAAGAAGGCGGGACACCTCTCCGAGAGGCTTCAGGGAGACCTCTCCGAGAGGCTTTAGGGACCATCACCACCTCCACAGCAACTACCCATCACCAACCCCACATCCACAGCAACCACCCACCACCACCCCCTCCACAGCAACCGTCCACCACCACCACCACCGCACCTACAACCACCCCAACCGTCATCATTACGAAAAAAAAACAAAAACATAAACAACTATATAAAAACCAACATGAAATTCGTGAGATGTGCATGTCGATTCGTGAATGTTTGTCGTCTATTCCTAAGGTGGTGCCCGGTGGTAATGGTGGTAATGTTTGGTGGTGATGGTGGTGGGTGGTTACTGTGGAGGTGGAGATGGTGGTGGTGATGGCGGAGGTGGTTGCTGTGAAGCCTCTTGGAGAGGTGTCCCTAAAGCCTCTCAATGAGGTCTCCCTGTCCCTGAAGCCTCTTGGAGAGGTCTCCCTGAAGCCTCTCGGAGAGGTGTCCAACTAATAATGACACGTGTTACTCAACGGTTGGCTTTTGGACTGAAGCCTCTTGGAGAGGCTTTAGATGTCTCGGAAATCGTGAGCCAACTTTCCCAAGAGATAGGAGGTGGCCATTTTCGTGAAAACCTTCGGTCAACGGCTACTTCCGTGATTTTCCCTAAATAAAAATAGTAACCCGAATCTACTCATTCATAAGTAACATGTCGAATGGAAACTGCCACCTTCATGCATACTTCTGTTCTTTTTTCTTGCCCAATTTCACAATAAAGGGGGACGGGGCGCTCCACTGAAGAAGTTTTCACTTCACTGATTTCTACCAATCCTACACTGCCACATCACTTCACTGATTTCCTTCATTGAAACACTTTTTTAAAGGCAACACTCCACTGATTCACTTCACTAAAATGTTTTTTTTTTCTATTTTTTAAATAAAATTAATTAAAAATTTTGATTAATAAAATATGATTATTATTTAATGTATAAATAACCTCTACTTATCAATAAAAGGCTATATGTACAAATTAAGAAGCGCGTGTCTTAATGAAATAAGAAAAAAAAGTTTTAGATTAAAATTTAAATAAAACAAAAACATTAGGATGAAATATGTAACTTAATAAATAAGTTTTAGGTTTAATTTAACATAAACAAAAACAACAAGGATGAGATGTGTAAATTAGAAAAAGAGCTTTAGGTTAAAATATAGAAGAGTATAACAGCCGTCACCACTTTCTCTTTCATCTTCTCCATTTTTTTGCTCCATGTAAGTTTTAAGTTTCTTCATCTTCATCAAAGGATGTTCAAAAAAATAAAGAAAATACATTGAAGGTGATATTGGTTATTGAAGTAAAGAAAAAAATAAACAAAAAATCAAAATAAAGAAACTCACAGGTACCAACCCGTTAACTACAACCAGATTTTGGTTTACAGGACCATTACTAGTATGGGTGGCGACAGTGTTACCGTGCTGATAGTGGGATACCCATAACCAATTCTGGTGACGCCCCCCTAATATTGGTTCATTTGCAAGTAAAAAAGGCGTTTTAACAAATTTGTACTGTGTTGTGTTATATAAGATTGGTATTGTCTTTCTAAGACGAAAGCAGACAGTGAGGCTTGGAAAGTATCCAAAAGAATGGCAATGATTTTTTGTCTGTGCCCAACTCTTGTTGCTGGGCCTATGCTTCAGAAGACAATAAATGCTAGTAGCTTGGTTCTTATCATGCTTCAAAGGTTTGTACTTTTTATAATGTCCATGTGCCATTACTTTCTGTTTTCAATTTTCACAAATTTATGCAACTTGCCTTTTTAACTATTTAGTGCAACATATGTACCAATTTGTAAACCATTTAATGGGACATACACCAAATGTATTAAACTTGTCACATATTTGACTTGTATGTAGTGAACCAAGATCTTCATTTTTACGTAACAAACATTAAAAGGTTCCATTTCGATGTATATAGTTACTTATACAGCACGACAACACGTGACTTTAAAAAGTTTGTTACATGATTAAACATATGGGTTCTCATTTCACTGAAAACAAAATGACAAATTACATAATCAAAGCAGACGGACAACAAGCTACACCGTCACACTTTTCTGAATGGGCAATGGTCCGACACATTTGGTTGCAGTTAGCCCTTTTTAGCCATAACATTTATGTGTGTGCAAAAGGGTATGAAGACCAAGAGAATAGGTTGCGAATGATTGTAGATGTGCATGAGCTAGCAGAAGCACTAATTTTAGTATATGAGAGACCCGAGGCCAACGGAAGATACATTTCCTGACTACAATTATCCAAAGAAGTGAGTTTTTTTTCTTTTATTCGCTCATGCCAATGAAAGCTCATTGATCAATCATCAAAGGCATGTACTTTTGAAATGTTTTAATTTAATGACTTGCTATCTCTTTAATTGATCAAAATTTGATAAAGTGGCATTCAACATTTTGCAAAAAAAAATGTTATACCACCTTGTTTTAGCCTATTTAAGAGTTAACAAGTCGTTATTTAAAAAAAAAATACACAGGCATTTTCGACAAGTTAAGGGTCTTTAATGAAGAATCCTTTGCATAAATAGGGGGTTTATCATTTTACAAATTTCATTTGGGGGGTGTTGGGGGAAAAAACTAAAAATGGTGATGCCTTAGTTTGAATTGGCGGTATCAAATTAATGTGAACAGTGATGCCGCCGAATGAAATGTTGTATTCATAGATGCCTTAGTTTGATTTGGCGGTATCACCTCAATTGGGATCCTTACTTCATTGATACCGCTAATGTGTAATGTTGATACCGCCAAATCAAACTAAGGCATCTATGAATACAACATTTCATTCGGCGGTATCACTGTTCACATTAATTTGATACCGCCAATTCAAACTAAGGCATCACCATTTTTAGTTTTTTCCCCCAATACCCACAAATGTAAGTTGTAAAATGATAAACCCCCTATTTATGCAAAGGATTCCTTTAATGAACAACAGTTAGCTTATTGACGAGTTATTGACTTTTTTCGTGTATTTTTAACAAGTTGAGAGAGTTTGATATATCAAACTTAGGTTGAGGTACTTTTTTTTTAAAGGGAAGAAAACATATGGTGTGTCTCTATGGTATTAACCCTTTTAAAATCAACATTCTACGGTTTGTATTTTTACTATACAAGATTTTAGGGTTCATATATTTATTTTTTATCTTTGCCATGTCAGCTTTTAAGATACATTTGACCATTTGCACCTTTTTTTAAATGAAATATGGGCCCTTGAATGTTAATTTTGGAAGCATGAATCATAGAATAGTTAACTATTATTATTATTATTCAATTTATAATAATTATTCTAATAATAATAATAATAATAATAATAATAATAATAATAATAATAATAATAATAATAATAATAATAATAATGGGGTAACGAATTAGGTGGGGTTTCGTTTTGAGGGCGGGCAACTTGTGGTTGCTACCCTTAACGCCCTGTAAAGGGTTTTTGCTCGCCGTTTCCTTTGCCCCCCAACTCATCTCGAGTTCGGCGGTTTACATTTCGCACATGGCCCCTGCCAGGAGGGTCCGGAACGCCAAGTCGCGTAGTTCTGCAGGGCTCGGTTAGTGGTCTGAGGGCCTGCCCCTTTAAACTTTTTCACGACTGTAAAGATGGCAAACCGGGGCATGGCGGTTTTCTGCGCCTTCTTGGACACATCCAAAGCACCCACCTCAACACAGAAAACCGAAGGCTATCTCGAAGGATCGGGACCTTTTTTTAGATGTCGGGGAAGTTCTCAGGGAAGGAGATAAGTGGTTATGTGGGAGATGCATGGTGATGCATGCTCTCAGTAGAGGATGCAAGCATGATGATGAGGTTGTATCGTTCGCCGTGGTCTCCGAAGATGTCGAAGATTTCATTGTTGGGATACGGAAACCATGTCCAACGGTAGACGACGCAAACCCACGTCACCCAACCGGGATGGTTGGGGATGTTGCCCTCCTCGAGCGTGTCTTTTCCCTCCCTATTCAGACTGTTAAAAGCATCCCCCCTAGTTGTCGTCTAATGTTTGCTCAAGCGTTAACAGGTGCTTTACGCAAAGTAGTGGCGTCGCCAAGCTCGGTTGACAATTGAGTCCAATTGTTATTGCTTCCACGGTTAACCCTGAGGGTGATCAGACCGTCCTCCAGGCAAGAGCGAAGATTAGGGAACAGGAAATCTCTGCAGTGTAGTAGCATCATGCAAGCACTTGGAGAATGGAAAGATGGGTCTGGGTTTGCGGTCTTGGTTTCTTCCCTTTTGGATAGCACAGGGGAGGTCTCGGTATCTAGGGGAGAAGCCAAAATAGGAGAGGACAATGCAAGCGAACCTAACATAAAACAATGTCTTCGAAAAGTCAGGGATGGTCATTTCACGGCGGCGGTAAAGGTGTTGTGCTCTAGTGGAGTCGCCCCCCTATGTGAATCGACCATGAAGGCCCTCATTGATAAACACCCAGTGGTGCCGCCTCCATCCTTTCCTTCGAACCCCATCCCCCAACCCGCTCTATCAGTAGATGAGGGTTGTGTGCTTAAATGTATCCGATCTTTCCCTAAAGGGACATCTTGTGGTAGGGACGGGATACGGGCCCAACACCTGTTGGATGCTATTGGGGGTGAAGGCTCAGTGACTTCCTCGGTGTCACACCACGACAATGGCGGAAACACGTGGCGCGACGGTTCAAAGCATAAAGTCAAGGTTATTGCTAAACACAAGTAATTTAAGAAAATGGGTCATTTATTATGACGTCAAATCTTGTTCAAATATTACACAAAAGTAAATTGTTTTTAAGATAATCATAGAGGTTTCTCATATATATCCCAAATGCCTTGGGAAATAAAAGTGAAACCCCGCAAAAGTTTGACGCCGCATTGGAGGATTCCTCGACCCAGCTTGCCCGGTTCTCCTTCATCTAGTTACCTGAAAGATATGTTTAAAAGTTTCGTCAATATAAATATATTGGTGAGTTCACAGGTTTTTAGTTTCCAAAACTTGAATACTTGGGAAATACCATGTTATGACAATATATAGGAGTTGCAAATTCCTATAACTCTACTTGAGACTATAATCAAACCAAGACGTATAAAGTAAATATGCCCCGCTCCAAGTCGTTACTCGGTTTCCCACGACTTAAGTTCAGAATATGTGCACCCCAGGCATAACCTAATGCATAATCGACGCTATCGATTAGGGGTGGGCCTTGTCAGGCACCAATAGTACTATTCAATATTCCTCCGGTTTCATTTCCCTGAATAAATGATTATAGAGGCGAGGACTCAACCCCGAGTGGCGGTCACACCTCAAGTAATAAATCCGTCAAACATTTTCCCTAACATATCTTTCCCCCGGAAAACGTAAAAATAGTTTAAAATGGGGCCGTGAAACTCACCTGGAACTCTGTCTGGCTTACTAGGCGGATAGCAAAGATGGTCTCGCACCTACAAACGTCCTAGACGTATAAGTCACTATTCCTATAGTGCATGTGCCTTGGCAAGTTGTACACCCAACTCCCGACCACAAGTTATTCCAAATCCCGTTTAATTAAGCGCGTATCCTAGGTTTCGTTGGCGTTACATTACCCTTTGTGTTACAAGTTATATATTACTCTTGTTAATATTTCCTTAACTTGTATCTTATTATCATCGACTCGACGTCACTTAACATATAATTATTTTCCCATTTAAATAATTATACTTAAGATCGCATCGCTCGATATAATATATATTTCAACACTCGACCCGACTCACTTTGCCGCACATTTGTTTTCCCATTTAAACAAATATACTAAGATCTTGTCGTTCGATTGTATATTCTTAACGCCCGATTCAACTCACCATACCGTATATTTATTTTCCCATTCAAATAAATATACTAGGATCTCGTTGGTACGGCATACACATATATATATCTTTGTCTTCTCGTCGCGGCTTTCCTTCCCACATATCTACTTTCCCATTAAGTAGATATACTAGAATTTTGCCGAGGCGAGCGTACATATATATAAATGTGTAATTTTTCTTGTTAAGTATATACGTTTGTTTAACGTCTTATTTGTTTATGTCATGTGTTTCTCCCACGAATAATTCCTTTAACACTTAGGAAAGTGTTTATTAGTTTTCACCCAATGTATATATATATTTTACTTCTTAAAATATATATTTTTCTTATCTTGCCGCAATGGCATTTTTCTCATGATTTGCCCGTGTACGGTTCGTTAACGCGTCTTAGTTTGATATCTTAACTCGATTAGTTAATTTTTCCAAGTTTTTCCCAACATGTGTTTTATAGAAATATTATCCATATTTCTTCCTCTTTTCACATGTTACTTGGATGGTTTAAAATACTTATGTATTTTTAACCCAACTTGTTAACTTAACTACAAAAATGTTTCCAACACTTTTATATTCCCATTTATATAAAAGTATTCATTTTTGTATAAGTTTCTCAAGTTTGTTTAATATTTTTATAAAATCTCTATTTTATAAAAATCCTTATGTTAATACCATCCATATTTTTATAACTTTCAAAAATATACTTTTATACAAAATACCCAAGTATATCTACTAGTATTTACCAAAATCATCCTTAGAAATTTATTACTTACACTTTTGACACCAAACTTTCCATACTTGTATTTTTGGACTAATAGTTTCTAAAATATCCATTTTAGTCCTCTAACTTTCAAAGTTACAATATTAGTCCCTTAACTTTCAAAAGTTGCATTTCTCCACTCTAACTTCCAAAGTTAACATTTTTCACTCAAAATAGTAGACTTTGAAGATTCAACTTTTTATTGGTAAGTTATTTTTGTGTCAAAACACTTTTGTTAGTCTTATATTCCATATGGAAGACTACTTGTATGTGTGTTTTATGTATTTGCTTATTTTAACAAAATATCATTCTTCTAAGTAAGCTAACTTTAATTTTTCATCTTCTTTATTCTTGAACTTCTAACATGTTTCACCACATATTATAACTTAGATGATCATTTTAAGATGATTAACACTACTTTTTAACATATTCAAGTTCATTCCACAATCTTAACCAAAACATCATCCTACTTAGTTTTAAATGTAAACTTTATATATTTTCAAGATTATTACATTATCATCATCAAATCCATGATTTATTCTCATATCTTTAATCATCCATTTTACACATGTAAAACCTACTAAAGATTATGTTCAAACCACCTTTTAAACCCTTCATGTACAACTTGCTTCTAAGAACACATACATGAATAATAATAATCAAAAACAAGGTTAAGAAGCTTACTACTAGCACAAGGCTAGGGAAGATAAACCTTGGATTTTGAGAGGGGTTTAGTGTGTTCTTCCTTAATGGTTAAGCTCCAAGCTTGAAACACACAATAGGGGTTTGGATGATGGATTGTTATAAGTGATTTGGAGATGTAAAAACTTGAAAGAATGATGTGTGGGGATGGTGGGAAACTCACGGCCAAGGAAAGGAAAGAAGAAGAAGAGTTTTGCTTGATGCTCCAAGTCTCTAACACATGTTATATAAAGCCTTATCACATGTAATCATTCCAAAGATTCAAGAAATCTTATGGAGGATTGAGTTGTGTACTTAGGATATTTTTGATATGATATGTGTGTATATGTAATGTGCCGTGTATATATGTATGTAAGAGTAGGAGTTTTGCTTGCAAATCTTACTAAGCCTTATGATCTTCCATAATCTTTATACAAGACCCTTCACCCATGCATGCATACTAGTGTGATGATTAGCTAAGTTTGTCTTGGATTTTTGTGGCACTTGGCCGAAAATTGCACAAGGGAGACAAGGATTGCATGCTTTTTGTACTTGTGTTTACTTACACCTTTTGTCTTTATACACATGCATGCTTTATCTAGATCTTTAGCTTATAATTATAAACACAAAGCATGGATATAACTTTTGGCCATGTAGGCCGGCCCTTTGATGGGTTTAAGTGGGGTCCACAACTTCAAATATTTACCCATTGTTTGTTATGTTTAATCCCCGTCGTTCGGGTGTCGTTCGGGTATTTTTCGGGTTTTAATCACGCGTTATCCGGACATTAAAAATACCTTTAATAACCCTTAAATATAGTCTAATTTAAGCGTTGATTGGTTATTTAGGCCTTTGCCGGGTGAAATTATGAGTTATACGCGTATCGGGTGCGGTACGCGCAATTTATTCGTTACCGGGAGATTTGTACAAGACGTTTTCACTTATGGTTTTGGAGTTCCAAAACCCATTATATTTTATGAAACTACCCTTTATTTTATATCCTGGGTGTCCGGGATCCTTTTCGTTTATTTAATTATTACCGGGTAATTGCCAACGTCCATACCGGATAGCTTATTCGCACATGATCCAATCATGCTTTACCATTAAACGTATGCATTCCTATGCACTATTTGGAAATTGCTATCTCCTAAGGCCTTGATAATTAAATCACACATAATTGCATTTAATTACGTTAATCATATATTAATTAATTTGTACGGAATTACCTTATTTTTGCCGGTTGTTACATCGGGGTTGCTCGCGACCATCACTGAAGTTGTCAACCTATGGCTTAGGGGAGCCTGCCCTAAGACGCTGGTCGAGTTCATTGCATCGGCCCCCCTCACCCCCTTATTGAAACCGATAATGGAATTCGGCCTATTGCTGTGGGGGGCATTTGGCGAAGGCTAGTTTCTAAGGTGGCAATGAAAAAGGTTGGGAAAGACATTGCCCAGTACCTGGGGGACTTTCAATTTGGAGTAGGGGTACCAAATGGGGCAGAGGCGGTGCTTCACAGTGCCAACATGTTCCTCAACTCTTTTCATGCGGGTGGGTCTCTGGCTATGCTTACAGTAGACTTCTCCAATGCCTTCAACATGGTCGACCGTACAGTTTTTCTCCAAGAGGTTCACCAGCGATGCCCGTCCATTTATCCGTGGGTCCAGTTCCTTTATGCTCAGTCGGCTAGGCTGTATGTGGGCAATGATTGTATTGGGGCTACCACTGGAGTGCAGCAAGGAGATCCTTTGGGGCCCCTTCTCTTTGCCCTTGCCTTACATCCCCTTATCATGCGGATTCAGGAACACTGTAACCTACCGTTTCATGCCTGGTATTTGGATGATGGGACGATTATAGGCAACGCAGTGGAGGTTGCTAAGGCTTTAGACATTATCAATGTGCATGGGCCATCTCTGGGGCTTCATCTCAATATTAAGAAAACAGAGGTCTTTTGGCCGATGTGTGACGGGTTGAAAAGTCAGGAAGGGCTTTTCCCGACAGGGATTGGTAGACCTGAGAAAGGGGTTAAGCTCCTTGGTGGGGCTGTTAGCCGAGATCCTACCTTTATCGGGGAGTTGGCAGGGCGGCGGGCTACGAGTGCGGTTGCCCTCATGAAACTACTGCCCCGCCTTAGAGATCCCCAGAGTGAACTCCTGCTGCTCAGGTCATGCATGGGGGTCGCTAAGTTACTTTTTGGGTTACGAACTTGCTAACCCCACTTCATGGTGGATGCGGTATCCCTTTTCGATGATGGTCTCCGCGAAGCTATTGAAGATATAGTTGTGTGTGGCGGCCCCTTTTTCGGGGACCTCCAGTGGCGCTTGGCATCCTTGCCGATGCGTTTAGGTGGTTTGGGCCTCCTTTCAGCTCGAGATGTTGGGGTCTATGCCTTTGTGGCGTCCAGAGCCCAGTCTTGGGAACTTCAGGATCATATCCTCCGCAACAGTGGGGTCATTGGACTAGACCCAGACTATCAACAGGCGCTCGAACGCTTAAATGTCTATCTCCCGGACTTTGATATTGGCGGTTTTTCTAACAAGGACACCGCCCCCCAAAGCCACAAAAAACTTTGGCGAATGCTCTTTTTAGCAAAACTGCTCAGAGCCTGGGAAAAGTTTTTGAGTTGTCCACTCGCCAGAAGGCGGTGATTGAATGCCTAAAGGGCCCTCATGCTCAGGATTTTTTGACCGTTATCCCGATTGAGGGTTTGGGTCAATGCATGTCTGCAGTAGAGTACAGGGCTATACTCAAGTACCGATTGATGATCCCTATGTACCCAGAAGATGAAACATGCCCCATCTGCCGTAAAACTTGCATGGATAAATACGGGGAGCATGCAATTCATTGCAAGGAGCTCCCTGGTTTCAAATATCGGCATGACTGGGTGAGGGACGTTTTGTGGGATATCTTGAGAAAAGCTGGGATCTCTGCCAAAAAGGAGGCCCCTGTAAACTTCCTCACAGACCCCACGGAAGGGAGATCCACCCTGCGACCCGCAGATCTGCTTGTCTTTGGTTGGGAGAGGGGGAAACATGCCTATGTGGACCTCACCGGGGTATCTCCGCTGGTTGGGTTAAGGGAAACAGGGTTCGTAGCTGGGCAAGCATCAAGAAAGGCGGAATCAAAGAAAGTAGATAAACACGCTAAAGCTTGTGCAGATAACCAACATGTCTTTATCCCTCTGGCCTTCGACACCTTTGGCTCTCTGGCGCCAGAAGCTATTCGTTTCTTGACCAGGGTCCAACGGGTCGTCCACAACAATGTTTCATCCCGGGGGGGGGGGGGGGCAAGGTTTTGTCTTTAGTAGACTAGGGTTTGCAATTCAAAAAGGGGTGGCGGCGCAGCTTGTTGCCCGTCTACCTGCTATTATGATGTAACTTTCGTATTGCTTATTAATAAAAATTTTAGTACCATTAAAAAAAAAAAAAAAAAAATAAGTTCAACTTGAAACTTTTTTGATATTGTGTGTGTGTGTGTTTTTTTCCATACTAATTGAAGAAACGCTTGTTGAGAATTATGCCCAAAACGGTCTTCTTGGTAAGGATTAGATTGGGTCCTTTCCATGAATTTGGTGTGTACTTCTAATCATACTTGTATTTTACGTTATGTAACACGTTCAAAATTGTGTTGCTTTTGGCATGGATCACTTGATTTGTAATGAAGAGTGATGAACTGATGATCAGTATTAGTTGATGAAAACCCTACAAATCACTCTCTAGTTTATTAGTTTCAATTTAAATATTATGGAGCCTTTAAGATAATCGTCGGTAACTACTTCTAAAAACTCTTTCTTCACATATGACTTACTAAATAAATACTCATTTTCAAAAGACGACGTTCGTAAAAGGTTTTTGATACCTGTGTTTAAACGTTTCTGTTGGAACTTGGAATATGTAACCAAACTAGTGTTCTTGGTTTATTCTAGGTTACAATCAAGATCGATTCTTTATTTGACTCGATCCAAAAAAAGTTTTAAATGGCATTTTAATATTCGTTGGTGTGTTGCTAGTTTGTGAAAGAGTTCTTTACATTTAAAAACTAGTTGATTAAAGAAAATATTATTTAATACGTTAGATCATAGAAGAAATTATTAAAGAAAACATTTAATATTCGGACACCAATTATTAATATTTTAGTAGAAATTATTCCGATGGTGTAATTATAGCTTTACAAAACAATAAAGCACTTAACATTGAAAACTAGACCCCTATCACTCCACCATCGTCATTTACTACCCTAACCCACCCACACACACAAATAATAATTTGATAAACTCAACCATGGTATCTGATCATATGGCCTAGTGGTAAAAGGGTCGGTTCTCTCTTTGGGGGAGCCGGGTTCGATTCTCACGGGAGGCATGTGATGGATACCCCCACCCTTGTGGTGGGGTAGGTGGTTGGGAAGTGATGGAGAGACCCTTGACCCTTGTGGTCATGGGTTCGACTCCTGATCCCTCTAGGTGTTACCGGTTCACTATCGTCGTGCCTTCGTGCGGGTTTGTGGGCCGGGTTTTCCCTGGAACAGGAGACGGGTGGACCGAAGGGCTCTGTCCGTACGGACTAGAGGCCGTCTGGGGCCCCTTTCGGTTATTGGGGGCCGCGTACAAAGTACCCGACAATACTTTAGTTGATCGTTAAAAAAAAGATAAACTCAACCATGGTTCTACTTCTACGTTAGATTAGATCAAGAAATTATTATTAGGCTAATACATCATTTTGGGCTCTAATAATATTTTATAAATTTAATCAGTTTTATATCTTGGATACATAAAAGAACCAAAGAAACACAATCAAATAAAAAAAACTTCATCATTCCATGGTCAGAGATGACCGGTGAGTAGAATGTGTGCTTGCAAATAGAATGTGTGCTTGCAAATGCAAAATTCAAGGTGAGGTGAAATAAAGGTGTAATAAAAATTTGTTGTTAAAAAAAAGAATGTGTGTGGGTCGCTCGACAATCATTGAAGAAGAAATAAGTGAATGGTTTGGGGTTTAACGTATTAGTATTACATTGAATCATATCTATCTAACTTCAAGGGTGATTAAGTCATTTTATTAAAAAGAAACTTATAAAAAATCCTATATCACTTATAAAACATACAATATCGGTAAATGTTTAATTTTCTTAAACTTAAGAACTCAAACACTAAATAAAACATACAATTATATTCATTACACTTTTGTAAAATATATATAAAGAAAACACACTCTACAGTCTACACAGCCAGTTGTAGTGACCAAAATCCAACTTTTCTCATACCTAATATTTAATATATGAACGGATATACATCAAAATATTCAAAACATTAAAAAAATATTAATACTCCAAAAACAAATAAAAATAACGATTTAATTATTGCTAATAAGATATGATCAAAGATATTGTTCTCCAAAGCAATACAACGACTCCCTTTTTAAATAAAAAAAGAGGGTCCGTAAAAGAGAAGTCATGGAAAAAGTAGAAGTGTTTTGAATTTCAAAAAACTTAATAATTATAATACTCACCCAATTTATTATTTATTAATTAATTAATTCATTTCTCTTTCAAAAATGCCTGCAAACCCTAGAAATTGTTCTTCCTATAAATTAATCTCTTTGTAATTTCCTCACAAAATTTCCTGATTTTTCTCGGTAAGAATTTCATATTTTACCCAATTTCTTTTTATTTTTAATTTTAATTTTAATTTTTTTTTTCATCTAAATATATTTTATTCAGTAACTGTAAATTTTTGAAAAAAAAAAGATTTATTTCCGAATTCATCGTCTCTCCTTCTACTGTAATTCTTTTTCCGCTCTTTATTTTAAATTAATTTTGCTGAAAAAAAATTAATTTTGGATTCTAAAATTAAAAAAAAAAAAATTATAAGTTCCTTTAATCTTTGTTGTGATTACTAATTAGGGTCTTTTTTTTTAAAGATTTGCTTATGGGTATGGTAAATTTGTTGTCTTGTTAGTTAATTTAGTATAAAGTTTGAATCTTTTTTGTTCTAGCTACTAATCTTGATTTGCTATAACAAAGTTCACTTTAAGCCTTTTTTTATTACTTTTAAGTGTTTTTAGAAGGTTTGCTTATGGGTATGGTAAATTTGTGTTCTTTAGTTAATATGTTTAACTTTGTTTGTTCTAGCAACTGATCTTGATTTGGTATGGTGTTTCTGTTCAGGAAATTTGTTTTCTATGTGTTTTGATCCTTCAAACAAAGAGATTTGAAAGAATTGTGTACAAATGAACGGATCTGAACCAGGAAGACACTTCCAGCCATCAATGGCACCTGTAATATCTCAGCCGCCCGTATCGTCCCAGCCGCCTGTGAATACTGTCCGTGTGTATCCGCCCGGGGTCACAGGCGGTTACACCGTTGCCACCGATGTAATATCTAGCGGCACTGGTGGTGGTGGAGGTGGCAGTGGTGGTTTAGGATTCCACCAGAATATCAACATCAACGAACACGGTGGCAGTGGCGTTGGCGGTGAGATAACGGTTAAAAAGAGGGGGAGGCCGAGGAAGTACGGTCCGGACGGGGCTATGTCGCCATCCTCCATCAGTGCAGCACGGGCAGTAAAGTTGACACCTGTCACTGTCACTGCCACTACCACGCCGTTGAATGGAGTGTTTGAACATCAGCAGCAGCAGCCGACTGCGTCGGCTGCTGCTGCTGCTCCGCCTATTTCGGCTGCGCCGGTTAGTTCTATTCCAATGGATGAAGGATTTGGATCAGGAAAGAAGGTGAGAGGTAGACCTCCTGGGTCAACAAATAAGAAACACAAAAGAGAATCTTTAGGTAAAGCATTTTTTTTTTTAAAATTTTGTGAGTATTGACTATTAATGTTTGGGTTGGATCAGATCTAGATTTATTGGTGTGTGCATATAATTTTCTGTTTTAGACATGTGGTGGAACATGGAATGTTTTTTTTTGTTGTTGACCTTTTAGGATTTGTCTGGTGGGCTCTGCTTCCTGTTTGACTTGACTACATGCAGTGTCTAATGTCTAGTATTGATTGATTCCAATATGTTTTTGGGACTCAGTTTAGTTGACTTTTGTTTGATACTGGATTGCAGTTTAGATTTGTATACTTATACTTAAGATGCAAGGAACATGAATATGTTTTCACTTAAACTAAGGATCTGGTCTACTTAAATAGTTTGACTTAAAAGGACATGTTATGGGTGGATATTATTAAAATTCTCATACAAGATTTGGTGTTTTGTGACTTCATCTATTCTTACATACAGAGTATTTTTATACCTTCAATCCGACTTATGAGTCTGCTTTATCGTATTGGTTTAAAAAGTGCACGCGTGGGCACTGTTGTCAATACAGAAGACAACGTTCACCATAGCACGCTTCATAGCGGAGCGACCTTATCTCGTAACTTGATGATTAGCGACTCCATAGCGTGAATATAGGTGATTTAGGTTTTTTTTTAAATTTAAATAGTGATGCCCGTTAGGTTGTTTTTTTATATTATTTTTTTTTGTGTTTTGATATAACTATTAAATATAAATAGCGTGTTTAGATGAAATGTACATGTAAAACGTCGTATTTTGATGACATATACATATAAAAAAATTTCTTAAATTTTCTTCTATTGTATCTCTAAACATGAAACATAGCTCACTATTTCATCGCTATCGTCACATAGTGTATTGGGTCTCGAGGAGGCGATCTTAAAAACGACCGAAATGATGAGAGAGATTATGAATGGGTTAACCGTAGGTGCAACTTTTGGTTGTACTTTAGCTTATTTGGTTGTACATAGAGCCAATCCCTAGCGCATGTGAAGCCCTAAAGCCCTTGCCTTGCGCATCGACTTTTTGGAGAAAAACGCCCTGGAGCGTGGCGTCACGCTTTTTAAAACCATGGTTTAGGCATTCATGCATGGAGCTCTATACTGAATACTCATTTTACTTAGCAAGTCTTTATTTGGCAACATAATTTCCTATTATTCCTCGTGTTACAAAAGGAACACTTATTTTTTGTAGGATCAGCTGGATTTGGTTTTACTCCACATATCATCGTTGTGCAGCCCGGAGAGGTTACTTTTCTTTCCATTGTTATCTTCTTTTCAAACTATATTCATCTATACCGTACCGTATTCATAACGTTAAGTTATTGAGATATTTAAATTATGTGAATTTACAGGACGTGTTAAACAAGATCATGTCATTCTCTCAAAATGGACCAAGAGCTGTATGCATCATGTCTGGCATTGGTGTCATCACTAATGTAACACTCCGTCAAGCTGCAACTTCTGGTGGAACTGCAACTTATGAGGTTTGTGATGTTTGTTGTGTAATAACTATTGTGATTAGCAACATATTGTGATATAGAATAATATTTGGATTTCAGATATTCACGTCTGAAAATCTCTCCATCTTTTGCAGGGGCGATTTGAAATATTGTCACTTTCTGGTTCGTTTGTGCTATCAGAGGCATACGGCCAGCGCACGAGGACAGGTGGACTAAGCATCACATTGTCTGGAGCAGATGGTCGGGTTTTTGGTGGTGTTGTAGCCGGACTGTTAGTCGCAGCATCTCCTGTTCAGGTAGTTACTAATTTACTTTTTTTCCCTTGTTGATAAAACTTAAAAGCATATTATTTTGAATCATGTTGTGCAGGTTATAGTAGGAAGTTTTCTTCCTGAAACCAGTAAAGAACCGATGCCAACTAACCATGTAGAGCCATTTAGTGTCACACCAAAGGCCGCACCGACCAACCATGGCCGGGGCCAAGCAGCTCACCGTCTCATGGGACCATGAGCGAGTCATCAGATGGGCCGGGAAGTCCAATGAACCGAGGCAATGAAAGTAGCCCTCGGGGCATGGCAAGCATGCCATGGAAGTGATCTTTTTGCAGCTTCAGGTATTTATGGATTAGCGGGGCGAGGGTATTCTTGTAATTGTAGTGTAGTCTTTTTTCTGTAACTTATTAGTTAAAAGAGTTGAGTACTATGCAGGATTGTATTCCTCAAAGGTTTAAAATGTTAAATATCTAATGTATTAATTATTTGTGGCTAGCACAACTTTTTCTACAAGTCTTTGGGCGAATGCACCTATGGTATGTATCGAAAGTTAAAGACTTTGAGCGACTTTTAACCCGTTTGAAAGTTCGTAATATCTTATGTAACAAATTGTTTGAAGGTCGCCATTTATTTATACAATATATGCTCCCCTTTGACATTTACATGAATTCAACATGTGTAGTGGGGCGATATTGGGGCCTTAAATCCCATTTTAGCGCCCAAACACCGTTACGCAGGGCCCAGGGGCCTTAAAGGGCGCTATGGGGTTTTAAGATTCCAAAAATGAGTGTTGAGTGTGAAAATATTAACGCCACTTTTCCTAGGATGTTGTGCCACATTCTTTCAACCAATAAGAACAAAAGGAGGGGCGCTAATATTATCGTCCATTACAGATGGACTTACTTGCAACTAGAGTATAACCGCTAAGGTTGCCCGGTGTAAGTGGCATTATCCCCTCTACTCAGGTTTTTTTTTTCATTCCTAAAAATGGCACATGAATTGCCTTTACATGCCACACTATGAAGTATGAACCAACCCATCTCAATACATTTTTAATGAACGCACATGCTACATCTTTAATGAATTAACATGAATGAAAAACATGATGTAAACGGACCAAATATTTAACGGCCCTAAGGGTATGTGTAGTGGTGGATAGTTATGTTGGGGTTATAGGATTAAAATATTAAAAAGTAATAGAAAAGGTGTTATGTTGGGGTTATGGAAAAAGAGAGTGTAGTGGGAAGGAGGGTTATGTTGGGGTTATAAATGATTGGTAATGATTGGTTAATTATTGTTTTTTATTTAAATAAGAATATTTAATAGTTAATAATATTTCATTAAAAATAAAAAAATTACAAATACTAAAACAAAAAAAAAAAAATACAAATACTAAAAAAAAATTACAAACCATAAATAAAAGATAAAAATACTAGAAACCATATTTTTTTCGATTTTTGCCTTTCGGCTCAAAGCCATTTCCAGCGCTTTCCCCTCTAGGTGGTCAAAGTTTGCCGTGTAAAAAGCAAAGTCGCGTTCAAACTGTCGTTCCTTCATGATGTCAACGACCTCTCGGTTTTCTTGGATACGCTGAGCCCCGATATCGCGCAAGTCTTGGAGCCGCTGGTTCATTTCAGCAAATGTCGGGACTAACTTATCAACCCCCGACGAAGACTCCGTCCGTGCGGCTCGAGCAGCCCGTCGACCGGCGGGACGAGGTAGCTCCTCGCCCCCTCCTCCCCTACAAAAAAGGGATTTTCTTCTGGTGAGTTGAGGTCGACATAACGCGCGTCAGACGTAGGCGTTTCGGGATCAACCGAGTCAGAGGTCCTCGACTTTTTTGAAGGCCTCGTATTTTTGGCCCTAGATGAAGAAGATCCAACAGTTGGGCGCACGGGGTGCCATTTGGTGCAGTCTTTCAGCACGCGCCAACATTTCACGTACGCGAAATTCCCGTACGTCTGATTGTATTCTTCCAAAGCCGCCACAAAGACATCCTCGTCACTTTGCCCACTTTTCCACCGTACTTGGTGCGCTGATAAATGGCCTGAAAATTTGTGCATTTTTGGTTGATATCGGTCCACTTGCCCGATATCGAATCATTCTCCCGGTAGCCTTCTCCTTTACCCGAGAGACCAAAAAATATTGTCCGTATTCTTTTCCAAAAATCGCCTTTGGATTGATAGTTGGCTGAAAAAACATACCAAAAAATATAACATTACCAAAACAATATATAATTACCAAAAAATATATATCTTACGAAAAAAATATATATCTTACCAAAAAAATATATATCTTACCAAAAAAATATATATCTATCTTACCAAAAAAACAATATATAATTTCTTACCGACTTCAGGATCCTCCGACACGTCAACCCACGCTCGGGTTAACGAGTACAACTCGTGGTCGGTCCACGGTATAACGTTTTTCTTGGCACGACCGCCCGTCTCTTTTCTTGTGTGGCGTCGGGCGGGTGCTTTGCCTCGCACGGGCTCTTCCTCTTCAACCGGGCCTTGTGTCTCCGGAACCGACTCTTGCCAAGCGTTTGAAGAGCCGAACATTTGGGATGACCCGTACACTTGGGATTGGCCAAACCCACCTCCTATGGGCATCCCAAAACTCCCTCCCATGTTAACATTATACATGTTCGGGTCCCAACCATACGGTTGGTTTAAGAGGTTCGTGAAAGTTTGCGGATTTGAACCCGAACCCGGAGCTATAGGTCGGGTGTTGTCGCCACTGGTTTGGGAACCAAACCCGAAACCTCTACCGAAAGGATTCATCTCTTCCCTCACAATAAAATTTCAAAGTGTGTGTGTGTAGTGTTTGTGCAGCTTGTGTTGTATGTGTGTGAGTCTTGTGTTGTATGTATATTTATATACAATTTTTTTTTTATTAAATGCTCGAACAAACCACCCCAACCCCGGTCAAACCTGCAATTTATCCTCCCAATGCCATGCATAACGCTCGCTGTGTGGGTAAAGAATCAAACCCAAAACGCCCTATAGCGCCTGGGGGGCGGTGTTCCCCGGCGCTATAGGGCCTATAGCGCTGCACAACGAGCCCACTACGGGTACTCTAATAACAATATTTGAGGCCGAGGGAATTCTCTTTGTTAAATTAAAATTCCTAACATATAGTTTATCAAAAAAAATTCAAACACATTGTTTAAAAAACATGCTATAACGGTTATAAATAATGAGTTCTTTGTTAGGGTGAAAGGGGCACTCATAGTAAAAAGTTTATCTTTCACTGATTTTAACCAGTTATAAACTGCCACATCACTTTACTGATTTACTTAACTGAAACACATTTTTGTAGGCAGCACTCCACTGATTCTTTCATTTAAATTTGAGAAAGCTAACCGTTTTATAGTCAGACGGTAATTAATTTTGTTACCGTTACATTTAAACCGTTGCAACCATTTGGAATCTGTACTGTTACGGTTTGGTCTATAAAAACACCTTAATCCAACACAAAAAAAAAAGCACACAATAAACCAATTATACTTTAATCGTTTCGTAAAAAATGGTCTCGTGGAATGCAAATGAGGATATCGCGTTAACGAGGTGTGACATCCGTCACTTTTCATTGTATTTATAATTATTTGTACGTTTTACCGCAATTAATAAACGTGGCATTTCTATTATTCTTGAGCGTTTAATTCGGGTTCGTTTAATCATATATAATAATAATAATAATTATAATAATTATGTATGTGTTTGAGGCCCACCAGACTAGCCTACACCAGCCCAGCCCACAAACCATTCCAGCCCAAACCCTATACCAAGCCCACATCCAAGGCCCAACCCCCTCCCTTTGGTTTGTAAAAAAATAAAAATAAAATGTGCACTGGCCGGGATTCGAACCCGTGCCAAAGCCCAAACCAACCAAACACACAACCAGCTGAGCTGAGCCTGCTATCTGATTAAACCGGACACTTATTTATCCTATACGCGTTTTTAAAATCCTGCATTTTTGACTTGGAAAGTCAACTGCCTTGGACGCGTCTAACAATCAATCAAGATCAATGCTTGATTGATCTATAATTGGCAAACCAAAGTGATTACCGGCCTATTGCAACTCGTATACACGTCCATTACACGTCAATTGATGACTAATTGAATCAATTAAACGCGTATGATAATTAACGAGGTCAACTTACCAATTAACCCAACCCATTGATCCCCACTATAAATTGAGCCTTGACACAGCTTAACAATTCGCTCACAACTCTCTCTCAACCTCTCATACTCTCTAAAACACTCTGATTTTGATAATCAAGTTTGCCGTTTGACTTTGGTCTTTGACCAGTCAATTACCCACGAATACCCACTGTAAGTTTGATGTTTTTGATGGGTTTTAATCACCGGCGTTCACTCATCAAAAGCCCTAACATCAATTGGGCCAATGATGAGTGAATTGCATTATTGAAATTTCTAGGGTTCGTGAATCTGAATTGGGGATAAACTTGAGTTTGCATATGATATTTATTAAATTCAAAACCAGAAACATCACAACCACCGGCCTAGGCCAAGTGGTTGTGACCTTGTTCCAACCCAGAGGTCACCCGGGTTCGAGTCCCGGCTCTGACCGGTTTTTGTTCCTTTCTTTCTTTTCTTTTTTTTTAAACAAACAATTACATATATTTATATATTAAAAACCTTTTAATCTTTTAAATTCTTTTTAAAATACCAAAACTATTTTATAAATTCTAAAAAAATTACATTTGTTTAATCTGATATAAAAGTTTCATTTATAATTTTTATTTTTCAGAAATTCATTTATTTAATACTTATATTAATTAAATCATTTTTATACTATTATATTTATAAAAATCCATTTATATATCAAAACAATTTTATTAATTTCTCCAAAATTTATCCTAACTTTATTTAAAGTTAAACTTTACTGAAATAATTTTTAATTCAGTAAAATCATTTATTTTATATTTTTAATCAATTTGTGTTAGATTTAATCAAAATTAAATCATAATAAATCCAATTTTCATCATTTTTGCACCAAAATTTTATACAAATTATTTTTAATCATTTAGAACAGAAATATGATTTTTAAATAAGAAATCTTTAATTTTAGTATTTTTGAATATTAAAGTTAAATATTGGCTGTTTATAAATAAATAGATTTAAAAATCTATTTTAAATGAAATAATTTTATAAAAATTATTTCTATACTTCAAACACTTTATTGTGTATATTCTAAATTCAAATTTCATTAAGAGACTTTTATTTATTTATTTATTAAATTTCTCATAATTAATAAACAATTTGTTTATTAAACAAATAAACGTTATCCCCAATTCGAAGCCATAGAAATACAAGTATCCTAGAGTTATTTCACTTACACATTATCAAATACTTTAGGTTAATAATTTGGGAGAAATCTCAAGTTCATATTTCGTTGTCCAGTCCAATTTCAAGTTACTACGTGAACAGTGAGTATTCCTACCCCTTTTTGCTTTTATACATTTTTGGGGTGTTACATGTACACTATTACAATTTCAAATACAAGTTTACATTTTTACAATACAATTCTAGTACTATGTGCATTGCTTACAACGTGCTTTATGCTTAGACATTACATGTGGATTACATTTGTACTTAGTGAAATCATTAACATGGTACAAGCCGACCTTAACATTGGATAGCGCTATTTGGATTGACAACCCGCCTAGGTTGATTCTCCCCCTTTTTCATCGGAGAATCCGTGGCCATTGTTAAGTTATTATCCATTTGTTGGATAAGTACACTACAGTTCATACAGTACATTATACAGTCACAGGGTTGATTTCGCTCATTTGTTTGATACATGGTTTACATATTTGCACTGTAGCTTGCACTTGAATTGTATAACTTTTAATCTACTATATATATCAAAACTAGGAATGCTCACCAACATTTCTTATGTTGACCAAACCTATTTTTTGTACATGTTTCAGGTACAGTTTGATCAAGAAACTTTTAGCGCTTTATTATGCAGTTATTTCATTATTTACATCTCATTTAAGACTTTGTATTTTCCTTTTCCTTGTAAGACAATTTTTGGGTTTATTTAATAATATTTACATTTAAGTACCATGTGCTTTTGAACAATCGTCACTACGTGACACCTCGATGATTCCGCCATCGGTTGGGGTGTTACACGAGGGCATACCTGGTAGTGAGAAACACATGGGTTCATGAAGTCGATACCCCAATTTCGTTTTGGCCAGGGGCGGAGACACAGTAATACAACGGTGGGCCTGTGCCCACCCTAGGTCCAGCCCACATCTATTATTAGTATGGTTAGTATGAGGCCCATTTAGTTATAGAATATGTCCAGCAGTATGTGCCCACGTAGGTATTTTCGGTGTCAAATCTTATTCTCCCGCTCAAACCTCCATGCTCCAGTGATAGTTCGCTGTTCCAGATTTCCATCCTCTGCGATCATCCGCGATCATTTGATCAGACCAGGCTTTGTGTCCGATCAGCGATAGTCCTCGATCTGCGATTCCAGTTTTCCAGCCTCTCCAAATCTTCTTGTTGAGTTCTTGATAAGTGGCCGACGATTTGTAAGTAGAGATTAGTTTGCCTTCATATATTATTCATTCTTCGAATCTGCGACACCATTCAATTTAGTCACTAGAGAGCCTTGAATCTTCTTGAGTTTTTTAAATACCTTTTATATTAGATAGGAACAAGGACACGTCTCATTGACACTTGTTACTAATTTAATCCTTGTATGAATATGTTTTTGATTAGGACAAACCTCATGCCTCCACGTTTGATGTTTTTATTTGTTGGAACCCACACACAGATAAATACATATGTGCATCAATTTTATTCATTAAAGGACACGATTTTGATTGTGTTTTTTTTATACATATTCGTTGCTAACTTAGTTACATAAATACATATTTTGAATCGTGATATATTGCTTGCGTTGGAGCGTTTATGATTTGACTATTTTGTCTTTATGAATTGTGATGTCTTCAGGAAAGTAAAACAAGGTTCGCATTGGAGATGATTTCTTAAACGCTTGCGTAATTTGTGCTGTAGAAGTTGACGAACTTATGAATGTTACTGATGAAGAAGTAATCGAGTGATTCCAAAAGCTGAAAACACGTAGAGGACAACTGTAATCAAGGTATTTTTATATTATGTTTAAGTATTTAATGAACTATGTTATTTTATCATTGTTTCTTTTTTTTTCGCCCCATTTATAGTTGACCCGAAATGTGCCCACCATACAAAAAATTTCTGTATCCGCCACTGGTTTTGGCACGGGTATCGGGGATATTCAATAATTTAACCAGCACAAATGACCGGTCCAAGGATTCGCTCGTTCGTAGGTGGATTCTTCTCTGGTCCAGGTGTCTTCGTTGGAACATCCTCTATGAAGCCAAGATGGAGAGGCACCATAATGTTCAAGAAGACATTGCAATCCAACTCACTCGCGACGGACTACTATCGTGCACAAATGACTAACTTCACCATTTTGCGTCATGGCGAATGTTGCGAGATTTATTTAATAATTAATGCTTACGGTTGTTTAATGTTTATTGTGTAATGGTTTTTAAATTTTGAATGAAAGTTACTCGTGGCACTTATTTTATATGAATGTATGATTTGTATAGGGGTAAAAGATAAAAAAAGGTCAAAATGTAAACGGCCAAAAAATAAAACACGGTCAAAAAATCACGGTCAAAGGTGAAAGAAAAACGTGGCATATTATCATTGGTCAAGAAAAGGACCGTTTCTTTGTACCCGCACGGTAACAAGCACCAGAAAACGGTTCATGAGAACCCTACCAACACATGTGGCGGCGGTATTACCATGCTGGTAATGGGGTACCTGTGCCCAATTCTGGTGGCGCCTCGTCCCCCCTAGAGCATTCACACTAGCTTCCTCATTCCCCATTTACTAACAACCAATCACAACCATATATCACATTATAAATCATTACAGTTTCTCTCTCCTCCACTCATAATCACTTTCAACAAATATTAAAAAATAATTACAGTTTCCATTTTTTCTCAAAAGATTTTCAAATAACCCCAAATATATCGATAAACAGTAAATTCCCTATTTTCTTCACTCGTAACCACTTCCAACCTCATAAAAAATTATAGGGTTTTGTCTCACCAAAAAATAGGGCTTAGAATGTCTTAAGAGTTTGATGTTTGATACATTATCTTTGATGTGATGATGACAAGTGGCTAAAAGAGAGAATTTAGAGAAAAATGAGTGTGTTTTTACTACTAGATAATTCCATCAAATCTGTCATTTATAGGTTACTAATTACTTTTGTACCCAATTTTGATATATGTCCACAGGGCATTGTATGATACTAAATACTTTTGTATAGGTATGTATGTAAACCGTATACACCTGTAAAAGGTAATACGATCATACACCACATAATTGATGAATTGATGTGATAGCTAGAAAGTGTCTATAAGACGTACGAGTGGGTGTTTAGAATGAATATTTTCTTATATCTATATACTAGATTATACCCCGGAGCGTCCCGGGTTGAGAAATTTAATATGATACATTAATTTTACATATGAAATATATTGATGTATAACTCTAATATTAATATCTAACCTAAAACAAATTAACAATGTACAACTCCAATGCTAGCACCTAACCTAAAAGAATGTCGAACTTTAATGTAACTTTAATATTAACACCTATCCTAAAGACTAAACAAATGTAAAACTCTAACATACTAATATTGATACCTAACTTAAAACAACGTATAACTTTATTAACCTATTCGGCTCTGGTTGAAAAAAAAAATTCATATTTACTGATTTAAAACGCTCGTTAATTTGGTGTGATTTTTTTCATTAAAAAATCTCGTATATTAAAGATATTAACGTTTTAAAAATTATGGGAGGAAACATGGGGGTGAAAAATCTAATTTTGTTTTTAAATTATTTTTTTTCCTAAAATATCTCAATGCCACATGGGATGACACATGACACACTCAAGGAAGAGAATACATATTTGAGTGCAATGTCATTAAAATGGCTTTGGTTTATTATATGTATAGATTCATAAAAAAAAAAAAGCATAACATATTTTTATTGGATTAATCTTATTTCTTATAGTATACTATAACTATAAAATAATATATTTATGTCATTAAAATACTTACCAAAAATACACAACAGTGTAAATCTTCACACCATTCCAATTTGAACCCTCTCACCGACTCCGTAATAATATTTTTTTTACTCCTCAAATCCAACCCCAAAACAAAAAGCTTACTAATTCAAACGCCGGCCAGTTGTTCGACGAAATGCTTCAACGATATTATCATCAATGCTCCAACACCCTTTTCATTCAGAATTGATTCTGGTAAAACCCCCTTCATATTTCCCTTAATATCTCACCTTTTCTTCCAAATTATGTCCCAACAGATTTCTTGTTTTTTTTAATGTATAGGTTTACTTTGAAATTGGAATCATCAAGATAAGAATGTATGATTTGTAGAAATATTGTTTTGATTGCAAATCTCTATTTCCATTTTCATCTTAAAGATACACACTGATAAGGGTTTGTAGTTTTTTTTTTTTTTTTTTTTTTTTTTTTTTTTAAATTTCTTTAGGTATTTAGGGTATAAATAGTGAAATATTAATTTAGCATCAACTATTAGCTCATTTGTCATCATATGTTCTGCCAATAGTTTTTCCTGTATCATTGATTGCTAACTGTTAAATCGGTAAAGGGTTTGTAATACATGTGTCATCATTATCATGCTAAGTAAATCTCACCGATAGTACATCTAAGGTAGGTCCGAGGAGGGTAAGATATCGACGGCCTTACCTCTTCTCTGTAGGAATAGAGAGGTTGCTTCCGGTGAGACCCACTGTTCGATAGTAGTTTTGCATCAAGCCTTGGGCATAAGGCACACAACGCTCAGAAATCAGGACAAGCCCGATTGGTGCATGTACTTCCTCAAGATTTATATGTACGCTATGTTATTGTGTTAATTTTGACTATATGTGATAGTAATCTAAATTTTTTATCATCTTATGACATGGGCATCTTTCAAAAGATCAAATTGTTGAAGACTGTCGAGTGATCAAATAAGTTATACGAAACAATGGTTTTGAAGAACTCAGAAGAGACTATGGCAGCCAAAGGTTCAAATGAAAATGGGAATTCAACCTCTGTTATCGAAGAAAATTCAAATAAAAAACTAAGGATTGATTCTAGCTCAGATGGACCTTTTGTGATGCCCTTTATATCAATTCCGAAAGTCGAAGAACACAACTCAAAAGCTTCCATTATCTTGTCTGGAACTGCTAGAAAGGGTGAGCTGGGCCCGCCTGTAGGAGCGGTAGACATCGGCACTAGCAAAAATGCATACTTTTTCCAAGTTGCTCTACTGGTGTCAAGAAAGATCCTGGTGCATAATGATTCTTCTTTTCTTTGTGATTTCATTTGGGTTAGACTTTTTAAATTTAATTTTTTGTTATTGTGTAATTTGCAGGTCAGTTTAGCTGTGAGATTGAGCGGAATGGGATGGTTCATGTCAGAGGAGAAACATCGACAGGTGGAAAAACCGTAACTAGACATTCTCGAGTGTTTGAAATGAAATTTCAACAGCAGGCGCCACCTGGACCGTTTACACTATCGTTTAGTCTACCTGGACCTGTGGATCCAAGGCTGTTTTATCCTAACTTTAGATCAGATGGCATTTTTGAAGCCATAGTTATAAAATGCGAGTAATAATGGTGTCTTGGGTTACTTAAGTAGTACATTTATAAGCTTTTCTGGTTTTCCTTTTTCCCTTTTTAAGCAAAGGTTTGTAATGTACAGGGATTAAGATAGTATCACAGTAGCAGTAAGTGGTTTAACTTGGGTTTGTTTGTTTATTGCTTTGGGACTTGATACAAATTACAAGTTGTGTTTTGTGTTGGGCTGGATATTAAGTTCATAGAATATATATTGAGAAGGCCAAACCACAAGATGTATACTAATGGTTTATATTCGTGTTCATTAAATAAAAAACATTACAAATTACATTAAGATAGCGGGAAGGCAGACAACAAGCTGCGCCGCCACCTCTTTCTGAATGACAAACCCTAACCGACTAAAAATGTAATTTCCTATTCAATTTAATGTAAATTTTTAACAACATAAAAAATTAAATATGTTATACATTTGTGAAGTTATGTCACTAAATCTATAATTTTGTAAAAGTTCCAGATGGAATCCAAATTATAATTTAACCATTATGAAAATTATGTTGATGAAACTCCCATTGCAATTCCTTCGACATAATTTTGTTTTTTTTTTCCCATCTTAATTTTTGCAATTTTAGTTTTTTACCATCTTAGAGAGGGGGGGGGGGGGGGGGGATAGATAAAGGAGGATTTGATTTAGAACCACTATTATATCAATAGACAAAGGATGGTTGTGGTAAGTTGTCTTCACTCGAATCAAGAGGTGTTCAAATTATGCAAGATGTAAGTTTAGGAGTATTTATAAGAGTATAGTGGTTTACCACATAGGGACGAAACTTTGATTAAACACAATTTTTTTATTTATTTAGAAGTAGGGTAGTATTTATACCTGTTAAAAAGTATTGGGCCTGTTATAATACTCTAATTCAATTACCTTTCTTATTTAATTGGGCCGCTGGGCCGTCTGTCATTTGTTGCTCTACTGGGTTCTTTAGTTGGGCTTGTAGTAGCCCAGTTAATGTTATCAGGTGGTGGTACGTTTGTTGTTTAAAAGGTTCATTGTATAAGAATGACCTGGGTCTTATGAGTTGAACTCTTTGATTGTAACGAAAGGTTGTTGAGATATTTTTCAGGGATTAATCTTGTTCGTTGATCACTTCACTCATGGCCGTTGGATTATTCTTTCTTGGAGACTCAGCCAGCTCGTGATATATAAACTACAGTCTTCTTTATTCATTCAATTATTCACTCTGTATCTTTTAGTTTTTCGTCTCTCTCATTCTGTATTTAGGGTTTGTTAGGTTGTTATTGTTCTTGTATCAGTTTTCCTTATTATCACTTGATCAACTGGTCTAACTAACGAGTAGATCCTGTGAAACTTTGTATTGTGGTTGTTGATTAGATCTCAGTGTATTATCTGAGATCACTTGGGTATTGGGGGGTATTTTTTGGGTTGGATAAATAAGATCTTGTCACCTTGTTTTGTCGCCTATATCCATTTGTTCTTTGTGGTTGTATTTCAGTTGTTTTGGTTGTTGTTTGTTTTGTTAGTCAAACCCTAAATTTCTACAATACCATCGCTATTCTCTTTCATCACTCTCGTAAATTTGATTTTAAAAAATCAAATTTCTTTTATTTTTCAACAAATCAAACATTCTAAATAATAAAAAAATACTGGATAGAATACCTTTGAAAAGAAGACGTGCCTTTGAGATATGATTTTTTTGGATATAACTAGGCTGCATGCATCTTGCCAAGATACATATGTAACGTAACACTATCTATAGTACCTTATTAAGAGCGAGAGATGGCCACAAATGTAATTTTGTCAGGCGTACAACTTATAGTGCAATATGTACAATTCATTGAAGCTTATTTTTAAGGGTATAATTGTAACTTACTCAATATTTTAAGATGCTTAAGGGACATCATAGTAATTTTATTGTGATCTTTTAGTTATATGCTAAAAATCTATTCCATCCTTGCCCTTATGCCAGACTAAAGGATCCCTTCAATTGCCCCATTCAATTTCTCTTATTACAAAAAAATTACTTCGACTCTCTTCGACTTCCACCGCCACCAAATCGATCTCTATATTAGTTCCATTCAATTTCAATTGCCCCATTCTATTTTTCTTTGTAAAGCGCCTCTTCAATTGTCTGTTGTTTCCCTTAATACAACCCATCCACTGCGTGTGTACAACCCTGTAATGCATCGTTCGTTTTCTGACATACGTTAAAATATACATATTTAAATCCCCGATTAAACTCCCAAATTACGCGTTTTCGACCATAAATGCACGAATTCGGTACTTAACCGCTTCATATTTTATTTCAGGTCTTAAACGACGTCCCACGAACAAAGTCGAAGAAACCGGGCGAAAAACGGACAAGACGGAAAGTTTCTGCAAAATCAGCCAAGTCTGGAAATAGTGCACGGCCGTGCACCCCAGGTGCACGCCCGTGCGGACTCAGTTTACCCGGACACAGAGGAGCTGCACTGCCAGTGCGACCTGGCGTGCAGCTGTTGTTCTCGGGCACCCTGATCAGCACTGCCGTGCGGGTGCCCGTGCGACTCAAGTTCCCGGGTGCACTGCCAGTGCACCAGGCAGTGCACCATCAGCACTCGGCCACAACCAGACCCGCACGCCCGTGCACCTTAGGTGCACGGCCGTGCGGAATATCTAGATATTTCCAGGAACAGCCACTTGCCCACTTGCCCACTTGCACGTCAAATCAAGTTGATCGAGTGCACGGCCGTGCACTTTATGCGCACGGCCGTGCCAAAAATCAAACTTTCTATAAAAACAGAGCAGAACCCACTGATCAAATATTGGATCTTTGGGGGGCGATTTCTGGCGATTTTCTGGGCTAACGAAGTGCTGCATAGGCGTGGAACAAGCTCGGGAATCCATCCGTTCCATCCTTCATCATCCAATCCATCTCTTTAGCAATCTTATGGTTTGATCCTTTAAGCTTTCTTAGATCCAAATCTGATTTTGTTTGCTACATTGATGTTATTTTAGTTAATCGTACGCCTACGGGCAAGAACATTAGTAGTAGTTAGTAGTTAAAACAATCATTTGCGTGAAATCAAGTTTTGTATAAATTTGGCGTTTTTCATGTTTGAATCTTGATGATCATAATGCAACCTTATTTCGTTGTTGATAGATTTGTAGTTGTGTTTGGATGGCTTTGATGATTATCGAATGTGTTAGGCGGATTACTTGTTGAGAAAACCGTCCGTTTAATCGTCCGGTAGTAAACTAGTTAACTTGTTAATAAAGTTTACACCATGAAACTGTAACCGGGTATTGGTTTGGTTAAAGTCACTCGGATAATGATTATAAATGTTTACCGGCACGTAAAAGAGTTTAAAAAGCTTAATGGTGTTGTTATTAATCTTTGACACGGTTAATGTTTACCGACACGTAAAAGAGTTTAAAAAGCTTAATGGTGTTGTTACTAATCTTTGACGCGATTAATGATCTTTGCTAGTTATTTTGGTAGAAATAGCGATCTTAGTAGATTTGTGTTCAAAGTTAGTAAAATGGAATAGGTTGTGAAATGCTCTACTTTATGCTAGTCTCGGTGGTCGTATTGTGTATTCGATATTGCTTTCCTTTGCTAGTGCGGTTGAGGACTCCCGAAAGGTGATACTAACCCTTCTTTAAAGATTCTCATGAGATCATATCAGCTGCGCGCTAATAAACGACTTGAGGTGGCTAACGTGTGTATTCGCGTTAGCTTTCCATATAGTTGTCATGTTAGGATGCCCGAAAGGGACACTAACTGTCGGAAAATGGGAATGTTGATCACGCCTTTATTTCTTATATAGATGACATGCTAGGATTGGCGTATTACAGCTTATATAGTTATATTTTCTATTTTGGAGTCGTAGTTAAGTTATTTACATGTTTTAGAATTAATTTAGTCTTAAACAAAACTCAAACTTATCTTTTCCTACTGGTAAATCGGGGACAGAGTTTTAGTACAATTGCTCCGCGCGCGTCCATGGATCGATATCTGGTTCTTATCTGTACGTTACTACATATATGACAGGGTACACTTGCCCTATTGTGTGTGTTTTAATATTAAGGTCTAAACCATTTTTATAAATATTAAAGCAAAACGTGTGTTAAAATCCATTGTAAAATATGTATAGTTACGCACACGTCAAGTTTTTGGCGCCGCTGCCGGGGACGCGACGAGCTTTAGGAACGAACCGAGTCAACTTTTTACCAGTGTACATGCTTGTGAATACTTGTTTATACTTCTTTGATTCGTTATTTCATTCATTAATTTGCATATATGATTATTTGAATTTTTATTAGATTTATCTGTCTGTTGATATATTGGATTAATTTTAGATTGGTTTATAGGTTGCATATAGATTCGTTCATTTATCTGCTTATAGGATTGTTTGATTTGATTTTTCGTTCATTAGGATATTGATAGATTTAATTTGTTGAATATTGGATTAATTGGTTTGTCTATGAATTTGATTTGTTCGCTATTTGATTAATTAGATTTATTTGTTCGTATTTGGACTAATTATTAATTTCATCCTTAGTATAGTTTTAGGCTTAGTCTGCTTATTTCTGTTCATTTTATTGATTCTATTTGTTTATATTTGATTTGCTTGAATATATTTGCTTTCCGTTATTATCGCATGAATTTATTGATTCTTTATTTCATTTATTTATTTTTCTGTCTTTTATCGCCTTTTTGGGTTTGTCATATATTCGCCTGTTGCAACTGTATCATTCTTACATGCAGGTTGATGTCCACAAACCCTGGGTCTTCTGGTGATCTTTCTGACGAGGAGCTAAGGCGCCTAAGGAGAAGCGAGCGGATTAGACTTCATAAATTGCGTCTTGTTTCTGATATTCTTATTTCTGCTCCTATTGTTGAGGTCCCAATTGAGGAGGCGAGGCACGATCTGGCCGACGACAACGGGTCGGACGCCCACAGCGACATTATCATGGCGGATGACGACATTCCGCTGAATGATAGTGGTCGTCCAGGAGGAGATGGACTCGCGCCGAGTATTGTCCGTCCGGCTATTTTGGCGGATCATTTCGAGATCAAATCTAGTATCGTGAATATGATACAAAATTCGGTGCAATTCGGTGGACTGGAGCACGAGGATCCAGGCCGACATATTGCTGCATTCCTAGAGGTTTTAGCCACCTTTAAGATGACGGGCATCTCCGATGATGCTATCGTCTCCGACTCTTCCCATTCTCACTGCGGGACAAAGCCCGGACTTGGCTTCTTTCACAACCCGCAGGGTCGATCACGACTTGGGCAGAGTTGTCACAACAATTCATGCAGCAGTATTTTCCTCCTGAAAAGACACAAAAACTGAGGAATCGCATCATGACATTTCGTCAGGATGACGATGAATCATTATACACAGCCTGGGAAAGGTTTAAAGACCTACTCTTTAGTTGCCCGCACCATGAGCTTTCGAAAAGGCATTTGGTGCAAACTTTTTATCAGGGACTCGGGTATGCGTCTCAGGAACGCCTTGATGTATACGCAGGGGGAGACATCGGAACAAAGTCTCCTAGGGAAGCGTGGAGCATTATTGAGAAGGCGTCCCTAAAATCTAAATCCCGGCAGAATGATAGATCTAGGTCTTCATCTGCCAAGGCTGGTGTGCATGCCGTGGATAACTATACGGCGATTTCGGCACAGATAGCGGCTCTGGCTACGAGACTCGATAACTCTCAGCAACACGTAGCGCAGTCCGATTGTTTGTGTGTGGAGTGCGGGGTATCTCACGAGCCTGGCTCGTGTGCTCAGGGGGTAATGTATACAGGCCACGAGGAAGTGAACTACATGGGTAATCAAACGAGACCCCAGAATAACCCTTACAGCAACACTTATAATCCGGGTTGGAGAAATCACCCGAACTTCGGGTGGAGATCTGGTACTTCCAATCAGAACCCTCTCGGATTCCAGCAGAGAGCCGCCGCACCACAACAGTCCTACCAGACCCAACAGCCTTACCAGTCCAACCAACAGTCCTACCAGTCCAACCAACAGCCATACCAGGGTCGTGGTCAATCGTCCCAGCAGAGACCGAACCAATACCAGAACCAGGGCGCCGGGAGCAGCTCCCAGCAGCACGCCCCTCATGGTATGTCTAAGCTGGAGGAGATGATGTCTCAGCTCCTTACCAACACCTCTAATTCCAATCAGATCGCTGAGCAGCGCTACCAGCAGCATGAGGAGCGCTTCACGAATTATGAGGGAGAAATGAGGGGCCAAAAGGCGTCGATGCAGGCCATAGAGAACCAGGTTGGCCAGATGGCGAAAATGATGTCTGAGAGACAGCAGGGTGGTCTTCCAGGCAACACTGAGCCGAACCCAAGAGGGCATGTGAATGCCATAACGACGAGGAGTGGTAAAACCACGGGACCTGACACATCGGGCTCACCACCGATCACTGAGACGGTCCAGACTGAGTCTTCGGACGAGGTGCACGCTAGGCGAGTCCCAGCAAGTACAGCACAGCTACCGAAGCCAGTCACTGACTACGCTCCTCCTGTTCCATATCCTGGTAGACTTAGGAAGCAGAAAGACGAGGCGCAATACGGGAAATTTCTCGAGCTGTTCAAGCAGCTACATATAAACATCCCGTTTGTTGAGGCCTTAGCACAGATGCCTAAGTATGCCAAATTCTTGAAGGACATCCTCACAAATAAACAAAAACTTGAGGACCTGTCCTGCGTTCTGTTGAACGAGAACTGCTCTGCAATTCTGCAGAATAGACTGCCCACGAAAATGGGCGATCCTGGTAGCTTTACCATCCCTTGTCTGATAGGTGATATGACTGTCAGTAATGCACTCGCAGACTTGGGGGCCAGCATAAACCTTATGCCTTATAAGGTTTTCGAGAAGTTGGATCTGGGTGAACCTTCACCCACCAGGATGAGTATTCGCCTCGCTGATCGTTCGATCAAGTATCCACGGGGGTTTGTAGAAAATATGCTTGTCAAGATTGACAAATTCGTTTTCCCTGTGGACTTTGTCATCCTAGATATGGATGAGGACTCTAAAGTCCCTTTGATTCTCGGACGTCCTTTCCTTAACACGGCAAGGACGATTGTTGACATGGCTGCGGGCCAGATCACACTCCGAGTCAATGATGAGCACGTGACTTTTGACATTCAGAGGTCGATGCGCCATCCTGAGAGCCAAGACGATACACTATACTATCTTGACATTGTAGACCAGTGTGTCAGCTCTCATATCAGAGGTGCTTGGGAGAGAGATGTTTCGGACACACATCTGTTGTGTGGGAGCCTAGATGGCATTATGCAGGAGGGCCATATAGATGAGCAGCCGTCTATCAGATCGGTGATGATGGTTCCCAAAGTCCGGAGCGTTTTGTGGAAATTGAGCGAGAGGAAGAGGAGAAGGCGAAGCCGTCTGTTGAGGATCCACCGTCTCTAGAGCTGAAGGAGCTCCCGCCGCATCTCGAGTATGCATTTCTGGATGAGGAGGGGCGTCTACCGGTGATCATATCGTCTTCATTGACTGTGGAAGAAAAGAGCGAGTTGTTGAGGGTTTTAAAACTTCATAAACGGGCAATTGCCTGGAAGATCGTAGACATCAAGGGGATTAATCCCTCTTTCTGTACTCATAAAATCTTGATGGAGGATGTCTACAAGCCTTGTGCGCAGCACCAGAGGCGTCTGAACCCGAACATGCAAGATGTTGTTAAATCCGAGGTGATTAAACTGCTTGATGCTGGATTGATATATCCCATCTCGGATTCTGTTTGGGTTAGTCCTGTGCACGTCGTGCCCAAGAAGGGTGGCATGACGGTGGTCACAAATGATAGGAATGAATTAATTCCTACGAGGACCGTCACGGGGTGGAGAGTTTGCATTGACTATCGCAAGCTCAATGACGCCACCCGCAAGGATCACTTCCCGCTTCCATTCATCGATCAGATGTTGGAACGACTGTCGGGGAAGTTGTATTACTGTTTCCTTGATGGTTTCTCTGGATACTTTCAGATCCCTATCGATCCTGTGGACCAGGATAAGACGACCTTCACATGCCCTTTTGGCACATTCGCCTACAGGCGTATGCCATTTGGGCTGTGCAATGCGCCAGCGACCTTCCAGCGTTGCATGGTTGCCATTTTTCATGACATGATCGAGGACTCCATGGAGGTGTTCATGGATGATTTTTCCGTTTTTGGGAGTTCGTTCGATCAATGTCTGGGGAACCTGGAGCGGATGCTTCAGAGGTGTGAGGAGACCAGTCTTGTGCTAAACTGGGAAAAATGCCACTTCATGGTGAAGGAAGGAATAGTCCTGGGGCATAAGGTCTCCCAAAGTGGGTTGGAGGTTGATCCTGCCAAAGTAGATATCATTTCTAGGCTCCCTCCACCCTCCTCTGTCAGAGCGATCCGCAGCTTTTTGGGTCATGCGGGATTTTACAGGCGATTTATCAAAGACTTTTCAAAGATCGCCCGGCCGATGACCCGTTTGTTGGAAAAGGATGCACCGTTTGTGTTTGGTGCAGAGTGTGTGAAGGCATTTGGCCTTCTGAAGCGTTTGCTTGTTGAGGCCCCTATATTGGTAGCACCCGACTGGGAGCTGCCATTCGAGATTATGTGCGACGCGAGTGACTTCGCGATAGGGGCGGTCTTGGGACAGCGGAAGGACAAGCACTTCCACCCGATCTACTACGCGAGTAAGACTCTACATGATGCTCAGGAGCATTACACCACGACTGAAAAAGAGCTTCTTGCTGTAGTATTTGCATTCGACAAGTTTAGATCATATTTGGTGCTGTCGAAGACCATTGTCTATACGGACCATGCAGCGATCCGATACCTATTCAGCAAACAGGACGCGAAACCGCGCCTGATTAGGTGGATCCTGTTGCTGCAGGAGTTCGATATAGAGATTCAGGACAAGAAGGGTGCCCTGAATGTTGCTGCTGATCATCTGTCCAGACTCGAGCATGATGATGCCGAGAACTGCGCGTGGGATACAATTAATGACAACTTTCCCCACGAGTTCTTGATGAACGTCGAGTCGGTGGAAGATGTATCACCATGGTTCGCGGATTTTGCGAACTACCTCGCGTGCGGGATCCTCATCAAAGGATTGTCGCACCAGCAAAAGAGGAAGTTCTTCGCGGACCTAAAGCATTACTTCTGGGATGACCCATTTTTGTTCCGGGTCGGGGCGGATCAACTGATTCGCCGTTGCGTGTTCGGGGTTGAGGCGGCGCAGATCTTGCGCGACTGTCACGAGGGGCCTACCGGAGGTCACCACGGAGCGAATTACACTGCCAAAAAAGTGTTAGACTCCGGGTTTTATTGGCCCACACTTTTCCGTGACGCTCAGATACTGGTCGGTGCATGTGATTCGTGCCAGAGGGGGACGAACATATCGGCACGCGACCAAATGCCGCAAAATCCCATCCAAGTTTGTGAGGTCTTTGACATTTGGGGCATAGACTTCATGGGACCATTCCCCTCCTCACGGGGTAATAAATATATACTTGTGGCGGTTGACTATGTGTCAAAGTGGGTGGAGGCGCAAGCCTTACCCACAAATGATGCCCGAGTAGTAGTGAGGTTTGTTAGAGGCTTGTTCTCGCGGTTTGGTGCCCCAAAGGCACTGATAAGTGACCGTGGCACGCATTTCTGCAATGCGCAGCTTGATCGCGCATTAGCACGTTATGGCGTCCAGCACAGGTTATCCACCCCGTATCATCCACAGACAAGTGGACAGGTGGAGGTCACGAACCGTGGATTGAAGCGAATCCTTGAGCGGTCGGTTAATCAAAACCGCAAGGATTGGGCTGACAAGCTTGATGACGCGCTGTGGGCCTTTCGAACTGCCTACAAGACGCCTATTGGGACGACTCCCTTTCGGCTGGTCTATGGCAAGGCGTGTCATCTCCCAGTCGAGCTGGAGCATAGGGCATTCTGGGCTCTTAAAACGGCAAATTTGGATCTTAACCGGCGGTGAGACCCGTTTCTTACAGATTCATGAGCTGGAGGAGCTTAGGCAGCAGGCCTATGAGAGCTCGATATTATATAAAGAGCGCACAAAGAGACTGCACGACAGTCGCCTGAAAAGCCAGAAAGATTTTCAGGTGGGCGATTTAGTTTTGCTTTATAATTCTCGCCTGCGCCTCTTTCCTGGAAAGTTGAAATCCCGCTGGACAGGACCGTACACTGTTAAGGAAATATATCCATACGGTGCTGTCGCAATCGCAGATTCTGTGGGTTTGACTTTCAAAGTCAACGGTCATCGCCTAAAAGTCTATGTTGAAGGACCGATTGACCAAACCGTAGATGAAATCGATATCTACGCCCCACACGCCTCATAAAGTGTGGGGAAGTGAGTCTAGCTAGCGACTCGTTAATAAATATAGCACGGCGTGTATGGGCGCGCCAAAGGGTAAATATGTAATTAGTGTATATATATATCTTGCTTTATTTTAATTTTTTTAGTTTAACGTTGTTTCTAGTAATGTGCAGGTTCGTACCGGTTTTGAACAAGGCGGGAAGGAGCAATGGAGCGTGAACAGTTGACAAACAGGTTTAAATGGTTTAAAATGATGTTTTCGGACAAAACAGGGTGGCTGCGCAGCTGCAGGCTGCATTTCTGCAAGTCTGCAGACTGTGCACGGCCGTGCCAAAAATATGCACGGCCGTGCGGGCCTGGCTGACCAGCAAGCCTGATCAGCACAGGTGTGCAAGGGGGAGTGCAAGGCCACTGCACGGCCGTGCGACTCAGGCGCACGACCGTGCGGGCCCAAAAGCCCGGCCCAAATTCGTGGCTATTTAAGCATCTTTAACTTCAAAACCCCAAAGACTTGCACTCCCAATCTGCACCCGCGTTCCAAGCAGCCAAACAACCCGATTAATCATCTCTTTAGGCCTAAATCTTCAATCTTTTCCTTCCAAATCAACTAAGATGGCTCATGATTTCCTCGGCTTTGACAACCGTGACAAAAAGGAGGCGCCATGTATTGAAAAGTTCATGAAGCTCTGGGGTAGGAGGAACTCATTCGGTGTTCCTATTCGGCTTAACTTAGACCTACTCACCGCGCTGAATCAGCGTGAACGATATGATGGATTTGTCTCATCCCAGATGGCGAAACTGCTTAGTATAAACCAGCCTGTTTACAGAGAGATCACGATCGAGTTCTTGTCATCCTTCTCCTACAAAAAACCAAAGGAGGGGGTGTATAAGGACTTCCATTCGAAAGACATTCGGTTTAGGCTTTGTGGAAAATGGTATCATTGGTCGGTTGCGCGACTGGGAAGGAAGCTGGGGATATATGAGCATTTAGAGACTGACTCTGAGGATTTTTGCGGGATCCACAGCTTCGTGGATAATGACGAGCGGGCCGCATTTTGGGCATCCATTGCCACTGGTGGACCTTATAATCCGAGGTCTGCCAAGGCCACTAGGATTAAAGACCCGCTACTCCGCCTCTTACACCATGTGTTCAGCCACACGATCTGTGGCCGAAAGGACAGTTCGGGGAACTGTCCCACTCCCGATCTTCTCTATATGTATCATTTCTATGAGGGTGCCCCGCTGAACTTGGCCGCACGAATGGCCGAGTTCTTTCTCACTGCTGGGGGCACCAAGGACGGGAGTGAGATCCATGGCGGGGAGTACGTCACCCAGATTGCGATGGCACTGGGAGTTCTGACCGACGAGGTCAGGGCCACGCTGACATGGGTAACTAATGGGGTTATGCTGGACTTTAGATCACTCAGGTCTCAGAACCTGCTAGCTGATACGGACGGGGGTCCACGACTTACTAGTCAGGATATCATATGGGACCCCGTGCCACCACAGGACGAGGAGGATGAGGAGATGCAGGAGCAGCATGCAGGAGGCGGTGGTGACGAGCACCACGACATTCCACACCACTCTCCTCAGCACTTCCAGCCCCAGGACCAGCAGTGGCCTCCAGACATCCCGACATACCCTGAGTTCTACCAGCGGTTCCAGGCGATGGAGCTGAACATGCACAACATCGGTGCAAACCAGGTGGAGATCAGGCAGGACCAGCAGTACATGCGGTCCACTATGGATCGTGTGCAGCAGGATGTGAGGCACAGTTTTGAGTACCTTTTCGCTGGGTTAGAGCAGGTGCATCCGGGTTATATCAGTAACCCTCCCTCATTCCCTTATGGTGCTCCTGGCGACCAGCCAGGAAGCTCCGGTCAGCACCACGACGACGACCAGTAGCCACGGCAATCTATTGCATGCATGTGTTAGTACTTTTTATTCATTTTTGCAGTTCGTATTCGGGTCTGCGTACCCATGACTTTTTAGTTTTTGCATTTGAACTATTTACTTTTCTGCACTTTAATTTTCAGTATATTTGCTTTGTTTAAATAATTGTGATGATGTACGGATGTGTTTGATGTCTTTTGTTTTGTCATGAATGGTGATAGTGCAGGAAACGGCGAGCACCGGAATGGATGCTCATTGCGATCACCGTACTTTTCGAGTTATCGACTAAAGGGGAGTATTATTCTCCTTTTTCCCACTATAGATAGCTAATTCATAAACGCTTTCTATTGTCACATTGGGGACAATGTGAAGTTCAAGTGTGGGGAGGGATTATAATCGTGTTTGTCCTCTTGTATATATATATATATATATATATATATATGTTTGAAAAAAAAAGTACATATATGTATATATTCTCATATAAACATCAAGCCTAACTAAATTTTGACAAAGATAACTCGAGGCGCGACAAACAGATGAGATACGAGCGTGTTATATTCGTACACTTGCACCCATTTCCTTCCGGTTACGTGAGCGTTCGAGCCTTAGAATAAATAACATTTCTTTGACATGCTTGCGAGTGAGCCAGATGTTTTGTGCAGTTTAGAACTTGTCACTAGTATACTTGTTTAGACCAGATACGTGTGAGATTGTACGAACATGATTGAGGCATTTAGGATACCCTTTTGATTTAGCCTTTTCTTTTCGTTCTATCTGTTTCCCGCACCCATATATTATCCACTAGTTAACCATGTTGAACCTAATCCCGTGTTTTTTTCTTATTTACCACACCATTTCACTACTAAACCAAATAGCCTTTTTCTTTTAACCCTTTTTGTGTTAAAGCTCGGTTTAGGTTATTGTTTGACTAGTTTTTACGTTGTAAATAGTTCATTTCGGGTTTATATATTTAGAACCCGTTTGTTGATTAATTTTCAGTTTCTGTTTAGTATATATATATCATAGATATGTATATATATATAAAAAAAATAAAAATAAAAAAATCCAGAAAAATAGAACACCCTAAAATAGGATGAATTAGCAGTGATTCGAGCAGTTTTTAGAGCTTTAAAAGTTAAAAGTTTGTGTTTAGCCCGTTTCAAAAGAAAATTCGCCTATAGTAGAATTCTTATTGTACAGTTGTAGTTGTTGCTATTAGTTAGACATAACCGCCGGGTTTTAGCCGATTTGTCACTTTAAATGTCCATTCCACACCCCTACCTTTGCCTAACATTACAACCCTTACAAGACCTCTTGATTTGTGCCTTTTCACACGTTAGTTGGTGAAGACTAGATCTTTTGACAAGCTTATGATATTGCACGATTCATTGTCTTGGCAATGGAGTGATTTACACATACACATTACACGTATGTATCATAAATAAAACCGAGTGTGTGTGAACATTGTGAGTCGTGTACGGGTTTGCGTGCTTGTAGATCGGAAGTGAGTCGTTGCTTTTTTTTAGTTATCTTATCACCTGTTTATATATCTTTGTTGGCTTATCTATTATCGTCTGTACAGGCTATATTTTGTCTTTATTGCCATTTGGCGAGTGTTTCGTTTATTTCTGTTTAAGTGTTTGCTTGAGGACAAGCAAAGTTCAAGTGTTGGGAGGTTTGATATACGTTAAAATATACATATTTAAATCCCCGATTAAACTCCCAAATTACGCGTTTTCGACCATAAATGCACGAATTCGGTACTTAACCGCTTCATATTTTATTTCAGGTCTTAAACGACGTCCCACGAACAAAGTCGAAGAAACCGGGCGAAAAACGGACAAGACGGAAAGTTTCTGCAAAATCAGCCAAGTCTGGAAATAGTGCACGGCCGTGCACCCCAGGTGCACGCCCGTGCGGACTCAGTTTACCCGGACACAGAGGAGCTGCACTGCCAGTGCGACCTGGCGTGCAGCTGTTGTTCTCGGGCACCCTGATCAGCACTGCCGTGCGGGTGCCCGTGCGACTCAAGTTCCCGGGTGCACTGCCAGTGCACCAGGCAGTGCACCATCAGCACTCGGCCACAACCAGACCCGCACGCCCGTGCACCTTAGGTGCACGGCCGTGCGGAATATCTAGATATTTCCAGGAACAGCCACTTGCCCACTTGCCCACTTGCACGTCAAATCAAGTTGATCGAGTGCACGGCCGTGCACTTTATGCGCACGGCCGTGCCAAAAATCAAACTTTCTATAAAAACAGAGCAGAACCCACTGATCAAATATTGGATCTTTGGGGGGCGATTTCTGGCGATTTTCTGGGCTAACGAAGTGCTGCATAGGCGTGGAACAAGCTCGGGAATCCATCCGTTCCATCCTTCATCATCCAATCCATCTCTTTAGCAATCTTATGGTTTGATCCTTTAAGCTTTCTTAGATCCAAATCTGATTTTGTTTGCTACATTGATGTTATTTTAGTTAATCGTACGCCTACGGGCAAGAACATTAGTAGTAGTTAGTAGTTAAAACAATCATTTGCGTGAAATCAAGTTTTGTATAAATTTGGCGTTTTTCATGTTTGAATCTTGATGATCATAATGCAACCTTATTTCGTTGTTGATAGATTTGTAGTTGTGTTTGGATGGCTTTGATGATTATCGAATGTGTTAGGCGGATTACTTGTTGAGAAAACCGTCCGTTTAATCGTCCGGTAGTAAACTAGTTAACTTGTTAATAAAGTTTACACCATGAAACTGTAACCGGGTATTGGTTTGGTTAAAGTCACTCGGATAATGATTATAAATGTTTACCGGCACGTAAAAGAGTTTAAAAAGCTTAATGGTGTTGTTATTAATCTTTGACACGGTTAATGTTTACCGACACGTAAAAGAGTTTAAAAAGCTTAATGGTGTTGTTACTAATCTTTGACGCGATTAATGATCTTTGCTAGTTATTTTGGTAGAAATAGCGATCTTAGTAGATTTGTGTTCAAAGTTAGTAAAATGGAATAGGTTGTGAAATGCTCTACTTTATGCTAGTCTCGGTGGTCGTATTGTGTATTCGATATTGCTTTCCTTTGCTAGTGCGGTTGAGGACTCCCGAAAGGTGATACTAACCCTTCTTTAAAGATTCTCATGAGATCATATCAGCTGCGCGCTAATAAACGACTTGAGGTGGCTAACGTGTGTATTCGCGTTAGCTTTCCATATAGTTGTCATGTTAGGATGCCCGAAAGGGACACTAACTGTCGGAAAATGGGAATGTTGATCACGCCTTTATTTCTTATATAGATGACATGCTAGGATTGGCGTATTACAACTTATATAGTTATATTTTCTATTTTGGAGTCGTAGTTAAGTTATTTACATGTTTTAGAATTAATTTAGTCTTAAACAAAACTCAAACTTATCTTTTCCTACTGGTAAATCGGGGACAGAGTTTTAGTACAATTGCTCCGCGCGCGTCCATGGATCGATATCTGGTTCTTATCTGTACGTTACTACATATATGACAGGGTACACTTGCCCTATTGTGTGTGTTTTAATATTAAGGTCTAAACCATTTTTATAAATATTAAAGCAAAACGTGTGTTAAAATCCATTGTAAAATATGTATAGTTACGCACACGTCATTTTCCCCATCTGCTTTTATCTCCTTGTAACTCTCAACCTTTCAATAACCTCATCTCAGTCTCTCTTCTCTCGGCGACCTTCTTCCCGGTGGTTTCAGAGGCGTCGTTGTGAGCCGCCACCCGGTTGTCGTCGGATTTAGATAACGGTAGTTGGATGCTTCGTCATGCTTTACGTCGCCGCTACCTTTTCCGGTTACTGTGGAGTCACCACCACGACTGCTATCACTTGTCACGAACCACCACCCAAAGCAGCCACCATAACTGACTAAACCACCACCAACATCTTACCGTCGCAGCCCCCGGTAACAACCGCAACCAACACCGGCCGTATCCATCCCCGATTAACTACCACCATCGTCATCTACTCCACTTAAAGTAGCGCTGCCCCGTTACCTCCTAACCTTAATCCTCCGATCGGCCACCCCTACCACCAAGATCCAACGAGCCAACTAGAGAGAGAGGGGGAAGGAGAGAGATGGGACTACGGTTTCCCTTTGGGGTGTAACGGCTGCAAGAAAATGAGGGAGGACACCGTGTTTGCCGATTCAAGACCCTAAATTGTTCGCCGGGAAACGGTTGCTTTGGAAGAAGACGAGATATGCCACAATGACTCTGGCGAAGGCAACATTAGTCCGATCCGTGTTGCATGCCCCCTTTTCAGCTAGATCTGGTAGTTTGGAGGTCGATCTCGGTCTCTCTTGAAAATGCAAGGCGGCGATGACAAGTGATAACACTTTTCGGCAACCACATAAAGCATGTGAACAAGAATCTGAGTGTGAATTTTTTGCTTGGCATGGTTGCTTTAGTTTGTGTGTTTGCTTAGAAATTTAAGTTTGTGTTTTTTTGCTATGAGTGAAGAAGGAAGGGTCTTGCGAAGAGAAATATGAGGCCTAAATTTGAAACAAAGATAATTGTGTTGAAGCTTAAATTCTGATTGAAATAAGATGAGAGTTTCTTAAAAAAAGAAAAATATGATAATTCATTATATAGCTTATAATATGCTTTCTAAAAGTTGTAATAAAAAGACATCAGTGTATTTTCGTTTGGTTTTAGCCGGTTTTTATTTGTCATTACTTTTTAGGTTGGTGTTAGTAATTGTGTTTTCGTGTCTATCAATGTATTTTACACGTTTTATAATTGTCTTTCAAGTATTGTGTTTTATGAATTATGTGTAGCGTATTATGTATTACGCATTTTGTTTTACATTTCATATGTTACTGCACGGTTCAACCCGTCGCACGCCGCCGCAACGCGCGGCGGGCAAAATACTAGTGTAACTCAAGCTACATATACATGTTACGTATATGAAACAATTTGTCATTTAGCAAGAAACATAGATGTATCAAGCGTTATATATGTAGCTTAGCAATATACATAATACATATACGTATTAAGTTGCGCATATGTAATACGTACAAAACAAAAAAGGAATGATAAAAAGAATTGAGAACTAATATGCATGAACACCAATACATGAATGTTATAATTGGTGGTTGTTACACGAATGTCACTAAACCCTAATGTTCACGTTTGTCTTCATCGCAATCAATCACAAATTGAAGAAAATCTTTTACAAAATCAATGTTTTCTACGACGGTATCAACACCCCTAGAGCCATGAACGAAACGTAGTTGCGAAAAGTTGCCTCCTATAGAGATGTGAAGATTTGTTTTTCATTACAAAAGGTCTTTTTTAATCTTCTAGTGCTAAATTTAGTTGGTGTTAATTGTATTTTCAGGCGTGTTTTTATCACGCATTTAGTATCCATTTTTATTACATATCATGCATTCACCATACATATAACTCATTATTTTGTGTAACATGTATTTTGGTGAAACAAAAATGTCCTTGTAATTGTTTTTTACCTATTTTGTAGGTGTGGAATGGTTGCTAATGATTACAACTCGGATTGGAAGGAGTTAATAGCATTCATAGATTTTTTTTTTTTAGAAAATGGAGGAACATTCTTTGCAATTTTCTTTAAAAGTTAATCTTATTAGGGATGGCAATCAAACCCGAATCCGATGGGTAAACCCGAAACCCGACATATTTGGGACGGGTTTAGGGTCGGGTAATCGGGTATGGGTCCGGGTATGGGATTAGTTTTTATTTTTTTTCGCGAGTTTGGGACGGGTTTGGGATTTGATGATATACCCGTTTACCCGACCCGATTACCCGATAATGTATTCCCATTTACCCGATTAGATACCCAATATAATTTCTAATATATCTTTTTAAATATGTATGCATAATATATCTAATTGTCCATCTAGATTGTCATCTTGTGCTAAAAGTTATAAAAAATTAGTGTATACTATTTGTTATCTTTTTTTTTTTAATTGTTATCTATGTCTTTGAGTGTTTTTATATGATTTAATTATTTTATATTTATACATTGTAATCATTTACATATATATTTAATAATGTTAAATGTAATTGGTTAATAGTTACCAAATAGATATCCGTCGGGTTTTTGGTTGGATATACTCAATGGGTAAGTTTTAAAAATTAATGGGTTTACCCGAAACCCGCGGGTATACCCGATACCCGATGGGTAATTACCCGACACAAACCCGACGGGTTTTGGGCCGGGTTTGGGACAAACATGCCTAACCGGGTATGGGGTTGGGATTACCTAAACCCGTCCCAAACCCGACCCATTGCCATCCCTTTATCTTATACCCCTAAACTACACTATTATAATTTTACATTTCTACCCCCATGTCAGGTTGTTGAATTCGGGCTTTCTACTTCAAAAGGCAGTGTCTCTACTAAATGGGCTAACCCCACATTTGCAACATTATTTGCAATTAAGGTAGGTATTATCCTATATATTGAATTCCCAATGTTCATGAATAGTGTTGCTGCCACGTGGCAGTGGCTCATTGGTTTTTTTTATTTATCATTACCAGTTATATTCATATTTATATAGATTGGTTTGAATAGGTTAACAAAACTGTCTCTAGCTTGGGTGGTATGGGTGCTGTTATTTTAAGAAATGTGTTTGGGTTCGAGTTAGGTAATGGACGTTTTTTTTGTTCACTTTTTTTTAATACAGACCCAGAAGTTAAGCAGTACCCCATCCGATCCTGACCGTCCAATTCTTCATCTACGGCGGGTTCCTTAGCTGCTTTATACTTTTACACGTGCCCCATGACACTGCTAGGTGTTGCTCAGTGGAGCCTTTTTCCTGTTTAGATGGACAGGTGGCGGTGAAACCCTACACAATTATAGAGATAAAAACATTACACACACAAACACAAGCCCTCATCAGTCATCACTGACGCACAAACCTTAACTCAACAGTTCTCTTTGCCCTGTCTCTCATCCGTCGCCGGGCTTCAACCGACCCGAGACAATAATCCGAGGTCGTCACACGTCAATCCACCCGAACCCCCCTATCTCATCTATTTTTCGCCAAAAACCCAACCCCAAATCGCAACCTTATAATCGGAAACATCTACCCAAACCACAATGGATGAGTGCAACATGTCAACCAACCCAAAAGTTAACCCTTATCTATCATCTGTTTATCACCAAAAGCCCAACCCCAGCCAATAATTGTCGGTGACAACCCATCCTAACCCACGTCAGAAACATTTAGCCAAAATATAACAACCATAGGGTGGTTTGTCCATCTAAACTCACAGATCGGACGAAAGTGCGGTTGGTGTGCCGGAAGATGGAGGTCGCTACGTTGGTCCTTACGGTGGTTAAAGTGTTTGTGTCGCTGTTATGCGCGAATTCTGGTGCACAAGCTGCTGTGAGGTGGCTTGCTTTGATTACCCTTACACATATTATGGGGTAAACCTCTGTGATGTGTTCCTGCTTTTGTTCTTTACTTTGGGTTGTAAGCCTATACCCTTTTTATTTGTATAGAATCACTTTTGTTTATAAACCCATCTTGAATTTTTAGTGTTCACTTTTTTGTTTCTAAGGTTTAATGTTAATTATAGGTTATGGGATTTTGTAATTACATTTATTAGTAAATTTTTTGGTGTTTACTATTGTCTACAAGAAAATTATTTGACACTGTATAGTAAGTTTTTATCAACGTACATTTTTGGGTTTAATAATTTGTGGTTATTTTAGTTTGAAAGGTCACCGATTGTGAGTGAACCACGTGTCCCCACAGTCAACCTTTTTTTTGGGACTGGTCTATAGCTCAAGCTTTGTGCATCTCTTGGTAATCTCACAAATAAAAGATATACCCATAATTCTTTTGTTTCTGATTCATGGATTTCTTCTAACCTGATATTTGATTTTTTGTTTGGTATAAATCAATAAATAATAACTTGCCGTTTCGGACACTGAGCTACACCATAGGCATTCCTATCTTTTCTTTTGGGACACTTGGATTCAATCAGGTTCTTATAGAGATTAAATCGATAGTGACTTTGACGAGAGGGAATGGGTTTTGTGTTTTTAGGGAGACAAAATTACAAGGCACGCAACACGTTCCCTATCTATGCCTTAATTAGCTTTTTTTGTGTTTGACTGTGAATTATGTTGCGTATCTGGTTATTTTGCAGGGGATGTACTCATTAATATTATGTGTACTCTCTTTGGAGGTTAAAGCAAATCTATACAAGCTAATAAAGACCATCACACAAAATACTCTCCACTATTCCTGATTTTGGCTAATAAAAAGGTAATCTTCTTACCTATGTTTCTTATACACATGCTTTAAGCATCTCTTTTGGGTTTGCCATCACCTTTTTCATGTGGGTTGATTTTGTATTTGTTTAGGATCATGATTAGGGTTTTGGGTTTGAAGTTGTTATGATTTGTGAGATTAAGGTTTGTGTTGGTTTTGTGACAGGCGATTGTTGAACGGCGAAAGGTACAAGATGCAAGTCTGGGTCATACCAAATATTTAAAGACATGGCTAAGAGCCGTGTGGAGGACCTACAAGGAATGTTTATGGATCTGTGGTGTGCTAGGAAGGAGAGTCGGGGGAGCGATGATGCAGTGTATGAAGAACATGTTAATTAGACGCATAAAGAATGGCAAAATCAACTTAATGAACCATAACCAACTTCTTCGTTGCAACCGGTTAATTACAAAATTAAAGAAGGTTTGGAGTGTTTGGTATTTATGTGTATCTGTTACTGTTAATTATTATTTTTTCGTATCGAGCTTTCTACTCCGGAGATAGGTAGGCTTTTGAACCTATGCAATGAAGAAGACGATGACGCGACCAGTGGATTAGCTGCCCTGTAAACTGAGGCATAAACTCGGTGAAAAATTCAGCTTTAAACGAGGTGAGTTGTGTGTTTCTATATCGTGTATATGGGCGTTTATTACCTTATGCATTGTTAGGTTTAGTTATAGTCTTTTGTGATCTAGATTTTAAACGATATGCACGTTGAAGCGTAGACTTGCACTTCTAGCTCCGTGTGCCGCACATCATACGAAAAGGGCACTTCTTAAAACCAACTTCAATACATTAGTTGTATATATCGATAATTGAGTAACGTGCCCATTATCCAAGCTTTAAGGTTGAGTTATGGTCTTTTTTTTCCCTTTTTCATTGGATTGATTTCTGGCGTTACAATCGTTTTTCTATTTTAGTGATTAAGATCCATTTGTTTATTTTTCTCACATCAAAGATTTCTTGCGCATCTTAAGCAAATACCCTGCTTTTAAGGGGAGTTATAATGAAGTTTTGGAATCAAGTAATAGCTTTGCATATGATGAATAATTGCTAATGAAAAGTGTAACTAGGTGTTGCAGGATTTTGATGTTAGTCAACCTTCCATGTGGATTTTTTTAGCAAGTTATTAATAGACAATGGGTAGGTTGGGTACGGACCACAATTGGTTTGGATTGGTACACATTTTTTTTTGCCCCATTCACAATAAATAGTTGATCGAAATCTCCAACTCTACTCAACAGTGAAGCTGAGTTTTCTACGTTTGTTTTTCACTCGCACATGTAATCTTTTCTGTTCACTTCTATATATTATTTTTCTGCAGCAATGGATATATCTTGCAAGGTTTACAGGTTTACAACCTCAAAATAGTGAGCCACCCATAAACCAAATGGAATTTGTAAAGCCTGCTACAGTTTTAGTTTGTACAAACAATCCTTCTGCTGCTGCGTTCGTTTGTTTCCGGTCACACAATCACAAGCTTTGTTTCATAGTGTTTTGCAACGGCCAAATCACAAGGCGCGCAACGCGCGCCCTTGAACCCCACTAGTTGCATTAAAGTGCTTGCAAAAGAATCAAAAGAAGAGCCATAGCCATGAGGTGGGAATTATTATGATCTAATAAGTCAACAGAGAACAAATATTGAAGTTTTAAACGGTGATCTCAAAGGAAAATAAATAAAAAATAAAATAAAAGAAATAACATGGATGGTGCTGTGTTTTCTTAAGCCTCATATGTCAGCCCACATGGTAGTGCTCAATGGGCTGAAGTTGATATTTCAGCCCACTACGATTCTAAAGGCTGTTGAAAACGGCAATTTGGGCTCTTATTCGACGACGGCTGAAGTCTAGAAAAGAAAGCAATTGGATTTTCTTGGTGTTAGTCGATTCTAAGGCTGTCATGAAAGCAATGACTTTTTTATATGTATATTATCAATTTTCGATTATACATATGTGTATACTAGCTTTAATCCCAGGAGTGTCCCGGGGTTGAAAAATATAACCATTCTAATAATACTAATACTAATAGTAATAATTATCACTCTTGTAATTAAATAAATAAAAAAATAACCTTACTATAAGGTGACACCATGTGTTGCAGTGTTGCGCGATTCTTTCTCCTAGCTTCTCTCGATGAAGTATACCTATCCATCTTTAGAAGAGTAAAATTCCAATGATAGCATGACGATTGGGCTAAATTTCACCATCGTATATAAGAACCTGGTTTAAAAGAAAAAAACATGATTAATGAATAACCTGAACACTTTGTGTTTTTTTTCCTGTATGAACGAAACCCCATAAAAAATAGTCTTTTTTTCTCCGTTTTTTATATAGCACTATGGTACTCGTTGGAAAGATAATAAAATGCTCGTTAATTTGGTGTAATTTTTTTCTTAAAAAAATCTCGTATATAAAAGATATTAAACGTTTAAAAATGATGAGAGGAAACATTAAAGAGAAAAATCTAAATTTGTTTTTAAATTCTTAAAAAGATTAGGGTTAGATAAGTGTAGGAGAATGAATGAAAACAAAATAAAAAAATAAATTAAAAACTCTCACCTCAACGTGTCACGTGACACATTCAAATGAGGGTTGAGGCCTCTATTGAATGCAGTTCATCAATATTCAATTCTTTTATTATAAGTTATTATAGATTATAGATTGTTAAACATATGTATGATACTTATTTTTAAATTAAAACAAGTACGCACACGTATTTATATTAGAAAAAAAGAGAATTGGATTTTAATAACCTAAACTATTTAAAATTGGCTACTGGCACCCCCAACTAAAAAATTGGCCATATATAACCTGAACTATTGACTTATTGGAATCTAGCACCCAATTAACTGACGACGTTAGTTGGATTGCTGATGTGGCACAAGTTGCTGACGTGACATGCTGATGTATCAGTCCATGTGTTCATTTCATAAAAAAAAATTCCACCACCTCATCATCATCATCATCATCATCCACATGTGCATTTCATTACAAAAAAAAAAAAAAAAAACCCATGTTTGAACCCACATCATCTTCATCATCCTCATTAACCCTAACAATATCTTCACCACACAATCGTCCAATCCTTCAAACCAATCACACGTATCATACATACACATCGAATCTGTCGAACCATAACCTACACATTATGAACATCACAAAAAACACAACAAATCTGAAAAGTGTGTTTTCTTTAACACAAACCTTAATCGATTCGATGAAGGCCTCATGTGCAGCTCCGTTCCTAAAATAACCAGGAGGGTACGGATGTTTCAGATACAATGGTATCTGATGCATCTTGAGCAGTGTCTGCAACAGCTTTAATGGCAACAATTTTAGGGTTTGTGAAGGTGAAGATGATCATATTATATGTTTGGGGAAGATTATCTGATCTGTTTAGGGAAGGTGTTTAGGGTTTGTGAAGGTGAAGATGTTGTTTGGGGAAGAAGATGATCTGATATGTAGAGATAGAGAGGGTTTTTATGATGATGATGATGGCGTGGTGAACTATATCTGGTCGTTTTTTATGAAATGCACACGTGGAGACACGTCAGCATGCCACATCAGCAATTGGTGCCACATCAACCAACCAACTAACGCTGCCAGTCAACTGGGTGTTTGATTTCAATAAGTTAATAGCTCAGGTTATATATGACCAATATTTTAGTTTAGGGTGCCAATGACCAATTTCAAATAGTTTAGGTTATTAAAATCCAATTCCCTAAAGAAAAAAAACATCTTTTTAACACATTTACATATATATGTACAATACTTATTTTTAGTTTTAGACACGTATATGTACAATTGAAAAAAAAAACTTACAAGAAAAATGTGATCATATATAGGAATTGATTCAAATGAGAATCTTTGGCTAAATTGAGAACTTAAAGAACCATTCTGGACTATGATCAAGTAGATCCAGATGAACCTGAAGAAATGGATATCAGGTGGGGAATAGAAATATTGTTGGTGAGACATGCTAAGAAAATCGTGGAAAGAATGGGAAAAAGGATTTAGTTGGAAATCCCATCACCTAGCTTGGCTTTGACAAATCTAAAGTTCAATCCTTCACATGCACCCACAGGAATTTTTTTTTTTTTGAACGGCCAACAAAAATTTTATTTCACCCAAAGCTAGCGGGATACTAGCGATACACCTAACATCACCAAACACAAGAAAACAACAACAAACATACTAAAACAAAAACAAAAAAAGAGGTTGCACCATAACATGAACCAAAGCAGGCCACCAAAACTCCACCCAACTATCAACCAATGCTGGACAAATTGAAGCTGCATCATGAGTTCCATTCCAAAGAAAATTGCCTTGCCCTTGACTTTGCCCAAAAATAGCTCAAGACTTTAATATTGTTCATAACAGTTTGTAAAGAAACTTGTTACTGCTCGAAGACCACTTCATTCAGTGACAAAAGCAAGTGTTAGAAATTGAAGGTTCGCCACTTTTACCAATCCAACCCATCCTTTTTTGCCCTAGCCTTTATCCAAAGGAAGCTCCTTGACTTGATTTCACCAATGAGACTTTGTAATGTACATTGTTTCTGAGAGAACACTGCTTCGTTTCGACTCTTCCACAAGCAACAAATAGTAGTGAGGCAAACCGCGTAGAACACCTTCATCTTTTCCTTTGAACCAACAAGTGCATCTTAAGTGGATCTCGGAACTTGAATGCATATACGTTACTCACCTCGCACCCACAGGAATTTTGCACGAGAATGTGAAAAGTCAAGGCAGGAAAATGAAAATAGGCTAGTTTTTCAACAAAGATATTAATGAAATCAGCAAAGAACCCCACAACGAAAATACCCACTAGAAGCCAACAAATCAAACTACACCAAATGCTAACACAACTTCATCTACTTCTACAGCCTTAGTATCTATTTCATAGTTTGAGGAGGGGTATAATTGGAGTTTGCAGATGATATGGCAATCACATATGCATTTATAGCTGAGCGACAAGATAGAAGAAAATCAATTCTTGTGGATAATTAACCTACACAAGTTTTTATGTGTAGAAAATTGCAACTGAAAACACTTTTCAAAACTTAGAATCAAATCAAATCAGTTCGCCTTTCTTGTTGAGATTTCCAGGACAATATCTAATGATAGTGAAAGTAATGATTGGAGTCAACATCTGGTTGCTGCAACTGATTCAAGCAGAAGACCACTTTTGATTCATCACTACTTAACTCAAGCTGTGTATATAAATGATTTCGTAGCTGAAACGTCTTATCTTGCTGATAGCTACAAAAGAGATCATGTGGCATTGGTGGCTGAAGTTGCTGAGGTAAGTTATGAAACTGAAACAAACATTATAACTAGACCATCATGTATCAAATGTATAGAATATATGATGGTAAGATTGAGAGGCATATCCCTAATCGCGTTTATAGAGAGATCCTCGCGAGTGTAATAAGTGTAGGTTTTTGAATCAAATAGCTTATCTAGTAAGTGCATGATGGATTCACCGTTTTTTTGGCGCATTAATATTCTGATAGCATTGTGTATGCCTTTCATAACACACTTGCACTGGGGAATCTGGGTCCTTATGGTTTTCCAAATTTTATGGGCCTTCATGTCTTGCGCCAGTATCTCCCCCGCCAATAGCTCTTCCACCAATTTGTATTCTTTGTGAGAAAGTCTTCTGGAATACGTGTGGCCCTCCAAATGTTGAACAAGATGGTGGTTATGTTCGGCGTTCCTCAGCTCTATCCTCCAAACATCACTCGTCCTGTTGTACAACTCTATAAGTTTAAAAGGGCAACCATTTTTTTGGCTGTCAGTTTTCCTCAACGTGGCTATACTCTTGTGCTTGCCATTACGGTTGCTTTCAAGCCATAACTTCACATCCTTATCATTAATTTTCTTCGATCTTAGGGTAACAATGAAGTAACCATTATCAGTTCCCTTATCTTGTTCCGACAACATAAACTCTTTGTGGGACATAGAATCTTAGTCAGTTTCATACGAAACTTGCGAGTTAGGTGATTTCTTGTTCGGATAGTTTTGCGGTACATATGAAGGTTCACCCTCATATTCATAGCCCAGATAACTATGTTATCCTCCATGTGATGATCATTCCCTTGGTTCATAAGAATCAGAAATGCCTATTTCGTAAGAATCTGAAACCCACGACTCGTTCAATAAGTCGCCAAAACGTTGTCCTACCACTACATTGTGAACGAATTAAATGTGAATGCTTGTGAAATTGAATGAAGAAGAAAAGAAATATGAATGTTTGGTTTTTACATATAATGAAGAAGAGAGGAAAGGAAAGGTAAAGGAATCATGCATTTACATACCTATACGTCTCGTGTAGCTTTATGCGAGATGTATAGCTTTTTGTGACTTCGTACTTCCTCATACCTAATGTGTCGCGTATAGATCTATACGTGGCGTACATATGAAGCATATGGCAGGACATTCTATCATTAGGAATTATGGAACCATATACGCTTCATATAGGCATATATGGAGCGTACCTAGGGTGTAAAAATAAGTTGGTGGGGCATCTAAATAATATTACCTTATATAATAGTTTAGGTTAATGGGACGGGTAAAGTGGAAGGCAATTAATCAATTATATATACTAAATAATTTAGTCTAGGGGAATTGGATTTTAATAAACTGAACTATTTGAAATTGGTCACTGGCACCAACTAAAAATTGGCCATATATAACCTGAATTATTGACTTATTGGAATCTAACACCAACTAACGGTTAAATCACTAACACCGTTAGTGGGTTCGCTGACGTGGCAAGATTTGCTGACGTGACATGCTGACGTGTCAATCCACGTGTGCACGCATCAGCGTGCCACGTCAGCAACTTGTGCCACATCAGCGTGCCACGTCATCAACTTGTGCCACGTCAGCAACCCAACTAACGGCGTCAGTTAGTTGGGTGCTAGATTCCAATAAGTCAATAGTTCAGGTCATATATGGCCAAATTTTTAGTTGAGGGTGCCAGTGGCCAATTTCGAATAGTTTGAGTTATTAAAATCCAATTCCCCTTTAGTCTAATGGTGAAATTACCTAAGCTTTATCGTTAGTTTTATTTTCTTACTAAGGTTTGCCTAAATACCTAACATTGTTATAAAAATGTAATCATAGAACTTAATGTTGCATCAAGATAAAGTTAGTACTCAAGCTTATTATATTGACCAAACCGTATAGACTGATAATATTGTGATTAACTAAAAAAACACCAATAGGGTTGATGTCTTAAGTGCTGTTTGTTTATCTAAAAAAGGTCGCAGGCTTTTCTGTTTGCGCAGCACAGACCACGTGCAGACATTGTTATCTGCAGACTGTTCGTGTTTTCGAAGACATTTCATTAAAAAATGTCTGCGTGACCAAGCACTTCTAAGATCTTCTAAGGTTTGCAGAGGGTTAAACACCACTACTCACCCACCACCACCATCGTCCACCGTCCACCTCCATCGTCCACCACCACCATCATCCACCACAACCACGACCGTCCACCACCACCACCAGTTAATTTTCGCAATCTACAGATGTTAAAAGACAAACATTATTTCTTCTTGCAGACTGCATAGGTTTGATACACCTCTTCTTCTACATATGTGGTCTGCAGACATCAAACATTTAAGCTCTAAAAAAGCAAACAACACATTATTAGTAAAGACAGAACCTTTAGGCACACTTAGGGGGTGTTTGATTTTTTAGAAAAGCTCTTCGTGCTCTCTTTTGTTAGCATCGCACAGACCACGCGCAGACGTTTTGGTCTGCGAAGTGTTTGTTTTTTTGGAAGACATTTCATTTAAAAAGGTCTGCGCACCCTCTTCTTAGTGCAGACTTGGACCATCCTATTCTAATATCTTCTAACCTCTTCTCACCTCATAAAAATCATCAAATATCTTTCTACTCATCCAAAAACGCCTAGTACTCCTTCTCCCTCCTCCCCCTCTTCCCTCATGCCTTCGCCTCCTTCCCACCCAGACGCCTCCCTCCCCCTTCTTCCCACGCCGTCGCACTCCCTCCTCTGTCTTTTTCAGGTTTTAAGAGCCGACCTTGGGGTGGGCGAGCCGCACCCCGGCCGAGGCACGTTTTATCGAGGGGCAATTTTTTTTATATATATGCTAAAAAATATGAACAATAAATTATCACGGCTAGAACAATCACAATTAGGGTCATCGCAAGCGTGACAAATGGAGCCCAACTTTATTTCAGAGACACAAACGATCAAAGAGGAGCCGAAGCGACAACCCGCCCGACAAAAACGCTCACTTAAAAAGAAAGAAAAGACCGATACCCGCGTGACAAAAACGTACAATTGTGGGATGAGGAAGAGGACTACGCGTTGGCTCAAGCCTAGATCGACGTATCGAAGGATCCGTAGTTTGTAAGATATATAATTTTTGTTATGTTATTTTAATTTATACATATTATTTTTTTAACGCGCACTTACATATTTTTTTGGTTTGTTTTTTAAGCAAACTACCAAAATAAAGGTGAGTTTTGGAAGCGAATCCGGGATATTTTTTTGGTCTCGTTGGTAGGGGAGGGTTACCGGGCCCGAATTCCATATCGGGCAAGTGGAGCGATATGAACAACAAATGCACAAACTTTCAAGTCATTTATCAATGCACAAAGTTCAGATGGAAAAGCGACAATGGTGGCGAAATGATCATGGAGGCGGCTTTGGAAGAATATCAAGCCACACATGGGAATTTCCGGTACTTGAAGGCTTTGAGGCTCCTACGTAATAGCCCGACGTTTAGAAATCCTTCATCAAGGTCGAAAAATATGAGACCGACAAAGAAGTCAAAGACCTCTGAGTTGGTTGATCCCGAAACGCCAATGTCCGACGCTCGAAACATCTACTGAAACGCTGAAGAAAATCCGGCTTTTGTGGGGGAGTAAGGGGCAGATGAGTTACACCGTCCGTCCGGTCGAAGAGGTTGTTGAGCCACAAGAACGGAGTCATCCCTAGGGGTAGCCGACTTGAGTCTAGCGTTTTACGAGATGAACCAACGCCTTCAAGACATACGCGACATCGGGCTCAACGTATCCAAGACAACCGAAAGGTGGTCAAGCTTATGAATGATCGACAATTTGAACGCGAGATTTTGAGTTTTACTTGAAGCTGCACGGGCATTTAACCGGAGAAACGTTGGAAATGGCTCTAAAACGCAAGGCCCAAATTGAGAGAAATATGATTTTGAGTATTTGTTATTTTTTAGTATTTGTAATTTTTTTTAAGCATTTGTAATTTTATGTTTTTTTTAGTATTTGTAATGTTTTTTTATTTATTGAAATGTTATTTGTTTTTAAAATTTGTATATTTAAATAAAAAACTATTATTAAGCAATAATTACTTAATGATTAGTGGAGGCTTTATCTACTACACACCTACTTTACATAACCCCCATCAAGACCTTTATCTCACTTTATTAATATTTTATTTCAGCAAGCCCCTACTACACATGGCCTTAGAAAAAAAATGCAAATAAGTTTACGCATTTTTTAAACATTTTGGTTATAAAATAAGTTTATCTGATCAAGTTTTAAAATTTGTTTAGGTTTTTAATTCAATATTATATATATATATATATATATATAATTTTATTATTTCATCACCTATATTTAATCAAGATTTTAGTTTGTTATTAGTTTTCTATCTATTTAAAATGTAATATTATATTTTTGAGCTATTATGTGACCCTCTTATAAAAAAAAAAAATTGGTTCATAGAGTGTTTGATGTTTATGGGCTATGTTGAGGACTGTATGTATAGTCATGATTATTTCAATAGTTTGCAGAAGTTAAAAAGCAAACAGTTTTCTTTTTGCAGATTGTAGTGGTTTAGTCCACATTTTCTCTGCAGGTATGATTCGTAGCCGTAACATTTTTACCTCTAAGACTATCAGGTTTAGTAGAGGCAAGTCTTGGGATGACTAACCGCCACGTCATCAAATTGTGGGCCCTCCTTTAAAGATGACAACATGAGGACTACCCAAAGGTGTAGGGGTGGCCTTACTTGGGTAATCATCCACTCCTATTGGTCCAACCTTTTATTTTTTCAATTCTAAAATTATAAATAATATATATTTAAAATAAATAATATGGTCATGGTATCTTCGTCAGTCTTCACTGTGAAAGTTCATCTTCATCTCAATCAAACAACCGAAGTCTTCATCTTCGCCTCCGGTCATCCTCTTCGCCTCGGTGACCAGAAGCCTGCAAGTTCATTTTCATCAGTCTTAACTGGAAGTTCATCTTCATCAATCTTCACGACAGGTCTGAAAGTTCATCTTCATCATTCCTCTGGCGACCATTTTTTTTAATTAGGAGAGAAAACTTGGAGGGGGCCAATCTTAACACAAGAGGCAATCACATGTTCCGTCTTCGTCGTCCAATTTTAGCGCTTTGGATGGGTTTAGGGTGTCCAAGACGATGTTAGCCGGCCCAAGATGTGGTGACCGAGCCCAAGCTGACCCCTACACCCGATAGTCTGAAAAAAGAAACAACACTTTAGCGTTTAAAAACATGAGAAGGATAGGAAGAGACTCGATGCAGGCAACCGAAGAAGAGACGGAACATAAGGAGGAGGGTTAGTAACCATACTTTTCGTTGCAAATCTACCTGGTGGAGTGTCTAGCACTCTGTTATGGAAGGTGTTTCAGCCCTTTGGAGCCATTGAGGATGCATATGTAGCGAAGAAGAGGGATGCGAAAGGGACCTTCTTTGGATTTGTTAGGTATAGGGGGTGTGTGTGTCGGACATGATTGACATTTTGAAGAGATTGAACACATTGAACAATATACCAGGCCAAACTTTCAGTATCGGTGGCGAAATACAAGCGAAACTATGAGAAGTTTTCAAACCATGAAGAAACGTATGGCGGTCAACCACAGGGGAAGACGAGATCGGCAAGTGTCAATCATGAACAAGGGGTTCATCAACAAAAGGGTGGGAACTTCATGCCAAGCTTGGTGTCGAATGGATACACGTTATAGAGAAGCATTTACTGGTGAGCGAAGTAATCATTCGAGCTCAAAGAGGATGATGGTTGTCCTTGAGGATAGAGTTACTCTCTACCCTAACCACTGCATAACGAGGGTGGTTGTTGGGGAAGTTAAGGATCTAGAATCCTTCAATAAACTAAGGTCTCTATTGTTGGAGGAAGGGTTAGATGAGGCCCCAGTCAGTTACATTGGGGGAATGAAGGTGCTGAACGTTTTCAGAGACAAAAGAACAACAACTAGATTCATTGGCGAGGAAGACCCGGTATGGAAAGATGTCCTGTCGTCGGCCGTATTATGGGAACGACAACATTTTCAGATGGAGAGGCTAGCATGGTTGAAAATCTTTGGTGTTCCAATGATACAAAGAGATGATGTAACGTTCAACAAGATTGCTGAAACTTTTGGGAGGATTGTTAAGGGCTCAAACTTTTCGTTGATGGATCTGGACAAATCCTGTGGTGAGTGTTGTGTGGTGGTTCAGGTGTTACCAGGATCGAAGAGGAGGTGGAGGTGTATTGGGATGGGAATCAGTATCCGGTCCTTGTCATGGAGGAATAAAAGGATCATCACAATTATGGTGGAGGCGTTGAGGTTGGAACCACCACCTTAGGTAGCTCATTCATGATGAGTCTATAGTCGGAGTAGATTCGATGGAAGACGGGGAGTTCAGACCGGTGAAAGAAAATGCAAAAGACTCGGAAGACGTAGGGTTGCATGGGGTTTCTGAAAGGCCCGATGGTAATAATGAGCATAAGGAAGTGTGCACGTGTGTGCATATGAGAGAGAAAAAGTCGACTGAGGTGGTGGATAATTCCTTTAATTCAAGTGGGCCAACTCCAAATTCTTCGATGGATGAATTCCCTTCAAACGCTGGGCCTCAAATTCCTATAACAATTTTGATATCGGTCGGTCCCAATCAAATGGTCCATCTCCGTCTACTAGGCCCAGAAAGAGGACCAGACTTGTGTTCTCTTTGGAGGAGAATAACAATGGATGCAATCAAGGTGTATCCAATATGGTGACCGAATCCTTCCTAGATTTGAATAAATCGGTTGAAGTATCTAATGGTGATTCTCATGGGGTGGAACTAACTCAGGGGTGAACAACCATCAAGAGGTTAATCAAGATGGGTAATCGATTGAATCTAGGGTTCAACTTTCTCAGGTGGGGGATGACTAGGTGGATGTTTGGTCGAACGTTGGCGGGGGGGGGGGGGGGGGGGGGTTTCCACAGATCAGGAACAACACTAAAGTTGCATAGGAGGTGGAGTTAACAGTGGAGGTAGGGGAGGTGATTGGTATTCAATTGGGGGGTTTCAAGAATATGGTGGAGGAAGAAATTATTGGTGAAATCAATGGTGATCAATGAATATACTATCAACAAATCTAGGGGGGAGGGGGGGGGGGGGGTAAGGGACTCGATGAAGACATTCTGAATTAAAAGCTTGAAGACTAGTATTGGGGTTCAATTTTTAGCGGTTGCAGGAATCAAAACTCGAAGGTAATTCTTTCTTCAACTATAGCTCTTTGTGGGGTAATACGGTGTTTCAGGTTGAGCAGGTGTGGGCAAAGGGGAGGTCAGGAGGATTAATTAGCATGTGGAATCCACTGTTTTTTCAAATGATAGGGGTGGAGAAGAATCAGTCCTTCTTAGTGGTGTCTGGGGTTCTAGTATCGTCAGCAGAAGTTGTGAATATTCTAAATGTATATGCTCCCAACGATCTTGGGAGGAGGAGGAACCTGTGGGTAGACCACCTTCGGGTAAAAAAAATCATGGTCATGGGATGTGGGTTTTTGTTGGTGATTTCAATGAGGTAAGGTGCCATGAGGAATGGGTCAATTCTGAATTTGTGGCCTCAAATGCCAATCGTTTCAATGACTTTATATCCAGGGCGGATCTAAATGAATATAATATGGGGGTTTCGGTACACGTACATGTCGGATAATGGAACTAAGTTTAAGCAAACTTGATAGATTTTTGGTGTGTAAATCCTTCCTGGATCGTTGGCTGGGTGTGGGGCTTTTAGCTCATCCTAGGTACATTTCGGACCACTACCCAATTTCCCTATCGGTATCTCCATCCGACTTTGGGCATGTACCATTTCATTTCTACAATCCATGGTTGGAATTACCGGGTTTTAAGGAATAGGTGGCGTCGGTTAGCTCAACTTTTGTGTTCGATGGAGCCGCGGACTTGGCGGTGGCTACCAAGTTGAAGTTTCTCAAGAACAAAATAAAGTGGTGGGTTAGGAAGGAGAAACGCCTATTAACGAGGAGTACAACGTCAAGAAAGTGGAGGTTGAAAGATTGGAATTGCTGGCCGAGTCTAGACCATTGGCTCTTTTGGAATTACAAGTTAGGGACGATTACAAGGCTTCATGTTGAAGATCGATAGGAAAAAAACAAGTAATTTAAAGCAGAAGTCTAGGGTTAAGTGGGCGGTGGTGGGGGATGAAACTCGGGCTATTTTCACGGGGTTATAAACGCAAACCTGTCAAATAGTAGAATAAATGGGTTACGGGTGAAACGGTATGCGGAATGACAGTCCATGTGATCATCAAAGATGAGGCGTATCAATTTTTTCCAATATGTTGTTGGAGCCGGTGGGGTCTAGGCCTCATTCTTGTGTCCAAATCTTTATAAGCTGACCGATGCAGAAATAAAGGCTCTTAGTAAGCCATTTTCAGCATTGGAAGTCAAAGAAGCGGTATTGTCGTGCGACGGTGATAGAGCGCCGGGGCCGGATGACTTCAATTTCAAATTACTTAAGCAATTCTGGAGTTGTTTGGAGCCAGATTTTATGAGAATGTTCACGGAATTTTCAGCCGTAGATCATTGAATCGGGCATGTTTGGCTTCCTTTATTGCTTTAATTCCTAAGTCAAAAGAACCTTTAAATTTTGCAGACTATAGGTCGATAAGCCTTGTAGGTTGTGTGAATAAAGTAATCTCAAAGGTCCTTGTGGAGAGGTTGAAGCCGTATATTGACAAGTTTGTGGGCCCCGAACAATCTGCGTTTACATCGGACCGTAACATTATGGATGGGCCGATGATGTTAAACGAGGTGGTAGGTTGGATGAGGAAGAATAATAGAGACGACATGATCATGAAAATTGACATTGATAAAGCTTATGATGCGGTTTGTTGGAATTTTTTGGACAACATTTTGGATCAAATGAAGTTCTCGGTTAGTTGGAGGAGATGGGTTTCGGCTATTGTATCTAATGCTTAGGCCTCGGTACTAATAAATGGTTCTCCGACCATGGAATTTCAATGTTATAGGGACCTTAGGCAGGGGGATCTGTTGTCACCCTTTCTATTTGTGTTGGTGATGGAAGCATTGTCTCGGTTTGTGAAGAAGGCTTATGATGTTGGTCTATTCCATGGGATTCGGTGTGGGATTAATGGTCCGATGGTCTCACACTTCATGTATGCAGACGACATGGCGTTTATTGGAGAATGGTCCAAAAATAATGCTAGAAATCTAGGGAGGATTCTTAGATGCTTCTACATGGTGTTGGGTTTAAAGGTAAATATGAAGAAGTGTTCGGTCTACGGTATTGGCTTGGGATCCGAGGAGGTTCAAGGTTTGGCTTCAGTTTTAAGATGTAAGGCTGGCTCCTTTCCGTTTTCATATCTCGGGTTAAAAGTAGGAGCGAACATGAACCTATGTCGACATTGGAAGCTGGTGATGGACTCTTTCAGAAAACCGTTTGTCGATTTGGAAGGCGAAGCAATTGTCTTTCGGGGGTAGAGTGACTCTAATCAAATCAGTGTTAAACTCGTTGCCAACCTATTATTTCTCACTTTAACAGGGCTCCAGAACAAGTGATTTCGACTTTGGATCGTATGAGGCGTGTGTTTTTTTGGGGGGGTTCCGGCTAAAGGGAAAAAATGAATTGGGTGGGTTGGGACAAGGTGATATTACTGATTGAATATGGGGAGCTGGGTTTTGGTTCATTACGGGACGCGAATCATGCACTATTAGCAAAATGGTGGTGGTGATTTAAAAATGAGCTGGAGGGTCTATGGAGGTGGGTGATATGGGCGATTCACAATAGCTCGAGGGGGTGGAATTACGTACCATTGAAGCTTATGTTGCCTGGTCCTTGGAAGCAAATTGGGAAGGCAGTCTCGGAGATGAAAGTCTTGGGGTTGGATGTGTCCCTATTCATAAAAAGGGATATTGGGGAACGGGTTGGGCATCAGCTTTTGGGAGTATGTTTGGGTGGGGGAGGCTCCTTTGGCATCGAGTTTTCGAATATGTTCGAACTTGAGATGAGGAAAGCTGTGTGATTGTCGCGGAGCGGGTGGGTGGTTCTGGGTTGGGCGCTTCTTGGTAATATTGGAAAAGGGAAATTAGAGCAGGGGTGGAAAGCTTCGAATTTGATCAGTTATGCAGACTTATTGGAGAGGAATCATGTTCTTCAAGAAAATATAATTGGACTTGGGTTTTGGGTGGGGTTAGGCCGTACTCGGTGGGTACTGTGAAGCAGCAACTAACGGAGCTGAGATCAAGCCGTCCATCATACGTGTTCAGACGAAACTCGTGGGTTCCATAGAAGATCGAAGTTATGGCTTGGAGAGCAGAGTTGGACAGACTACGGACTCTTTTGGCGTTGCAGCGAAGAAGTGTAATTTTCGGGTCCACAACATGTCTGTTTTTGCCAAGAACAACCGGAATCTTCGGGGCATATATTTGTGGAATGTGGGTTCACACAGTCAATATGGCAGGTTATATCATTATGGTGTAGACTTCAACCAATTTATGCATTCAGTTTGCATGACATTCTTGACTTAGATCGGTTCGTGGGCGGATCTCCAAAGAAGAGGAAAGTGGTGCACGCAATATGTTTAATTACGTTGTGGAGCATTTGGAAAGCAAGAAACGAGGTGGTGTTCAAGCAAGTCGGGTTCTCTACTCAAAAGTCGATCAATGAAATCAAGGCATTTAGTTATTTATGGGTTAAATCGAGGTGTAAACATCCGGGTTTGGTTTGAGACGTTTGGTGTAGTTTTAATCTTTTAAGGTTAGGTTGGTAATATGTCTTTGTATATTTTTTTTTGAAAGGCAAATTTCATTAAACAACACAAACCGGGCAATCTCCAAGACGGAGACCCCCTACAACCAACACCGTTACATTACATCAAAATCAAATTTTTGCCAATCCTTCCACCCCATTACACCCTTTATATTTCTACTAGAGAACCACACATAACTCAACGCTTTAATATCCGCCACAATTTGAACCACGTTCCGATTGTTGTCTTGGAATATCTTTTCATTTCTAGCCTTCCAAATACGCCAACAAGTTATGACCATAATCCCATGAATAACCAACTTCTTCCTTGCCGTCCAAGAGGAATCCTGCAAAATATCTTGTTTTGAAAAGAAAAAGAATGGAGGCATTTTCATCCATCTAGCTATACCATGCCAAACACCATTAGCCAAACTACAACCGGTGAACAAATGATCCACACTCTCCTCTTGGTCTTCGCAAAAATTACACAAAAGATTCCCACAGTCAATGTTCCGTCTTTGTAGCGCTTTCTTTGTGGGTATCCTGTCAAGAAGCATTCTCCACATAAAAACATTGCATTTGATCGGAATCCATTTGCACCATTTGAAAGTGGACACCGCATTAGAAGAACAATCAACGTCCAGCCACTTCTTCACATATTGAATAGAGAAACCTTCCCGCGAGCCACTATCCCAAAACCATTTATCACTCGCAACACCCATTCTTTGAGCCGAAATAAACTCACAGCAAGCTTGGAATTGTTCCATCTCTATAGCTGTTTGCGGAGCCCTCCTCCACTGCCACGACCCACTCAAGCCACTCTCTTCACCCACAATGCGATCTTTAACCTTAAATATTTATGTCTCTCCAAACGAAACAAATCCGGGAACCGGTGTTTTAGAGGAATAATATCGACCCAAGGATCAATCCAAAACATTATCTCCTGTCCGTTCCCAACCCGACCCCTGATCATATTAACACTACATCGCTCACCAACTTTCAATCGTAACCCACAATTAACTATATTCTTCCACGTACCATTTATACTAGAGTTATGAGGATAAGCATCCCACTTACGTTGCGACCCATGAATACTTTCCACAACTCTTCTCCATAAAGCGTTACCTTCCTGACGAGACCTCCATAGCCACTTAACCAAGAACGCTTTATTGCAATCTCCTAATTTGCGGATACCCAACCCCCCAAACTTAACCGGCTTTGTAACAACATCCCAACTCACCCAGTGAAGTTTTCTAACATTCACATCACCACCCCATAGAAACTTTTGATTAACCCTTCCAACACATTTATCACCCCAACCGGAGCCTTGAAGAGCGAGAAATAATATGAAGGAAGACTAACCAGGACAGATTTAATGAGAGTCAATCTACCTCCAATAGACAGCACCTTTGCCTTCCACCTTGTTAATCTACTCTTCAACACATTAACCATCGGCTCCCAGCTACTAATTCTGTTCATGTTTGCCCCAACCTTTATTCCAAGGTAAGTAAAAGGAGTTACCCCTGGTTGACAACCCAACTCAGTCGCCTTCAAACCCACCTCTTCTACACTTTTACCTACTCTATAAAGCGTAGACTTTTGAATATTGATCCGTAAACCTGAACACATATGGAAAATACGAAGGATACGCCTTAGGCACACCAAATTACTATCTGTCCACTCCCCCATTACTATCGCATCATCAACATATAATAAGTGAGAGACCACCAAACCACCGCTATCAAAACCAATACCCCGAATACACCTACGTCACACGCCCTTTTAATAAGCCCCGAAAAAGCCTCCATCACCATAATAAAGAGAAAGGGGGATAATGGGTCACCCTGACGAATACCCTTCCCACAACTAAATTCAAAAGTCGGGGATCCGTTCACCAAGACCGAAGACCTGGCCGACTTGAGAATACCATCAATCCAACGACACCACACTTCTGGAAAACCCATCTACCTCATAACCGAGATTAGAAACCCCCAATTAACATTATCATAGGCTTTTGCAAAATCAATTTTGAACATAAAATGCTCCGAACCGGATTTTTTAGACCACGATAAAATTTCACTAATCAAAAGAGGACTATCCAAAATATACCTTCCCGCCACAAACGCCGATTGTGTCTCATTGATGATACTACCCATAACCGGCTTTAGCCTATTCGCCAAGACTTTAGGGATGACTTTACTAATCACCCCAATCAGATTTATCGGGGGATACTCCTCTAACCGCACTCGGTCTTTAACTTTAGGCACCATAGTAATAAAAGATGAGGACACCCCCCGACTAATCTCTCCAGTGGCCGCAAAATAATTCATAATATCCATGAAATCTTTAGAAAACAACTCCCAATATCTTTTAATAAACCGAAAATTAAACCCATCCGGACCTGGAGCTTTATCGCTACCGCATTGGAACACCGCCTCCTTGACTTCCTTTTCTACAAACGGCCTAGAAATCTCCAACACATGTTCGGAAGTCAGCGTCTTCAACCCGTAGCAATTGAGACTTGGCCGAAGGTGAACATCCTCTACGAATTTAGCCTTGTAAAACCGTAAGACCTCTTTCTTGATATCCATAGGCTTGTTGATCCACGCGTCATTCACCGAGATACCCATAATAGCATTGGATACCCTCCTACATTTAATCGACCCGTGAAAAAATCTCGAATTCTGATCACCTTCTTTCGCCCATATAACTCTAGATTTTTGTTTCAAATCTTTGAGTTTGAAATATTCTAGCTGTTTAAGTCTTTTCCTAGCTTCTTCCAAAACCCAAACCTCCTCTTCTTTTAGATCCCTTTCCTCCATGATAACTTCCAACTCCTTGATTTTGTTACTGAGCATATTCGTCTCCAATAACTCGGCCTTAACCATCTCAATTTTCCACCTCAGAATTCTAGCACGCAACACTTTAAACTTTTGCATCAATACTATATCCGGGCTCCTGCATACCGGAAGTTCTCAAGAGCTTGCTTAACCACGTCATCAAACCCTTCCCGTTCAAGCCAAGAATTAAAAAACTTAAACGGTTTCGCACCAAAATTATTCGAACCAATTTTCAATAGCAAAGGAAAATGATCCGAACCATCTCGGTCTAAAACCCTGTACTCCGCATTTGGCCATTTATTAAAAAACGACCAATCTACAAAGATTCTATCAATACGACTTAACTTATTATTAGCTAAGTACGTGAATTTCCGACCTTTTAAACCAAAATCAAACAATTCGGTATCCTCCACAAAATCGTTGAAAGCGTAGAGTCTACCGAATCAAAATTGGAATTACGCCTTTCCGCACGATCCCTAACACTATTAAAGTCACCGGCCACGATCCACATACCATCCCCATTCGTCTTCACCGATTTCATGAGCTCCCACACCCGGTTTTTCTCTTGAAGCCTTTGAGGACAATAAACATTCACAATCGTCAGTTTAGAACCATCACCTTTCACATGTCCCGAGATCACAAGCATATTTCTATCCTTTAACACCGAAGTTTTATGAAACAGCTTCGAATTCCAAATAGTGATCAACCCTCCCGAACGCCCTGTAGCATCTACACTTTCAAACTCAAAATCTCTCGAGCCCCAGAAAGTACCAATATTAACCGAATCCAACGAACTGAACTGCGTTTCCTGAATCAAAAGCGCACCAACTTCATTTTCCATCTTAAGTTTCCTGCACCACACCCCTTTACCCGCTGCCCCAATCCCTCTAATATTCCATGAAATCACATTCATTGATCCACCTGTTGTAAACCTTCTTCGCAAATAACCTTTTCCACTGAAGAACCAAACTTCTCAAACTCCTCAACACCAAGAACCGAGCCCAGTTTAATTGTTTCATTGGCTTCTATCATACTCACCTCTTTTACGTCTTCATTAAGAGGTCTCACCTCTTCTAAAACCTCCACATTATTACGAGCCTCGTCACCATTAATCGCATAAATAAAATGATCAATATCGAATAAATCCTCCCCTTCTCTAGCTCTTTTTTTCGGTCTTTCTTGCCCTGTGGGCGAAGGAGACTTTTGTGCCCTCGACTTTTTACGAAAACCTCTATGTTTCTTGCTCTTATCAACCGGGCCTATATTCATCGTTTCTACCTCACCCGGTCCCACCTGAGTTTGATCACCCCCCACATGTAATGTATCCTGACCATCACCCACCGGTTGAACATGTACTTCTTCCGGAACAGGATCTGTTCCTCCCTGATCCATGTCAAAACCCGTCTCCACCACAGGCTCCATACTATGATCATGCTCACCCACATCCTCAGAAGCACCCACATCGTTCGTCGATTCAGCGAAGACTGAACATTCATCTAAACAATCCGGCACCCATTCTCCCATCTCCTCTTCAACAGCAACTGAAAACACATCACCCTTCCATTGCACAGAAATCATCTCGTTGACCCTCAATCCCGTGTTACGAAGAACACCAATCATAACACAAGACAAATCAATTGTCGCTTCATCACACTCAGGCAACTGAACTATCTTACCAAATCTACTACCAATTTCTTTAAACAAACTGTCATCGTATAACATCAACGGAACCCCGTAAATCCTTAGCCAAGCAATCCGATCCGGTTGTATAACCTGTCCCTCCCACCTTTCTAAGCTATCAAAACAAACACCCCATACTTCCTTTGTATGTACAAACTCTTCCATGCAAACGATCGAATCAAATAGTAGCACAACCCAGAAGCCACCCAAGTAACGGATACCAACCTTAGCGTGCCCCAACAGGTCTAGCCAAATACGCAGTTTGGATAGTCTCTTCAAATCCGAAACCCTACCCACTGCCCCACACCCTTCCCATGAAGAGTTTCTTTGCTCCCCGCATTCACAACAATCTCTGGATCTTTCTTCGGAGGATCAACGTTCAATAATGTGTCTCTAAACGATCTGCCATCCCCTTTACCTTGACCCACCTTAATGGTCTCTTCCCCTAATTTCGCCTTACCACTCCCCTTACTCAAATCAGTACCCTCCACGTCGTTATTGATCGGAACCCATTGCTTATCCCCCTTCCTCACAACCCTCTCCCCGTCCACAAACCGAGCCAACACCACATACAGTTTATATGAACCAATCCATACGTCCTTCATGAGGCTCTCTAACTCTATCGGATCCGATACATTCACAAAAGAAACAAAGCAGAAACGCTTACCGAGCTTATCATATTTCCGTGCTACGTAAATACTCTTAATCGAACCAAATCCTATAAGAACATCCATAACATCAACCGAGGAACAACCCTGAGGCAGATTGGAAACAAAGAATTTTGTAACCGGCTGATCACTTTGTTGTGACCCTTCCCCTTGAGCAGATCTTTTCCCTTTCCTAGATGGTGCGTCGTACCAAGTATCTACTGTGTATTTCTCCCTACCCGCCATGCTGACACGATCAAAAGAACCTGTTCGTCGGAGCTGCCGTCAATTCGTCTCCTAATATGTCTTTGTATATAATCTTGGTGAATGTACTTTGGTGAATGATTATCACCTTGATACTTTTTTGGAATGAAAATTTTGTTGGCCGTTAAAAAAAAAACTAACAAACAACGCAAATAAAAAAAAATAATATGCCTTAAAAAAACTAAAAAATTAAGTTGACATTGACTCTTTCTATCTTTGCATTAAAAACATAAAACAAAGAGTAATTAATTACAAGGAGCCAAGATGTCGCTATTGTGATATCAAAACAATCAATAAACAATTTACTCCAGCGATATTTGATATTTGAAATTCCCTAGCAATTTCCTTCCACACATCTTTATAGTATTTTCTGGTGTCCATTACATCTAAATTTTCAACTTATATCTTTTAATACTAAAAATGTACTTTCTTTCAGTTTACCTTAATATGATTATTATTGTATTTTTTTTTTCACATATACTTATGGTCTCTCAAAGGCTCAAACTTCATCGTACGTGTTATTATCATCCTTACAATATTATTTTTAGTTATAACTAGCAATTAGAATTCGTGCATTGTGGGGACATTAAACCGAACGAAAAATAGACATAAAAACATTTAACAACAAATGTCCAGTGTAGTTAATTAAAGTGAGAAAAAATTAGACCAAAACGTAAAACATATAAAGAATAATCAAGTCGAGCTAAGAACGTAAAACCTTTAAATGCAACGGTAGGGTGACAAACACATAGTTCTCATAGGTTGTAGTGGTTCAAAATTTCAAATCTGATAACAACTTAAAAATTAATTGCATGAACTGATCAAACATAAGACGAACCTAAAAATCATGCGAGACAAATGAACTCGTCAAAGTGACTCAAACCGCTACCGATCTGAAACATAAATTTTGAATAACTAATCATGTAATGGTTTATATTTTCTTAAAACTACATGAAAATGTTGGATTTCATGTAGTTTTATAGCTGAAAATAATTTTGGAAATGATTAAAATCTATATTAGAGGGCATGATTTAACTAGCACAAAAAAAAAAAAAAAACCATAAATATTTTGAACGAATGAGTTAATGTGAGCATATGGTTGTAGGAGAAGCATGTGTGCTATTTTAAATTAAATTATTTCAAATCGATAATATTTGATTCGGTTCTGTAATTTGGTTATGACACACACTATAATCGAAGCCGATACATATGTTGTGGTTATTTGTGGTTATATCTTAATCAAACCATGGTTGATTATTCGGTACGTACGTTCAGTTAATTGTTTCATTAAGTCAGTTAATTTGATATTTGATTATGGTACAGTTAAGTCGGTTATCTAGCTCACCCCAATTGATTGTGAGCTATTATCATTATTATGGGGTGAAAGGAATAAATTATTATTATGGTTTGTGAGTTAGATTAAAAAAAACAACCAATCGCCTTTCTCCTTGTACGCCCCCACGCCCAGGAGACTTTCCGCCTCTCCACCTCATGGGGCTCACGCCCTTTTCGCCTTTCACCTTTGGGTGGGGTGGTGTAGATGGGTGAAAAGGCTTTCTCGCCGTCCCCACATGACTCTTATTATTCGAGAAAGGTTGACTAGTAATACTAACTATTAGTTTTCAAAAAGAATCTATATCAATTAAATTAAAAATGCAAGTAAGCAACACGCGATATATAATTATATATTATTAAACGAATTTTGACTTGAAAGCTATAAACTAGTTTGTTTATGTAATTTAACCAAATGGAAGCACATGCATCACATACATACAAAAACAAACAAGTAACCTCAACATCAACAAGTTCAATGATACTATTAAGTCTTAATTAAAAGTCTATATGTGGTATATTCTAAGGATTTTATCACTTCGAAACTCCAAGGCAATTTCCAACGACATATTTTCTCCTATCTATATTCCTTATAAATTCAGTTCGAATCAGTAAACAACTTAATCACAAATATGGCGCTCAAAGTTTTATCGGCCCTTGATGCCGCCAAGACACAATATTACCACTTTAAAGCGATTATAATCGCAGGTATGGGCTTATTTACTGATAGTTACGATTTGTTTTGTATCCCTCTCGTCATGAGGATGATTGGAAGGATATATTATCCAAAGATACATAGAGACGTGGACCAAAAGAAATGGTTTGAGGTTCCAACCGTCATTGCATCCACAATGATTGGTGTCGCGTTAATGGGGGCTGTGATCGGTCAACTTGTTTTCGGTCGCCTTGGAGACCGTGTCGGACGTCGTCGCGTCTATGGTGTTTCTCTTGTCATGATGGTAGTGGGGTCTATCGGATGTGGATTGTCACTCTCTAGTTTGACGTCCATGGTGTTTGTGAGCCTTAGTTTCTTTCGATTCGTGTTAGGGATTGGAATAGGAGGGGACTACCCGTTATCGGCCACGATTATGGCGGAGTTCGCTAATAAGCGGACTCGTGGAGCGTTTATTGCAGGGGTGTTTTCCATGCAAGGGTTCGGTATACTTTTGAGTTCGCTAGTTTCCATGATTGTGTGCTTTATCTTCGAAGCTAGTGGCGACGGGCATAACCTAAGGAAGCCGTCGGAACTTGTACCATCAGCGAAAGTTGCTCCAGTCCCACCTGAATCAGACTTGGCATGGCGATTAATTCTCATGATTGGTGCGATTCCAGCGTCTATGACTTATTATTGGCGGATGAGGATGCCTGAAACTGCACGGTATTATTAACTCATTCATTCTATCTAGCAATTACTTTTCAAGTACAAGAAAATGCATACATCACAAGTGGCGTGGTGTTTTCTTGCAATTATTTTACAAAGGGGTTGTTGCCTCTACCAAGGGCAACTTCTTGATCTTAATCTTCGTGTCCAACAACCTAACATGAACGAGCCTGATGATTTGACAACCCAATTTGGTTGCCTATGATTGAGGCAATATCTCCCTTTCTTGTTTGACCATGGTTGTAAAAGTCTTTAGGCGTTTCCAGGTACATCGACCAGGAAGTTGCGAGTACTCGACCTAAGCGAAAAGTACCTGGACATGGTAATTTTAAAGAAATAATTTTTCAAGAAATTTTTATATACGCCAAGTATCATACTTTTACTAATGTTTATAACAAAATACTCAAATTTCAATATAAATAAAAAAAATACTTGTACACATACTATAGTATTTAAAAGATTGATACTTATTCCGTGATAATGATCCTGGGCAGTGGTCGCTTTGCAACACAGCTGAAACACTACTCTCCAAAGAAAAAAATAATACTATAGACATAGAAATTATGTTTTTTTTTTTTTTAAATCAAACTCTAAGTATTCATGTCTTTCTATGACTATTGCTTCTACAGATTCACAGCTTTGGTGGAGAAAAACACATTACAAGCAGCAAAAGACATAGGCAAAGTGATGAACATACCACTTGACACAATCCAAGAAGATGTCGAGATGATAAACACCCCCAACACCCGTTCCACCTACCCTTTCTTCTCTCGCGAATTTCTCCGAAGACACGGTCGTGACCTCATCGCGACATCCATCAACTGGTTCCTCATCGACATCGTATTCTACAGCCTCAACTTATTCCAATACCATGCATTTAGCGGCTTTATGACTCCAAAGAATGACATCAACCTATACAAAGATGCAATTCAAATAGCCAAATTCCAAGCACTCATTGCCATCTGTGCAACAATCCCAGGATACATCGTGACTGTTTACTTGATTGATTACGTCGGGAGAGTCAAGATTCAAGCAGGCGGGTTCTTTTTCATGGCGGTTTGCTTGTTCACAATCGCTAAAGTTAACAATGGTGGTTGGGGATCAAATCAAGGTCCCGGTTTTATTATTCTATATGGACTTACTTTCTTTTTCTCCAACTTCGGGCCAAACACTACAACATTCATAGTTCCGGCTGAGCTTTTTCCAGCGAGGTTTCGTGCAACATGCCATGGGATTTCGGGTGCGGTTGGGAAAGTAGGAGCAATAATAGGGTCGATCGGGTTTATGTGGGCTAATCGTGATCCTACAAATGGTCTTGGAGCATCGGGGACGTTAACGGGGATGGGAGTGGTTTGTGTTTTAGGGTTTTTTGTGACGTATTTTTTTACTAGAGAGACAATGGGACGGTCGTTGGAGGAGAATGAGAATGTTGACGAGTTGACCGGTGTTTGGTTTGTTAGATTTTGGCCTCACAAGCTTTGAGATCAAAGAAATGAAGTGAACACAGGTGAAAGAATGTCTCTTTATTGATTGAGATATTATTTTTGTGTTTGATTGCAATAAAAAAGTTTTAGAGGGAGTTTGAGGCTAGCATTTAGCAATCTCAAACACTCCTTTGCAATCCAAACACCCTTTGATATAGTAAATACTAGGGATAGATCGTTAGATAAAGATTTATGAATATACGAATACCTAGCGTGTTTTATTATATAGTATTAAATTACAAATGGTTTGTGCTTTTGTGTTGTACTTTATGCTTAATGGATTTTTTTGTCCTTACGGGTGTTGTACCTAGCTAGTTGTATATGATTGTTTCTATTAGTTTCTGTTAGTTTCTTGATTCTTCTACCTAGTGACAGAATGGTCTTCCTTCTCAATTCCCTAGTAATACATTCCGCCTAAATAAATACAACGTGCGTCTACTCATTTCGGTTCCTAAATCGTCTTCACCGTGCTTCTACGATCCCACGGAGGTATTGCTTTCATTATTTCGTCGCTCAAATTGAATATTTTAGGGTTAGGATCTGCTTCTAACTACTTCACTCTTAATAATCATAATTACTATAATTAATTAGTTTGTTGTATGTCTTAAACACTTTATGTAATTATGAAAGAGAAACCATGTTTATAAAGTTTTTTCTTTTTTTGGAAATAAACTTTCATTAACACAACGTCCAACCGGTCCTCAAAGCAAGGACCGTCGGCAAAACCAACTACAACATATACAAAGGAGACCGACACCAATCTTTCCACACTATCCTATTACATTTAGATCTATTCTTAACCCATAAATAAGAAACCGACTTGACACTCGCTACTATATCCACAATCCCCGGCTTCTTCCCATTGAAAATAGAATCGTTCCTCGCTTTCCAGAGACTCCATAACGTTACCATAATCACCCCATGCAGTATCTTTCTTTTTTCCTTGTCTCCTCTAATCAACTTGCAAACCTCCAATAAATCTTTAATTTCGAAAGCATGTATTGGATCTAAACCAATCCATTTACTAATACAATCCCAAACATTTAAGGCAATAATGCAATCCAAGAAAACATGATTCGCCGTCTCGTCACAATAGTCACACCACGAACACCTTGTATTCGAAATGTCTACATTCCTCTTCACTAATTCCATCTTGGTAGGCAATCTAGTCATTTCCTCTCTCCACACCATAATAAAACACTTTGGAACCCACGCCACCCACTTGAATAATCTTTCTCACCGAACATGTAGAGAACAACTTGTTTTTATCTGCAGCCCAAATCCACTCGTCACTGCAGAACCGATGCTGCATATTAGCGGTCGTTGCAGAAAGCTACAGCCATTGTTCGAAGGCATCTACTGTGTTTATCCGGGTCACCCAATCTGCGTCTACAACTCCCGAACCATTCACAAACTTAATTCGCTCATAAACCTTGCACTACTTGTTTGATTTCAACTGGCAAAGCAGCGGCTAACGATACTTTAAAGAGCAATCTCCCAACCAAACATCTAAACCAAAACCGGATCGTATCACCTCTGCCAATTTTCGCCCGAATAAAAGTATGTAAAAGCGCATTATTCACCTTTAAAGACTCGCCGACCTTTACAATCATCTTCCAACAACTTGCAACGTATTTGTTTACCGGTAATATATGCCACATATGACGCTACATCGAGTTCGGATTGGAGCGAAACCTCCAAACCCATTTGAAAAAGCGCTTCATTGACCTCCTTCAAACGTTTGACCCCCAATCCACCACAATTTTTAGGCTTAGTAACTCTATGCCAACTCACCATCACCAATGGATTTTGTGATTTTCATTCAAGCCCGACCATAAGAAGTGCTTCATTATCCTTTCAAGATTATCAATGACTTTCCCCGGAGCTTTATATAAGGAAAAATAATATATCGGAAGGCTTTCAAGGACCGATTTGATGAGAATAATGCGACCACCTATTGATAAAAGTTCTGCCTTCCAAATCGCCAACCTTGCCTCAAACATCTCAATAATTTTCTTCCAATTGAAACATTTATTCATGTTTGCTCTCACCCTAATCCCCAAATAATCAAAAGGAAAAGCCCCTCAATTACACCCCAAAACCAAAGCCATGTTTTCCCCCTCCACATCGCACGTACCAATCCCACACAAATTGAACTTGTTTATATTTATTTTCAACCCCGAACAAGCATAAAAACATCGCAACAATCTAGCCACCTTAATCACATTATTATCCGTCCATTCTACTAAGATTAGCGCATCATCGGCATATAAAATATGAGAAAGAACTGTACCGTCTTTACCTAGCTTTACCCCTTTGAAATCTCCGACCCGAATACACTTGTTAATGACACAAGAGAGTGCCTCCATCACCACCAAGAACAAAAAAGGAGACAATGGGTCACCTTGTCTAAAGCTTTTCTTACAATAAACTCAAACGTCGGTGACCCATTAACTAAAATAGCGGAACGGGCTGAATTCAAAATCCCCAAGACCCACATACACCATCTAGCCGGAAAACGCATTTGCTCCAATATCGAGATTAAAAACTTCCAATTAACATTATCGTAGGCCTTTTCAAAATATATCTTCAAGAGGAAAGCCTTCTTGGAAGGTCTTTTCAACCAAGCAATAATCTCATTTAGAACTAGCGGGCAATCCAATATATACCTATCTTTAATAAACGCCGACTGTGACTCCAATATCACATCGCCCGTAACATTCTTGATTCTATTCGCCATAATTTTTTATATCACCTTGCTAATAATGCCAATGAGGTTATTGGGCCTATAATCCTTCATTCTTATTGGTGTTTTACATTTCGGAACCAAAGTAATAAACGAAGTATTACAATCTGGACTGATAAATCCCGAATCATAGAACTCAGTGAGAATATCATAAAAATCATCTTCCAATTCACCCCAAATTTTAAGAAGACAATGAAAATTAAACGCATCCGGACTCGGGGCCTTATTTCTTCTTTAGTGAACACTCGAACCAAATCTTCACTTTTAGAGCCCGGGACTGTCTTCAAATCATCACATGTCAGAACCGGCCGGTTCGGACAATCTTCATGAAATTGATTTCTAAAGTGTCGCAAAAGTTCTCTTTTTACTATAGTTCGCTTCGTCTTCCAATCACCATTAACCTCAATCCCCGGAATCACATTAGAAGCCCTTCCCCCATTTACAACTCTGTGAAAAAACCCGCTATTCTCATCCCCCATAGCCGCCCATTTCACTCGAGCCTGCCGTTTCTAGTCTTTTTGTTGCGCAACTTTTATGTCCGCAATTCTACACTTGCATTCCTCCATCACCCACACCTCTTCTTCTGAAAGATCTCTAGATTCCATACATAAATCCAATTGATCCAATTCAGCCTTACAAGACACCAAATCAGCAGCCTCTTTTTTGTTTAGCTCATGTCGCCAATTACTAAGGACCCTTTGAAGAAGCTTCAACTTTAAATGTAACCTTCTAGCAGCAGTAACATTATCAAAAGACCTAATTAGAGCCGCGCAAACAATCTCTACACACCTATCTTAATCTCCCCAAGAATTGAACCATCAGAACGGTTTTGGACTGAAGTTCTTATTAACCAAGGAGAGCACCAAAGGACAATGATCCGAGAGACCCCTCGGGAGTGCTCTCAAAGAAGCATCCGACCATCTATTGAACATCTCCGAGCATACCAGAAATCTGTCAATTTTGCTTTGTTTATTTCCTCTACCTTTTCCCGCTAAAAAGGTAAACCGCCTACCTTTCATAAAATACTCTACTAAACCCGCGTCACCAATAAACTCATTAAAGTTCTTGGCACTCGACGCATTAAACTTTGAATTGAGTCTCTCTTCCGGGTTTCGAACGGTATTGAAATCGCCTAAAAACATGTACATACCTTTACTCCCATTAATCTTCTCCCGCAATTCTTGCCATAACAAGGGTTTTTGTACACCGTTTTGAGGTCCGTAAACATTTATAATATTAACTCGCACATCATGGTCCTTCATAAAATCACTAACCATGAGATAGTTTCGACTCTTGCAAACCGAATCCTTGACAAAACAACCCGGATCCCACAAAGACACTAAACCTCCCGAAAGCCCGATTGGATCAACCATGTCATATTCAAAAGAACTATTACCCCAAAACCGCCCAAGAACATTTATGTCCAACCCCATAATCTTTGTTTCTTGCAAAGCTATAAACACCACCTCATGATCTTTCTTTAAACCTCTAACCCATTCATCTTTACCTTCGACTCCCAACCCTCTTATGTTAATGCATAAAAAGTTCATTTGTCAACCAATTGTAACCCTTCTTTAATAATTGTGTACCGTATCAAGTCTTGGAAGTTTTGAAACTCTACTCCTATCTTACGACCAAATGTAATAGTATTAACAACCTCATCCTCCAAATGATATCTCCCATTCTCAGCTACATCCCCATCAACGTTCACAGCTTCCTCCCTTGGAGTACCATGAAGATTCCCATCATTCTGTTCTATCATATTTGAATTATCTACCCCTTCCCTCCTATCATCTCCCATATCGACACAATTCCCCATACCATTCTCATCCGATTGACCGAAAACCTAATCCATTGTGTTTGTTTCCTAGGAATTCTCTACAATCCCAATAATCGGGTTGAGCCCAAACAGGTCATCCCTTCTTGCCCGTTTATCAGCCTTGGGCTGCTCCAAACTACTATCCGACTTGTCAAAAATCACCACTTGTTTTTTAAACTTTCTACCTTTTTTTCTCTTATTATTTTTTGAACATGAGAAATAATATAGATCGTTACAATCCAAGTTACCATCTTTATTTACCTTATCACCTTTAATGCTTCCATTGATAGACTCCTCATCTTTTGAATTTTGAACATGATTAGAATCCGAAACTATCGCTCCATTCAATGGTCCTCCATAATTTCCGTAGTTTCCAAAATCATCCACCTTCCGATCACCACCCAAGCTACCATCGGCATCAGCTCCGACCATCGTATTCCCAGCCTCCTCCTTCGATCCTTCTTCATTAAAAAACTCCGGGAGCCAATCTCCGAGCTCCTCCATAACCCATACCCTATATCTTCTTCCTCTCCAAGAAACCACAATCTCCTCATCGATTTGGTTCCCTTCTCCGACCAACACCCCAATGTAATCAAAAGAAAGGTCCTCGTCAGTCGGACTATGTTTCGCTTTCTGTATTATCTTCCCAAAAAGACCACCGATTTCGTCAATCACGTCATTACATAACACATGAAGAGGGACTCCTTGGATTTTAAGCCAAGCAATCCGCTCATACGGAAGTGATTGACCCAACCATAATTGTGATAATAAAAATACTTCATGCATCTGTTTCATTTTTTCCAAGAGAACCATATTTTTTTCTCCCGACGGACTCGTGAGAAGCACCATCAAACCTCCGATGTATTGAACTCTTCCCCCATTGACAATGAAGTCTTTTAACGCATCCTTAATCAACCTTAGTTGTCTAAAATCTTTCAAACTTGCCACAATAGCCCTACATTGGATACCATTGAACGCCTTAATATCCTCCTTAATGTCACACCCTCAAATTTCCACTGCGGAGTTTATACCGCGAGGCGTATGACATACCAGAATCCCATAGCCATAAGTCATATGAACGAACTCTAAATGCCCAAACCATTTAGTTCGTTTTCAAAAACCAAGTTAGGTTAACCTGCGGAAGCGTAAACCAAATTTAACCCTTTTTAAAACCATGCGCAAAACAACGTGCCCAAATTAAAATCATATGAAAGAAAATGTAAAAGCATAATATGTAATTTAGGTGTATGCCCAAGACCCCCAATGCAGTGAAGTGTGCAGTGCTTTCTAATCCTAACACCGGAAGCTAACTACCTGCAAAAGCATGTAAATCGTGGATCAACAAACAATGTTGGTGAGTTCACTAAGTAAAGTAAATGAGTATGTAACTGCGCTGGTTTCCAAAACCACGTAAACAAGTAATTGAGTTGGTTCCAAGAACCGTGTAAACACTAGTTCATCGCATGTCAAGGGTAGCTAACCCATTCATGATAACTAACACCGATATACCGAACTGCTGATGTACGTGTAGTCACAAACGTGAGTTGCATGCCTTACATCATTGCCTATCAACAATGATAAAATCTGTTAAGTTATAGTTCACTCCCGCACTCCCTGGGCCGGTGTGAGGTTTGTAAGACCTAATAGCGCTATCAACTAATAACCCGCTTGCCATAACCCGGCAACTCATTCGGTATGTGAAGGACTTACAGATGATAGAGTTGGTTTAGTTCATCAAGGACACAGATTGCGAACTAGCAAAACCCGACTCACACAAGGAGTCAAAAACTGACCCACACAAGGATCCATAGCATCCCAACCCAGGATGTGTAAGTAGTCCCAAATCGGACCAGAAAACGTTTACCAAAGTTGTCTCACCTTAAGACGCATGCTTTTGAGAAAAGAGTAGTGAAACTCACCTTAGTATGCAAGCAAGTAAATCCAAACTCCAAGTAGGGTGCACTACAGACTCCCTAGTATAAGTGTCACTAAGTAAGTATATCTGTAATACCATTACACCATATAACCCGTTTGTCCAAGACGTTTAAATGTTCAAAAGCGTGTAAGTGACACCTAGTGATTCTACATGCATAAGTAAACCCTATGGACCCGTTGGTGAATATGTTGGTTACAATTAGTTTTACACTCCATATGAAACAAATACAAGTGCCCATTCAAATACATATCAAATACATACCACCTAGGACTTCAATTTGTCACGTAAACACATAATACACAATCTGCATTTTTAAGACAGATTGTGCGTCACCAAAAATAAGTTATTTAAAATACTTAATCAGTGATTTAAACTCCCAAATTTTTACTGAATATTCATTAGGATTCATTTAACAACCCGTATTTTTGTTTTGTCTCAAAACCAAACACAAAAATTATTAAAATTCGTTCAACATAGCTATGTTCAGAAAACTTTCACAACAGGTCAGTTTAGTAGAAAAATTCCCAAAAATTGTGTATTCATCCAAACGGGATGAATCCACTTAGAAAAGCCAAATTATTCCAATTTTAATCTTCTGTAAAAATTTCATAACTTAATTCTTTATAAAACTCGAGTTATGACAGTTTAAAGTCGACTCAGTTTGTTAACCCGAAATTCTGATATGACCTATTTTCAAAGAAAATTCCAAAAACGACTCAAACGACGTCCAAATCACTCGATCTGACCCATTATGAAAATCTAAGACCAGGTATGATATAACCATGTAAAGAAAACATTAAAACCATCATGTTAAAGCCATGTAACAGACCCTACAAGTCAACCTAAACATTCTGTCCAGATTTTAATCATGCATAAACCTTTATTTAAACGACTCACGTGTGCGTATAATCGATTAATAACCATCAACAATCATTACAAAAAATTCACAAGACCTATTAAGATCAGAATCTATCATAATACATGCAAAGTCATAAACCCTAACGATCAAAACATCATCGACTTGCGCAACAAGTAATCTATTATATCACTAATCGCCTATCATCATGTTTAACCCTTTAAATCTTCAAAAGCTTCAAGTTTTAATATTTATAAAAAGGTCTCAGACCTGGACAAACTTAGTTATAGCGTTTATATAACATAATAACAAGATAAAAGCATAATAGATTAAGGATTATACCACAAGCTCTTCGAAACAACCAACCGAATGCTCTTGAAGCTTCCCGATCGATGTTCTTGCGCCTTAGCAGGTGGTTTGGGGTTAATATTTCGTAGGTAGGGCAGTAGGGGCGATTAGGGTTTGAGTTTAGGTGATACAAGAGGCTTAGGGTTGCTTAAATAGGTGATTAAGTCGGTTTAGTGGCGACAGACACCCGCGAGCGGGCCGCTCGGTCCCTGTGAGCGGCCGCTCACAGGGCCTTGGCCCGCGTGGGTGGCCCGTTTCGTCACCCGACGTGTTTTCCTTCGACGGTTTCGCTATTTCGGACCGTAATAAGTGTAACCCCGTGTGTTAAGACCCCAATCATCCTAATGCTCCACCTTTAACGATTTTTATTAACGTATTCGGTTTAAGTTCACATAATCACATATGGTTTGCACATAGTTTCACCGAGTATCACAGAAGCACGTAATTGCAATCAATCTCAAACAATTACTTCACAATCATTTTGTTTATTAATTCACCAACGTCCGGGGTTCACTACTCATGTAAATAGTTTGGTAATTCCTCGAATTACCACCTCATGCAGTTATTAACCTATAACCGTGCAATGTGTAACTTATATAGCTAACCCTAGTTAACTAGAATGCATAGAATGTAACCAGAGTTTAGTTAAAGTGAGAACCTGAAATTGCGGGGTATCACACTTAACATGAACCACCTTCAAAGCATTGTTCTTAGTATCACGTCCTGTTAATACTCCATGAAGTATACATCATCCTTCCTTTCTGCATAAGCCTTATTCCCATTCCACGTACTGTTCTTTAAATCTTCCCCATCTCTCTTCTGGATCTTCGGTTTTTCAACATCATTCTTCCTTTGATTATTATTACCAGATCTAAACCCACCGCGTCCAGTAAATCTCGCAATGTTTGACTTCAACCATTGATCTCCTATTTTAATCTTGGTCATCCTCCTTTGAAGCTCGTCCACATCCTTTACATTCTTGAAAGAGATGAAACCGAATCTATTTCTGAACTTATCTCTCTTTCTTACAATATAGATCCTGATTGTTTGTAACAAAGAATTTGGTTTCTTCAATGTAATCATCTGCTGCCGGTCTTCTGTTACCATGTTGATCTCCAGCTTGGTCGCCGTCTTGATCGCCTCTCTCCAGCATATTCGTTTTGTTTTAATTGATATTTCTATCTGATTGTTTAATTGAGACAATTTTCTACCTAAAATATTTGTATATCTACCGTACACAAGTATGATTATTTTTATTTAAATGTCATTAATAATATGTATTTTAGACAATATATAATTAATAGTGAAATGATAGAACTGCAAAAAAGGGTAATCGATGAATTGTTTATTTGAGCTTGTAGTTTTAAAGAGTGAAATTGGGCAAAAATATCTTGAAGATTTAATAAAAAAAAGGGACAATAATCGATAGGGGATGAAGGGTACTACGTTCTTTTCAACATGAATTGTGCAGCCTGTTTATGTTCTTGAGTTATATTGAGTGCAGGTTGTATTACTAGACTCCCCACACTTGAGTTTAAGAATCAAGATTAATCTCTAAAATTTTAATAAAAATTCTAGAGACACGGTCGTGCATAGATAAAGGCATGGTCGTGCTTATGCAAATTAGGTTTTGTGCATGGTCATGCGTTAGCATTTGAGCACTATGATGCACGGGGATGGTATTAACGGTGCAGTACCCGTTTCAGGGATGCCATGGGGACAGAAACGTGTTGGGTACGTCACGGACACGTTTTCTGCTCGTTTTCGGTTTTGTGGGACGTTTCCCCACGTTTCCATTTACTTTTAAGGTAGTTGAAGGTTATTTAGTAGGATTTGTAAAGTAGGTATGTAGTGGTGACGGCAGGTTGTTTAGTAGGGTTTATTTCGGGAGAGAAGAAGAATAAATAAGACAAAAGTTTAGTATCTATGATTCTATTCTGGGTAATTGGGCCTTCTTCAAATGGTATTTTAGATTCATACACCCCTTATTTAGGATTCATACACCCTGGCTCACATCACACACCAATAAGAGACTGCCACATACCTCAGAATGTGATGTCACACCCCAAAATATGACGTCACAGGGTGTATGAATCTTAGATACTAAACTTTTGTCTTATTTATTCTTCAAATTAAACCAATGTTTTAAAAGCACACCATAATAAAAGCTCAAGAGTTATTGTATTATATCATTTGTGTTTTTCAACTTAATTTTCGCTGAAGTCAACTAGCAACATATATGTAAGAGCCACAATTTCAATAATATTATATATATTTTATTTTATTATTTTGTGGTTTTTATTTGCCAATAATGGTACATCGTATCGTAGCGATCCAAAATGAGCCTACTCCCCCTCATATCAGATTTTAGGGACCTAGCGAATTGCGATCCCAATCCACATTTTGTACTGGAGCATACCGCGAACTATATGACTATAGTTTTAACCCTTTAAAATCCATAAGCGGCCATTGAAAAAATAACCTCTCAAATTTGACGCCTTTTCAAATCATCATCGATCATCGGTATATCAATATCTTCATGTTTTTAGTCAATTCATCATCTCTATTCTCTATCCTCTAATATCTCAACTCTCAATTCTCATCAATATATATCTAGTTTGGTATTTGTTTAATATATTTTTGTTTTTTATTGTCATACCTTTGGCGTACTCGTATCTTGGATTTTTGAGTATTGTTGTTCTTCGTTCCCGTACCCTGGTCCCGTACACGTCCCAGTGTTACATAGTTTGAGCATATGTATTACTTTAGCCTTTAGGCATGGTCATGATTACCTTAGGCATGCTTGGGCCTTGTGTTTGGGTTTTTTAGACTAAGGGTAATTTATATTGCATTTGTATAAAAGAAAAAGTTAACCTCATTAGTGATTTGGATTAGTACAAAAGAATAGAATAGATAGCTTGAGAACTGAGCATGCATGATGCATGGAAAAAAAAATGCTGAAAACCAAAATTTGATCCAAACCAAGGGACCAAGTGCGTAATTTTCTCTTTACTACATATCTGTATGTTAGCGGTAGATCTAGATGTCATGGGCTGCTCAAAGTGGTCATACGTTGGGCAGGCACGTGCGACTTGATCAGCATCCTAAGTGAAATCGGTGATCCTTACGGGGTGTGTTGCCTAGGAGATATCAGATATGTCATAGTGGAATAAAGTAAACAACCCATGACCTCTTGGTCTAGTAGTATGGTGTCCCCCTTTACAAATGTAAGGTTGTGGGTTTAAATCCTTGCAAATACAAGGTGAGGTGGAATAAAGGTGTAATAAAAATTTGTCATTCAAAAAAAGATAAGGGAAACAAGGAATGCGAGGAGGGCGAAAAGAAGTACACTCCAATTTTTTTTAAGTTAACCAAAATCTTCCTGAAATACGGGCATTTTGTCAGATCTATTCAAAAAGTTCTTTTTTTTTTCATCAAATAGACTTTTCAGGTTTGTGTTTTGTTATCGGTTCCATCCAATTCCCTAACCCCATTTATCTATTCAATAATTATATCATATGTTTGTAAAAGTAAAAATAAAAAAAATAGTAACAAAAAATAAATAGGTAAAAATACAAAAATACCACTTTATTTACAGAACAAACAAAGTTAGCGAATTGAGTTGAACCAGCAACAAACCGCAAACATTAAGGGTCCAATTGTAAAGAAAAAATTAATGGATGTGATAAAAATGTTCAAACTTCACGCACGATTTTAGCTTTTTAACTCTTTTATTTTTGTTTTGTAATTAAATATATAGGTACAATGGTTCGTACATGGATTAGACAAAATTAATTGTATAAACTTCTGTTTGAAGTTGGTGAAAATAGCCAATTTTGTTGTCGTTTGCAAAGAGTCCAGACAAAATCCGTAATCTATGATAAAAAATCATTGAAACCAAAATAAATAAATAAATAAATACTTAGCATTCCATCATTCATTATTCGTGTAATTTACTTGGATTTAAGTATGTGCATTATTATTGGTTTAAGCTCGGGGAATTACTCGGGGCCGTGGGAGGTTCATGGGAAGACAAGATGTATAATTAGATTTAACTTACACGTTTCTTTAAAAAGCAAACACTATACATTAGATTAGCACTAACAAGTAGGCTTTGCAGCCTTAAATAATATAATGACAACAGAAAATAAAAATTAACATAAGCAACACGTTAATTAATGTTATAGTACGAATTTGGAGATATATGAAACACATGCATCACATAGGAAAACAAACAAGAAACCTTAACATAGACGAATCATAGAGTTTGTTAATATCAAGTCGTACGTAGAATATCCTAAGGATTTTATTACTAGGAAACTCCCAAGCAAGTGCAAACGACATACATTCCTTAGTATGTAGATTTTCTTATAAATTCTTGCGTAGTTGCGTTTGAATCAATTAAGAAATCTTTCTCAAAAATGGCTCTCAAAGTTTTATGGGCGCTTGATGTCGCAAAGACACAATATTACCACTTTAAAGCGATCATAATAGCAGGTATGGGCTTGTTCACTGATAGTTACGATTTATTTTGTATCCCCTTGATCATGAGGATGTTAGGAAGGATATATTACCCCAACGTAGACATGCAAGTAGATGAGAAGAAATGGTTTGAGGTTCCAATCGTCATTGAATCCGCAATGATTGGGGTTGCATTAACGGGTGCCGTGATTGGTCAACTAGCGTTTGGCCGGCTCGGTGACCATGTTGGACGTCGTCGTGTGTATGGTATTTCTCTCATCATGATGGTAGTGGGGTCGATTGGATGTGGATTATCGCTCTCAACATTGATATCGATGATGTTTGTTAGCCTTGGGTTCTTTCGATTCTTGCTTGGGATGGGAATCGGCGGGGATTACCCGTTATCAGCCACAATTATGGCAGAGTTTGCCAATAAGCGAACGCGAGGAGCATTCATTGCAGGTGTGTTCTCCATGCAAGGATTCGGGATACTTTTGAGTTCTCTCGTTTTCATGATCATTTGCTCCATATTTGAAGCTAATGCTGACAAGCAAGACCTGATAACACCGTCTGAACTCTCATCATCACCATCAGTAAACATTGCTCCAGTTCCACCTGAATCAGACGTGGCATGGCGGCTCATTCTCATGATTGGTGCGATTCCAGCATCTATGACTTATTATTGGCGGATGAAGATGCCAGAAACAGCCCGGTATAAAAAACTCATTCATTTCATGTAGCAACTATTTTTTGTCACTAAAAACTAAATCAACTTTAGAAAACATTGTGATGCTTTTTGGGAAAAAAAAATCAAGAAAAGGAATATTGCAATATTCAAGTTTAATTGAACACTTTATATAACATACTTTTCCAAATGTATAGCTGTTTAATGTAACATTCAATCAGCACTATTGGTCTTGAACTCATAACACTCCCAACTTAGATGGTCCTAAAAGCTTTGCTTTTTTCATTGAGCAACCAACCTCAATGGATGTTACAAAAGCAACCCTTAAAGAACAAATTAACACAGGATCTTAACGAAGAAGCCAACGATATCTTATTATGAAGTTATACTCAAATGGTTACAACAAAATATTACTGAATTGAAAAGAAATTAAAAAGAAAACAGAATTAATTATAAGGGTTAGACAACAAGCTGCTATTTATCCCCAACATTATTGTTTAATCTTCATCATCAAGGGTCACCTCAATATTTTCTAAATCAAGAATCAGTTTGTTGAATTCATCCGTATGATCTTCTAGTGTTTTACAAGAAGACATATGGAATATATACAACTCCTTTTTCAAATACAACATTTTAACCAATGATTGTCATGTATAAACCTTCCAATCTTGCCTAAATTCCCGCTGCAAAAGTTTCTTTTTGTTAACCAATGATTGTCATGTATAAACCTTCCAATCTTGCCCAAATTCCCGCTGCAAAAGTTTCTTTTGACACTTCTCGCAGCACACAATCACTAAGACTTAGAATTATAGCACTATGTGCTTTCTGAAGAATGTCCTTTTCTTTATCAGATAAACCTTATGGTAATCGATTTTCACCGAGTAAAGCATCAACAATACGGCTGATGTACCAGCATGGCCTTCATCTTCATATGCCATAACCCAAAATTGTTCTTCCCATCAAACTTTTCTAGTTCAAACTTCGTCGACACCGTCTCGTCACCTTCAATCACCTTCTTATTTGAACGGATTCTTTGAATTGAGCCAATCAGGCTCTGATACTACGTGTTATAAAAGAAACCCCTAAATAATAAATTAACACAAGATCTTAATGAAGAAGCCAACGATTTCTTATTACGAATTTATACTCAAATGATTACAACAAAAGATTACTGAATTGCCATTGGGGTTGGTGGCCCAATGGTAGAAGTAAAGCTTCTAGGAACACCTAAGGGGGAAGTCATGGGTTCAAGTCCCACAAGGAGTAGAAATTTGCCGTTAAAAAAAAAAGATTACTGAATTGAAAAGAAAACATAATGAATTAGGGTTAATCTACGAGCTAGGGTGTTCTTTTTTAACCGATAACCAATAACCGAACCGAACCTGAAGTGACCCGACCCGAGAAAGTACCTTAACCGATTAACCCGAACCCGATTAAGTGCATACCCGAACCCGACTAGAGTTTTTTGGTCGGTCTTTGGATTAGTTTTTTATAATTCAGGTTAACTCGAATAATCCGAACAATTCAAAAACAAATAAATGATCTAGTTTTCATATTTTTATTTGTATCGGAGTAGTGATTTTGTAGCCAAATTTGCAACTAAATATTATAACACATGTTGTGGTTTTATTTCACACATATTGTAGCCCAAATGGATAGAAATACGCAACCCAAATGGCTGGAAATATGTAACTCAATCACCCGAACCATTTAACCCGACCTAAAAAAACCCAAACCTGATTAATTACCCCATAACCGATAAGCATTTAACTAGATTGGGTCGGTTATCGGGTAACATTTTCAACAGTGAAAACCCGAATAACCCGACTCGAATAACCCAATAACCGAAAACTAAACCCGATGAACACCCCTACTACTAGGGATGAGCTCGGGACGGTATCGGTACCGAACCGATACCGATCCCGACAATACCGATACCGAAAAGTCCAAAAAACCAATACCGATACCGATTATACCGATACGGTATCGGTATCGGTTCGGTACGGTATCGGTATCGGTTCGGTACGGGATCGGTATTTTTTCGCTTCGGGATCGGTTTTCAGGACTGTATGTTCATCCCTACCTACTACGAGCTGCTATTTATCCCCAACATTTTTGTTAAACAACCGTTGGCATCTTTCATTTGTCCATCTTCGCCCCCTATACTTTAGAACTTTACGGAAATGACATATTACACCCCTGGACTTTATATTTTCTTATCACAACATATAAACCTACAATGGTAGTAAATATAAATGACTAAAACTTATGTAGGTTAACTATACCAAACGTTAAACCTAAAATTTGTAACTTGGGGGGACGGGGTACTCCTGGCTGATAAAATTTGTAGGTTTAACTAATAGATTATATATTTAGTAATGTAATTATTTGTCATTATCTCTTACCATAGTTAAGAGATAACATTGTATTATTTATATCGATTGAATGAATGAGAAATGCACGGGTTTGAATTCTATCATTGGCAAAGTGGTCTAGCCCTACCCAACCCCACTTTACCATGTCAGAATCACACCCAAAGTGCGATTACCAATAGGTTACATGTTGTCGATCGGTAAATTAGTTTTTGAGGGTAACCGAGGGACGTGACGGCGGTGTTACCGAACGACAATCGAACTGTGCTCCCCTTGTGATGAAGTGCCCCGACCCCCTTATACATCAAATTCTAATTTGATCTTGATGTTCAAAACTTTATAACTGTCGGTAACTTATTCTATAGTAGCAGCCGTCTTGACTCTTGTTTTTGTTTATCATTTTTATAGATTGTGTCGCAAGATGCATAGTCATGTTTTAGTTTGTTAAAATATTTTTAAATCACGTTTTTAGTACATTTTTATCATTAATAAATGAACTTTATATATGTTTCGAAACAACTAAAATAAGGGGAATTGAATTTTAATAATCCAAATTGTATCTCATTGGCCGGTAATAATCTGTACTTAAAAAATTTTCATAACAGTCCCAACTTTCAAAGGATTTGATACCAATAAGCTTTTGTTAACTGAGAACTAACCCAGTTATTAAATCCAATTAGATCTACTCCGACAAAATACATGAGAAGAGATGACAAATGTCATGTGATGGCTTAAAAATAAACATAAAATTTGTTGTGCTCTGTTCCAACAAATGCTAACTATCCACTGATCACGAATTTCTTCAAATGTTGCTTCCACAGATTCACAGCTTTGGTAGAGAAAAACACGTTACAAGCAGCACAAGACATAGGGAAGGTGATGAATTTACCACTGAGTACAATCCAAGAAGATGTCGAGATGATAAACACACCCAACACTCGCGCTGCTTTCTCCAACACGTACCCATTCTTCTCTCGCGAATTTTTCAGAAGGCATGGCCGCGATCTCTTAGCAGCATCCATCAATTGGTTTCTCGTTGATATTGTCTTCTACAGTCTCAATTTATTCCAATACCATGTATTTGGAGGCCTTTTGACTTCAAAGAGCAATATGAACATATACAATGATGCATTGCAAATCGCGAAACTCCAGGCACTCATCGCAATCTGTGCAACGATCCCTGGATATATCGTGACAGTTTACATGATTGATTACGTCGGAAGAGTCAAGATTCAGGCAGTCGGGTTCTTTTTCATGGCAATAAGCTTGTTTACAATGGCAATTGTCAACACAGGTGGAGATCATCTAAATGGGTCTTTTTGTATTATTCTCTATGGAATTACTTTCTTTTTCTCCAATTTTGGGCCAAATACCACCACATTCATCGTTCCAGCGGAGCTTTTCCCAGCAAGGTTTCGTGCAACTTGTCATGGGATTTCGGGTGCCATTGGAAAACTAGGGGCGATAGTTGGGTCGATTGGGTTTATGTGGGCTTCTCGTGATTCTCCACAAGGGTTTGGGGTGTCACATACACTAATGGCGATGAGTGGGGTTTGTGGTTTAGGGTTTTTTGTAACGTACTTTTTTACTAGAGAGACAATGGGACGTTCGTTGGAGGAAAATGAGAATGTTGACGAGTTTACCGGTGTTTGGTACGTGAGATTTTGGCCTAACAAGTTTTAGACTAATAGAAAAGAAGTAACGGGTTTTGGGCTACATGAAATGAAATAAAGACGGATAAATGATGTCTCTTTATGATATGTAAGATATTTTTATTGTATTAGATGCAATTTCAAAAAAAATATCATGGTTAAATGAAAGTTTACATAAAGACGAAAGTCTACATCGCAAGCACCCCCCATCTCCATCGTGATGGTCAAATTTTATCACAGTCGTGACATGCATCACATTAGCTCGCGAGACGTTATGCAACGGTAACATGACCATTTCAAATGACAAAAAAAATTACCTTATATATATATATACACACACATTTACCACTATTTCACCATTTCAACTCCCAAATATAAAATTTCTCCTATCACATTCAAAAATTTTCAAATTCTTCTCCTACCACACTCACAATTTTAACAAAGGTGTTTTAGACGGAAGAGGGGGAACTTGCACTAATCATCGCATACCACAATTTACACAATGAAAAGGAATCAACGAGTATAATAAACACCGATACATAGGAGTATAATAAACATTGATACGTAGGGGTAAACAGTAACATAATCATTCACTGAAATAAAATTATCATTGAAACCAAACCGAAATTAACCGATAACCAAATCAATCGAAATTAATAGGTTGGGATCGCTAGCAGTGATGTTTGAAGTGGGGACTCGTAGCCGTTAATACCAGATAGTTGGAATTAAAAGTGAAAGGACTCTTCTACCAAGGCTTGAAAATTTGGTTAAATTATTCCAGTTACAGTTACTTATGAGTACAAAGAGAACGGGGTACTAGAGGGTTACAAAACTAATATATTGAATGTGATTGCCCACAGACTATATGCTACAATTGGACAACCTTAAGCTTGAGGATAAAATAAATGTGAAAGAAATCTCCAACGGTCATAAAACAGATGTTGCTATCTTCGGAATTATAGGGACTTTAGTTATGCGCTTTTGTATTATATAATGGGTTGAAGTTGATCGAATAGGACACTCAATTCACTGCACTCTCCTCTTTACTATGATTTCTTTGCACTCACAATCAATTCATATCACTTAGATTAGATTAGATCAACATCAAGTTCTCAAGTTGTATTTAATTTTTCTTATTAATAAACTTACTGAAGGCATGCAATAATTCTCACCTCCCAAGGTTTTATGCTGGAAATCCTCAAGGATAAAGGGCTTTCCTAGTAATATTTTGTGTCATTTTTTATATTTTTTCATACTATTTTTGCAACATCCCGAAGAGCTCACTGCCTCACAAACTAATTTTGAAGTAAAGTTATCTTGATTTTTTTTACCAAAACAATGAAGATACAAAATGGGACTATCGAATCAATCCATACGAAAAAAGAAGAAAACCAGGCACTCCATGCAAACTTTATAATGAAAACTCTCAAGTGTCGTTGGAACTTCAAGCTGGTATCACAAAGATAAAGTATATCATAGACGGTTTGTTAGATTATAATCTTGATTTATTTAGCATTATTGTTGTTATAAGCTATATATTAACCAGGTACGCATGCTTATGAAGTTAAGTTGATTAAGCTAGTTAAATAGTGGCAATATCCAACCGCAAATGTATGAGGTGTGATGGTTGGATTATTTATTTATTTATTTATTTTTTGAAAGGCTAATTTCTTTAATCTTTCTGTCTATGGGACTTAAGCCCAAAGACAGCCAAACCGAGGGTAGTGTTCGGTATGCTGAAATGGAAGGCAGAATGAAATGGACCATTACAAGGTAATGAAAGAATGTGTGTTTGGTTGGTTAATGGAATTGAATCACTCATTCCACAAGGCATTCAATTCCTTCAAACCATTCCATCCACCCCTATGTTTTTTTTCCCATTCCATCCCCTTTTCACCCACCACATCACTCACCACCACGACAACTCACCATCATCGTCACCATCCACCACCACCATCGTCACCACCCACCGCTGTGACATCTGATAACCATACACATTTTTATGCTTGCTTCACTGTTTACTAGCTGAATTTCGCAACGAAATTCTTTTTAACTTGGTGATGATGTGATACCCCGCAACTTCAGGTTAACACTTTAACTGAACTCTAGTTAACTTACATGTGCATACGTAACCAAACACTAGACTAGGGTTAGTTAAGAAGGTCTTTCTATATGTTGTAGGGTAATAACATATGTTATGTCATAATAACGTACGTTACAGTAATATAAGGAAAGTTATTATCAAAACACACACACGAGTCCTGTACCCCGAACGTTGGTGATTTGTCAAATATACATGGTCATATGTGTAATTGGATGATAGTGGATGTGAATTAACATGATTATGTGAATTCTTGCTTAATAGATGACCGTTACGTTAATCTTGCGAATTATGTGCACTTTGTGATCGGTATGTAATTAATATGTTACATGATTATTAAATCTATAGTTTTTACGTAATTTAGTGGGGAATAATATTATTTGGCCTATTCCCGAGGCTAAGTCTTATTAACGGGTTCGTTGAACAAGAAAATGCCCCACAAGCCCGTAGTTTTGGCCCAAGGCCCAACATATCCACCACTAGCTTATTATGTAACATCACGTGATTTTTACTTTTACATGTATATTAAATTCTATATTTAACAAATTACAAGTTCGCCTGTATTTACTTCTTTTATGTTACTCCTACCAATTCTTGACGAGTCGTCATTATAATTTACCCTATTCAATTTAGGCACTATAACAAGAAACTCATTTGGTTAAGATCTTAATATATATTTATTTTAATAATAATACTTTCAAAAAACAAATATTAAAATGAAATGGGGAAAAACGTTGATTAACTTTGAATTTGTGACAAGTAACAATAATATACAAGATGAAATCAATATATTATTGTTTGTCGTTGTATTATTATTTTTTTTTTTTGAAGTCGACGTCAGACTCAACCAACTAGAGCCATTCCATATTAACCAAGTTTAACCCCCACCTAATCTCCTCCTAACCACCCTAATAACTTCATTTAGTACCCAACCACCTCACCTCACCTATAAATACAACCCCTCCCCACTCCTTAATCCTTTGTTCATCTCTAAAACTCTCTAATCTTCAAGTTTTCAAGCCAAACTTCCTGTTTTGCATCAGTAAGTTTCTTGGCTTAAAACTTCAACTTTCATTCTATTTTCCTTCTCTTTTCTATCCAAAACTCCTTGGAGAACCCTCTAGGATCTTCCCCATGTTTATCCACAGAAGTGTGATAAGGGTAGAGCACCTAAAAGAGGTACCAAATGGGTTTGTTTTCTGAATTGTTTTTATGTCCTAAGAAATATTAATATAAGAATATACTTTCAAGTTTCTATCTTACTAGCTTATTATTAATCTTTGGAAGGTTTGTGGTTACACCCTACCTTACCAACTCTCTTGACCCTTCTTGTGCTACGGATTTATCCACACTAGAAAGGAGAAATCCCGTGTCCAAACCCACGTTTATTCCATAAACGAAGTGGTTATGACATGACTTACCTTTTGGAACTCTATCAAACGCATCCAAATGTGAGTTCATACTTGTCCCCCTTTTATTCTTTATTCTTTGAGGCTCAACATGTATCACTATCAAAACTTAAACGATTTCATACTCTTAAAAACTATTATGCTCAATCTAAATGCTATTATGCTATGCCATGCTAGAATTCAAAGTCTTACATACAAATGTACGATTAGTTAACAACCCACCTTACATGTATAGCGCTATAGGTTGACACGCCGCCCCCTTTATGGGTCATGATAAGATGAAGTCTTTTGTGTTATCGAGTGGTGTTGCCGTTTGTATGGTTCTACGTGCATATGCATACAACATGATGATTCGAGTAGACTTTTCTTATACTATGTACTTAGACTCAAAACTCGTATGCTCACCAATGTTTTATGTGTTGACGGATATTTTATACATGTTGCAGGAAATGTTTAATGCAGGATTTACAAGAAAAACTACTTAAGATTGGACTAGAAACTCACGCTAGTTTAAGTTCTATGTTTTGATGTTGTGTTTCTCTTTTTCATGAAACAATTTGTATTCCGTATCTTTTAGTCAATGATTATGCTATGAATGAAATTTTATCTTTAAATCATATTGTCACAATTAGTGTCATGAAGTCTTTGAACAATCTACCACAAGTCTCGCCCTGATGTATTCCGCCATCGGTAGGGGTGTGACATATTATTTCTATATAAAAAATTATGGGGAACCCTAACCCTATTGTTTGCGCTGTGAACCCCCACCCATCTCTCTCTCCCTCTCTCTCTCTCTCTCAATTTCAATCAACAATCAAGCTTTCTTGGGTGAATCCAAGTTGTGTGGGGTGAAACCTTCAAACCTCGGGATCACTTGCGTAGGAAGGTTTGATTTTTATGAGTTTTATAATGGTTCTTGATGTTTTGAAAAGTTTTTAAAAACCCCAGAAAACCTACATGATAAAATCGCATATATTTGTGTATATGGATTCTTGGATGTTTTTCGTATGAAGGTTTATGAGAGTTTATTGATGCTATCATAACTAGGGTTTTGAATGTGCAAAATATTGATACAAACATGATTATATGTGATGGCTACATGATATATGCGATTATTTGACTATTAGGGTTTGTAGATAACTTGTTTTGCAAGGTTTTGATTTTTGACAGAATTGTTGTTGTGACTTGTAGGACTGTTATCTTGATCTTAAATTGCTTAATTTTATTATTGATTCTAAAACATTTTTTATGATGTTAGGTTTTCAAAAATTTCAAGTTTGTACGTTTTTTACCTGTTTTGATATTTATTTGTGATTTTATAAGATTAGATGTCAACCTGATTTTCGGATGTAAAAAAATTGGGTCAACTTTAAAAGGTCATAACTTGAGTTTTACAAGTCTGTTTGCCACGAAATTTAGATAGTAGCTACATACATGAGATTCCAAGCTTTTCCAAGTAGATTAATCTCGTTTTTATGAAAGAGTTGTACTAAAGGATTTTTCATAAAATTTTAGCGTGTTTTTGCCATGAAATAAAAATAGTGGAGTAACAAGTAAACTTATGGGGAGTTCCTGTCAAATTTTGGGAGCTTAACAAGTTGGTTTGATATTTTATAAAAATTGGTTTTTGTAACCTAAAAATCTATTCAGAAAACGCAGGTTTGAGAAACATTGATCATGTGATGATTTGAATGTGTTCTTGAGTTATAAGTTGTGAAATTACATATGTGAACATGAGTATATGATATATATATATATATATATATATATATGTGTGTGTGTGTGTGAGATGTAGATGACATGATACGTTAATTGTATGCCATGTGCAATATGAACTTGTTGTGTTGAAAAGTCTTAACATGTTACACTATGAATTAATCACCAATGATTTAATGGGTTATACATGGTTTACTTGTGTCGAGTACACTTTCATGAGATGTTACCTAGGTCATTGTAGAGTACAATGGGTTAGGATAAACAAAACGTGTAACCGCGTTCAAACACTCATAATTCTATGTTCTCTAGGTTGTCGGTAGACGGGTTGTCTTCCACATTTGCGGTTTTTGCTGTTTTACTTAGCGCACACTCTAAGGCATAGTTGTTAAAAGCCATTGCCTCTTGCGCCTAGGCCCGTTTTTAGGCGAGACGATGCATTTGCGCTTTGAGTCAAAGTGTTGATGCACTTTCTGTGGACGTCACTGTCGAATAGACTAGGGTTGAGTCTTTGTATAGTGTTACATGAGATTGTGGTGATCCATAAGGGCATTTTATGGATCTGACGCATTTGTATAATATAGGACAATACCAAAGCCAAGTTCGACCTAATATACACTGGGCGAATGTGGAGGTTTTCCACATTCGACCATTACAAATGGGCGAATGTGGAAATGCTCCACATTCGACCATTCCAAAGGGGCGAAGGTGGCTCTTGGGTGTTGTACTATAAATAGCAATCTCATGTGTTATTGTTCATTTGGTGATTTGAGTTTGTACTTTGAATGCTCTCAAGGGGGAGGTCATGCCCGACCTCCCCCGGCCACGAGATAGACGTTTATCCTACTGATGACAGTGTCTGTAACCGTTTCTGTATTAATACGAATCTGTGATGACGTTGTTATTGTGTATTTCTGTCTCGTCTCGAATTCCCCGTCTGAAACCGAGTTGTTTTCGCTTAATCGATCCATGAATTCGGTTTTTAACCGGATTCTCACAAAGAAATTACGCTTTAATTCTCCAGGTGATGCTTTAGGCGCAGATTTCAGCTAGATTCTCAAATTCCGAAGAGTTTCCAGCCAAATTCGTTAAATTAAGGCTAGATTCCAGCCAAATTTCTACTTTTATTTAAGGAAAACTACTTCTATATACTAAAACTCAATATTTTAAAATTTTTGATACTAACTAGATGAAAAATAGTATTATTTTAATATATTTTTACTTTATTTTCTTTGTTCGCTTTTTTTATCTCAGACCCTCGCCTTTTTTTTGCACCTCACGCCTAGGCCCCAAGCGAGGTCTATGCACCTTGAGTGTGCCTAGCGCCTCCGATAACTATGCTCTAAGGTGAGTTTCACTACTCTTTTCTCAAAAGCATGCATCTCGGGTTTGAGACAAATTACTTAACTTTTCTAGTCCGATTTGGGACTACTGTTTTATCCCGGGTTTTTGGGATACGTTGATTCACGAGGTGAATCGGGTTTTATATGTTTCACGACTTTTTGTCCTTTGTTAACTAAACTAAAAATCTCTATAACTTAAAGTCCTTACTTATATCGGGTTAGTCGCTAGAGGCGAACGGGGTATTAGTTGATAGCACTATTAGGTTGTGCAACAGCCTCACATCTGATGCGCCGGGGGCACGGGTGTGAACTTTGTAACACCCCAAATTTCATAAATACGTTTAATTGTTTTAACACACACTTTACTAAGGAGGCTTAGAACAAGAAAAGAGCTTTAATGTAAATCCTAAAAGTCATGTATAATAAACACTTTAACAAGAGTTAAGTTTATTAAGAATTCACAACAAAACTTTAATAACCATTAGTAACAACTAGAGGGTCTGATCTTGACATCCTACAATACTTAGTGGTGGAGGGTTATTTGTGTGAAACAAACTACCATATTTCCACCTCCTGGAAATCGTATAACACACACACACCCACCATTTCACACACAAGCTTAGAAACATCAAATCAAGCCCAAATCAACTATAAATCGAGTGGTGGTAACTTGCATGATCCAAATCAAGTCATCGAAGCCCTATCTCATCCAAAATGGGACTCTCGAATCAGTCCATATGTAAAAAGAAGAAAACCAGGCACTCCCTGCAAACTTTATAATGAAAACTCTCAAGTGTAGTTGGAACTTCAAGCTGTTTATCACCAATGGGGTGGTGGTCCATTGGCAAAGGCAAGGCCTTTAAAACACCTAGGTTGTGGAAGGTCTTGGGTTCAAGTCCCACAGACTATAGGATTTAAAAGAAATTAACCTTTCAAAAAAAAATGAAAGGGTGTTTATGACACACAAAAGAAAGTCATTATAGGCATGGTCATAAATTTAATATGACATGCAGCCGCGTGTCATCTTTTAAAGACACGCATTAATGACACTCTCTTATGACACGCATTTATGACATACTTTTTTTTACACGCATTTATGACACACTTTTATGACATTCATTTCGCGTGTCATGCTTTTTTTTTTTACCTAAAAAAATTACTACACATTTACTAATTAACCCTATATTCATATTTATATTTATAATAACAAAATCAATAAATTTCATAATAAAAATGCATATATTATATATATCAAAAACTTATTACATTTGTCGAATTCTACCTCAAGTATTCACCAGTTACAACATTGTGTTAATACATTACGTTAGTCTAGACCTAAAAATACGGATCACTTGAAAATGAACGTTGCGGCATAACTTGACCATTTTTTACGGATGCTATCAATATTCGCATCCGTGTAAGCATCTACTCCTCCCCCAACCTGAGACAACAATTAAATTAAACATCATAAACACTAACTAATATAGTTCAAAAATCACAAACACCAATAATTTCCAAGGTTCTATGTATGTCTATGTATTCTAAATTCTAACCGAAAAACAAACATTAGCATGTTAACTGATCATAATTTTTTTGTATTGAATATTAAATGAGTACCACCTAAGATAATCAACTCAACAAGACCAAGAACCCTAAGGGCAGCATGAAGATTTAAATTTATTATCTTTAAACTTTCCAGATATATTAAAGGGACCTTAGATAATCAACTCAACAATTCACCAGATCCATAAGGAGTGATCCCATTTTTTTCATCGGGTCCGGGTAGAGACCAAAGATCTTGAGCGACCGATCCGGCAGAACAACTCAAAAGATAAAGAAGTATCGTTAATTTCTTCATGCTCGTTCCAAGTTAAATTAATCCAAAATATTACTAACTAACTAGTTGTGTAACTGCGCTTCGCAACGGGACTTGTAGTCGTCAGTTTTGAATGCAAGTTTTATTTCGGATACATCTAATAGTCATTTCTAATACCAAATGTATTTAATCAAAACATAATTTGGTTACATACATAGTCCTATATATAGATTAAGAATGTTCTTAAACCAACACCATCGTATTAACAGTAAGTACTTACATTTAGCAGTCATTCAGTCAACTCCATCTACATCATAGTGTCTTTTGCTAAAAAGAGTAGCATTTAGCAGCTCACCTCCATCTAATTTGCAGAAGATTTACCTTCATATTTTATTAGACAAAATGTAAGCTATAGAGTGACAGTTTGTCATGTCAAAGAATGGAAATTGTTTACCTCCAAGGTTAATGCTGTTACACACACCTGACTTGTAACAAATTATGCGAATGCAAGGCGTAGACAATCATTAAATTGGAGCTGAAATATAGCACGCCCTGAGTTTGCCGAAAGGTTACGAAATGGTAAACGGGTCAGAATAACCTGTCCAGTGAGAGGTAAAGCAGCAGAACAGTAATTGTTGCAAGCTTAAATTGAACCTTGACCTGTTCTTTTTCTGCGTGCAACATGTACATCCATCTTTCATTTTTTATCCACTAATCTGTCAAAAAGGGGAAAAAGCATAGGCTTAAAGCAGGAAGCATATACACTAAGTAAATCACAACATTTAGTATGATGTTGTTAGTAAACATATGTACCTGCAATATCATGTATTAAGTTGCTTCACATCCTTCAACATGCTTCAAATGGTGGTTGTTTAGGTTGTGGTAGAGGCAAAAGCACATGTAGCACTACTACAGTTGAATGGATCAGGCCATTAAAATTTCATTATGCTCAAACTAATCATGCATTTATACAACATTTTCATGGTTATAACTCATACGTTATAACAAAAATCAAGATACAATCATTTGCTTTTTCATAAAGCACACATTGTTCTTAAGGTAAATCATTCCAGCAAAATCTAAGAATTCCAACATTTTAATTTAGATTGTCCACTTTGTCATAACACATATTATATTTTGTTAACCTTAGAATATAAATATATTTTCGTAACTATCGATATCATATTAGAACAAAACTCTACTGGTTATCAAATATCACAATTCACAAATGGCCTTAATTGGCTAAGCATAAGCATCATAAATAATGGCATGGAAGCTATTCAATGGGTCAAGAAAACATCATAATTGTGATCATTGTTCTTGATTTAGTAGGATATGTATGATACACGCTCGAATAGTCACCAATGAACACAGACATCACTGGTTTCTCTTCACCTCTCTCTCCGTTCTCTATATGCTTTTGTCATGGTCCACTCCTCCACTACTATTTCTAAGTTCCAAAAATGCATTGGATGCACCGTTCCTCGTATTGTTCTAAATTAGTATATAGAGTAATTTCACAACACAATAACATAAAAGCATTGAAATTACCAATCAACAGCAAGGATCTAAAACATCTAAAGCCTAATTTTAATCAATTAAACCCACATTGTAGAAAATAGAGGAACCGACACTTATTACAATATAAATAAAATTAATAATCCTAATAAAATGAATTACCTTGTGGAAAGAGATCAATGTTATGAATAGGTGAGACCCAATTATATATTTCAATATAAGAGATATATAAGCCTATATATATGCGTACGGTATATTCCCACACACTGAACTGAACTGATAAGATTTTGGCCTAAATCCAAAGTTACATATAATCTGAACTGATCTTAATGCGAGACTTTGCTGTTGCACAACACAATTGTACGAATAACTATTCGGATGGAAAACATATAAACGATATAGTAAAGAAATATACTAGATCTTATACTCACCGGAACCCTAGCTTCCGAGCCGCCGCCGTTCAGATCTAGTACACTTCTTCGCCGCTGCCGTTCAGATCTAGTACATTGTCGGAGTAACGTTGCCGGCCAGAGGACATGACCGGCACCACTTCTTCATCGCCTATCTTCTACCTTGTTGTGGTCTCTCTCTCTCCCTCTCCCCCTCTATCTCTCTGTATGTATGTATTGAAAAAATGGGAGATAATTTAAGTTTGGGGAAACTTAAATAACTTGGTTTTTTATGTTTATGACAATAAAATGATGACACTCAAAAGATACTTGTCATAAATCCTTTAAATTTTAGAAAATATGACACATTTTGTATGACACACACTTTTGCAAGTCATAAAATCTTGTGTGTCATAATTTGCGTGTCATTAAAAGCATATTTTCTAGTAGTGAGGGTAGCGTTTGGTATGCTGAAATAGAAGGCAGAATGGAATGGACCATTACGAGGTAATGAAAGAATATGTGTTTGGTTAGTCAATGGAATTGAATCATCAATTCCATAAGGCATTCAATTCCCTCTAAACCATTTCATCCGCCCCCATGATTTTTTCCATTCCATCCCTTTTTTTCACGCTCCACATCACTCACCCCCACCACAACCTACCATCATCGTCACCATCCACCATTGTCACCACCCACCGCCGTAGTGGCCGCCACCAACCACTGCCATCGTCACAACCCACCACCATCCCTGCCGCACCAAACACTGCCGCCGCCACCCACTTCCTTCACCCACCCACCACCGCTACTGCCGCCGACACCCTTCACCGCTACCACCCACCAACAATGCCATTCACCGCATCCACCACCGTCACCCACCTACCATTAAATATAACCGGGTTTACTTCGAGATAAATCAAAAGTGAAGGTGATATAAATCTGGTTAATCTATTTAGTATTTGTTTGAAACTTAAGTTGTTTACTTTACATATTTAGATTTATCGGTTAGGTTTATTTAATTTTTTATATAGAGTTTGAGTTGGGTTAAGATCATTAGTTTATTTCTGGTATGTATAATATTTAGGGGGATTGGATTTTAATAATTTAAACTGTGCCTCGTTGGCCAGCAATAATCTGTATTTAAGAATATTCCCTAAAACAGTCTCAACTTTCAAAGTACTTTCATCCAATGAAGTTTTGTTAAGTTAGAGCATTCACAATAGTATCCCCATTTTTTTGTGAGAGAAAACCACATATATTTTTATAGGGTTGGAAGTGGTTGTGAGTGAAAAAAATGGGGAATCTATTGTTTATTGGTATATTTGGGGTTATTTGGGAATATTTTGAGGAAAAACAGGAAACTATATATATTTTTTAATATTTGTTGAAGGTGGTTGTGAGTAGAGGGGAGAGAAGCTGTAATGATTTTTAGTGTAATATGTGGTTGTGATTGGTTGTGAGTGGATGAGAATGGGGAAGCTACTGTGAATTCTTGCAACTACGAGCATTCGTAGTAGCTTCTGCATATTTTCTCCATAATTAGTCTAAAAACACTATTTTTTCTCACTTCTTTCAATTAAATAATATTTACTCTATACTTTTATCATTACCTTTTCTCTCTCCTCTACTCACAACAACTTTCAAAAATATTTAAAAAACTATGGAGGATGAACAGTTCCATATCAAATATAGAGATGAACAGTAACTTCTCTATATCCTTCACTCACAACTATTTACTACCACATATCAAAATATGAAGATTTCTCTCACATAAATATGCATAACCTACTGTGAATGCTCTAACACATGTTCAAAATTGAAAGAGTTTGAAAGTTAAAAAAAATCGTTGGAGGAAAATTGTTCGAAAGCTAAAAAAGATCGTTTGAGGAAAATTATCGAAAGTTAAAAAGATCGTTGGAGGAAAATTGTTTGAAAGTTGGGACTGTTGTGAGGATCTTAAGTATAGATTATTTTCGGCCAACGTAGCAAAGTCTGGATTATTAACATTCATTGCACACCACTCTCTTCCCGTGTTAAGGGGTGTTACAATGGCCCTAAGTTAACATGTTAACAAGTATCAAAAGAGATAAAATCAAGGTGATGAGGTGGAGTTAAGGGGCGTTAAACCATTTCTTTAAAATGAAGTAGCATGAAATGGTAAAATCATAGGATGTTGCATCTTGATGGAGTTAAAGATACTCCCTGGGCTTATGATCAATACTTGTCTCCGACAGGTAGCACACATACTAAAACAACAAGAAACGTTAACATTGATGACTTTTATTGTTAACATCAAACCGTACGCAGCACATACTTAGGAGTTTATCACTAGGAAACTCGCTGGCAATATTTCCAAAGATAATTTTTTATGACTTATAAATTCTTGTCTTCAAGAACTTTATCTCAAAAATGGCGCTCAAAGTTTTATGGGCGCTTGATGTCGCAAAGACACAATATTACCACTTTAAAGCGATCATAATCGCTGGTATGGGTTTATTTACTGACAGCTACGATTTATTTTGTATCCCTCTCGTCATGAAGATGATAGGAAGGATATATTATCCAAAGATACATAGAGACGTGGACCAAAAGAAATGGTTTGAGGTTCCAACCGCTATTGCATCCACAATGATTTGTGTATCCTTAATGGGGGCCGTAATTGGTCAACTGTTTTTCGGACGACTTGGAGACCGTGTTGGACGTCGTCGTGTGTATGGTGTTTCTCTTGTGATGATGGTTATAGCGTCTATTGGGTGCGGTTTATCGCTCTCTATATTGACGCCAATGATTTTTGTGAGCCTTGGGTTTTTTCGGTTCTTGCTTGGGGTTGGAATCGGAGGGGATTACCCGTTATCAGCCACGATTATGGCGGAGTTTGCCAATAAGCGGACTCGTGGAGCGTTCATTGCGGGTGTGTTCTCTATGCAAGGATTCGGGATACTTTTGAGTTCTCTAGTTTTCATGATGGTGTGCTCCATTTTCCAAGCTAGTGCCGACGAGCGCAATCTAATAACTCCATTGGAACTCGCACCTTCGGTAAATATTGCTCCGGTCCCACCTGAGTCGGACCTGGCATGGCGGATTATTCTCATGTTGGGTGCAATTCCAGCATCTATGACTTATTATTGGCGGATGAAGATGCCTGAAACCGCCCGGTACAACAACTAACTTGAGTCACAAATTTTGTAACTAATCGCAAAAGATAATGTTTTTATAACTGTCAACTGATCAAAGGCTTTCTTCAAACACTCCTTCCACAGATTCACAGCTTTGGTAGAGAAAAACACAATACAAGCAGCAAAAGACATAGGCAAAGTAATGAACTTACCACAAAGCACAATCCAAGAAGATGTCGAGATGATAAACACGCCCAACACTCGCGCTGCTTTATCCAACACCTACCCTTTCTTCTCTCGCGAATTTATCAGACGACATGGTCGCGATCTCATTGCAGCATCCATTAACTGGTTCCTCATCGATATCGTCTTCTACAGCCTCAACTTATTCCAATACCATGTATTCAGTAGCCACTTGGTTGCAAAGAGCAAGTTGAATCTATACACAGATGCAATGCAGATCGCAAAGCTCCAAGCACTGATCGCAATCTGCGCAACGGTCCCTGGATATTTCGTGACAGTTTACATGATTGATTACATTGGGAGAGTCAAGATTCAAGCAGTCGGGTTCGTTTTCATGGCGGTTAGCTTGTTCACACTCGCAAAAATCAACATGAGTGGAGACCATCCTGATGTGTTCATTGTGTTATATGGGTTTACTTTCTTTTTTTCCAATTTTGGGCCAAATGCTACAACCTTTATAGTTCCGGCTGAGCTTTTTCCTGCGAGGTTTCGTGCAACTTGTCATGGGATTTCAGGTGCGGTTGGGAAAGTAGGGGCGATAATTGGGTCGATGGGGTATATGTGGGCGTCTCGGGATCCTCCAAACGGGCTTGGGGTGTCACATACTTTGATGGTGATGGGTGGGGTTTGTGGTTTAGGGTTTTTTGTGACGTATTTTTTTACTAGAGAGACGATGGGGCGATCGTTGGAGGAGAATGAGAATGTTGATGAGTTTACGGGTGTTTGTTTTGTTAGATTTTGGCCTCACAAGTTTTGGACTAGAAGAAATGAAGTGAAAGGATTTGGATTGCTAGAAATGAATTAAAGAGACAAGAGTGATGTCTCGTGTAAGATTGACTCATTAAGGGAAGTAGAGGTGATGAATATAGATAGATCATGGTTAATAAGTTTGGGAAATTCACGAAAATAGACGTGTTTACTCAAGTTTTAACAATATAGACATTGACTTTTAAATGCCAGCTAAGCCGGAAAATTTAGAGACTAAGCCAGTATAAAATGCCGACTAAACCGTAGCCAGCAATCAAAATCTATTTTGATTATTTGCTTGTTATATAAACTTTATGTATTTTAATAATTCTACTTAATAAGTTATCTTGCATAAGTTTCATTAATATTTGAGGAAATCTCATGTCTTAGTTGTATTTTACATCTTCATTTCTCAAAACTGGTTGTCTAGTATGAAATGCAAAAGTAGAGTGTATTTATTTATTGGTTGGGTAATTTGTTTAGTCGGTTCAAGAGTAGGGGTGATGAATCAAGCGCTTTGATGACCATTGATCCCAAATAGTATACAACTATGTTAACATTCATCGCCAGCCCGATAATGAGCATCAACTGATGCTTTTGTGGGCTTCACTTCAATTTAAACTAATAAGAAAGGAAGATATGGGAGATGCGTCATTGGATGGCTTTATTCCATTTCTTGGACATTATTGGAAGGAGACAATAGAATCCCTCTTGACGTGGTGCTGACTGGCGTATCCCTTAGGGACTCCATTCCACACCACACGTACAGCCTAATGGCAGCCGCAATTTCAAGCCGTGACACTACTACAAAACTAAGCAATTGTTACCAAAATTTGCTACCAAAAAACACGGTAGCAAATTTTCAAGGGAATTAAGGGATAAATAGAAAAATAATGTATGCCCTTAAAACACATACCTCTCTGTCTGTCGTAAAACACACACTTCTCTGCCCTAGACACACACATCTCTCACCACCTCAATCGTCACAGTAGCAGTGTAGCACCACCTCAATCACCATCGTAGCACCACCTCAATCGTCACAGTAGCACCACCTCAATCACCATCGTAGCACCATCTTAATCGTCGCACCGAGCATCACCGTAGGCCTTCGAAGCATCACAGTAACATACCGTAGTCCGATTGTTTGTTCTCAGAAGGTGTCCATCGAAGCATCATCTCTATTGGTTCTCGATTAGAGGTCGCGTCTTTATTTATTCTCGATCAGAAGCATCGTCTCTATTCATTCTCTATCCATTGAAGCATCGCACAGATTTTGGTATTATAATTTGACCTAATTTGTTACTCAACTGATTTGATTATTATATACTATTAATAGGTCAGTTGATTTTTGCATTAGTTTTAGTTCGATTGATCTGCTTATTTGACCTAACTGTTATTGAATTGAATATATTATTGCATAGTTTTTAGTTTGATTGATGTGTTCGAGTCTGTTTATTGTTGATTAAGGTTCGGTGTTTGGATCTGATCGATATGGTTGTGTATCCGTTGATTTTTTTGGTATTATTCTCAAATGTTTTAATTTGCAGCATCAGAGATCTGGTGGTGTTTCGGAGATCCTTCGATCGGTTGATCGAAATAAGAGGTACAAATGAGAAACTATGACAGTGCCAGATAATCACTCTTAACTTTAAATTTCATTGCCAAAGTAATGATTATGCGTGAAATGGGGAAACGTACATTAATTGTAAGTGGAAATCTATGATAATTATGCCATTTGGATTGCCTTTGACAACAAAAGTGAAAGCTAAGAGTGTTATTAGTCAAATTGTTGGTAATCTAGAAGAAAAGTTAAGGGGTAGTGTAGGCTAAAAATGTTTTGTTGAGGAGTAGCAAATACCTAAATCAAAGAAGAAAAAAAATTTGCAATAGAATTGTACTTCGCCACAAAAGTTGAGGGGTAGCGTTACCCTGCCCTCAACCTATGCTAGATCCGCCCCGGGTTGGTGCCTCCACGTCTTTCGACATTGGTAACGCTACTGCACTTGAAAATGTGTAACGTTGGTGGACAAGCTCTTTCGGCTAAAGGGGATACTGGGCTCTTTAGACAATGGGCGGATGATACTGCTTATATTTATGGTTCTGCCATTGGGATCCCTATAACTCCTGATCAAAATATTACAATCAATTATCCTTCAGGGTTTCCAGATTATGTTGCACCAGTTGAGGTGTATAAAACCGCTCGAGCCATGCTTCCAAACCCACATACCAACCTCGGGTTTAATCTCAGTTGGTACTTTGATGTTGATACCGGTTTCTCATACCTGGTTACTTACGCCAGCGTGGGCGGATGTCGAATATGGTTTACCACCAACAGGTGGTTGGGATTTAGGTATTGATAGGCTTACAATGTTGCTCACAGATTCACAGAACATCAAGGTTTGTGCATCATTTTAATTAGTTTTCTTTTCATTAATTTATTTTGCCTATGCACCAAATTTGATCCCAATATATATTTGCTTAGTGAAATTATGAACCGAATTTGATCATGTTAATTATTTTGCCTCTGCAGATTAAACGTAGAATTTGAGAACACCCAGGTTTCATTAAATACGAAAAACATAAGGAGCAAAGGGGAGAAGAGATTGTTGCAGATTCGAACTAATCCTCCATCACCTCAATGCTTTTCCGCTAAACGTAAAGCAACCCCTCCAACGGCTTTCGGCTTCAAACCTCAGGTATCATTAACAAATATTATATGATCAAAAATGATCTATCATTCATCATCACATAAACTCTTATTTGTTACAACTTATTTCTTTGATGTCTGCAAGTGGGAACGGCAGCAGCTTATCTGCAAACAGGATTGTGTTCAGCCAAACAATATGTTCCGCTGTCGTCTTCGTCGGTTCTTATAATCACTTGGCTCAATTTAAGGCAAGAAAATCACCAGATTCATGAAATTAAATTCGCATATATGCTATGGAATGTATGTTCATATAGTGTGTAATCTCGACAACGACGTTTATGATTTTGTTACAGGAGCAGATATAAATAAAAAAGAATCTGTTGTTAACATGATCGGCAGGTAAATTACAGCAATCTTTACCTCTCTGTTGTTTTTCTTTGTCTCTAAACGTTTGCATCGTGTTTCTATGCAGTCGATCAGGGACCCTTGTGGCTGCATTATTATTGCTTGCTGTTGGGTCTATGGGACTTGTTTGGGCATCCATGGAAGCTGGAAATATGAGGTCAATGCTGCTACTGGCTTCTGCTATCACTTGTGGTTACGTTTATCAGGTACAAGTACTACACATCAATCAGATAGTTTCCATTATGCATGGCCTGACTTGTACCATGCAACTAACCCGTTATAGTGTTTGCCTTTCCGGTTGAGTTACCGGGGTCTTGGAGAACCGTTGTGCTTTGCAGCTTTCGGTCCTTTTGCAACCACAGCCTTTTACCTGTTGCAGGGAAGTAGCACGAGGGTGGAGACGCCACCAATCACCAGCACAATTCTAGCAGCTTCGGTCCTGGTTGGCATAACAACATCTCTTATTCTTTTTTGTAGCCATTTTCAGCAGGTACCAATTTTTTTTGGGTAGCTCTTGTTAATCATATTTTCTTCCCGTTTCGTTCATGTGAAATCAATTATTGTGACTAGAGGCTACAATTTGACTTGAAATCTTATAGGTAGTTTGTGTGAAATATTATTTCAAAAAAATAAAAATTGGACGAAGTTAGTTAGGTTGTACTAAACTTTGGGAGACTTTCGACCCATTTGATTAATTTTCGACATGTTCTTTTTTCAGCCAAATATGTTGGCTTTGACCCATTTTGCCCATTAGAGAACATAGATGCGTCTTGACCCAAATTGGACCCATTTATAAGTAAACGGGTCAAAGTTTGTGCATCTACAACTTTTTTTCTTTCCTGGCTAATACTTGGTAAGGTCTTGAAACAGCTTTATGTAAGCAGCATTTTTTATATCATGATTTGTTCAATTGTATAATATTTTTTTTGTAAGTTTTGTTATATCGATAAGGCTTATGCATTGGTTGTTTTGTAGATTCAGAAGTTAAACGAGGAAAAGGAAGAATATAAAGGTTCAATGGAATCATTGCAGAGTTGAGGGCTACGTTAACAACATAGGCTATATGTAAACACTTTTAGTTTGAATGTTTGGATTTGGATGTTTTAGTTTGGATTATTTGATTTATTGATTTGAATGTAAAGATTTAAAATTTTCATAAATGTATACATTTTGAAACGAAATGGAATGACAGCAGGTAGATAAAAGACATGGAAAGAAATGGAATATCGATATGGTAGAAGAAATACCGCAAAAATGGTAGCAAAACGGTAGCAAAAATATGGCAAAAAACATAGCAAAGTGGTAGCAAAAAGCGGTAGCAAAACCGTGACAAAAAAAAAAGTGGTAGCAAAACGGTGACAAATTAGCGATAGCAAATTGGTGGCAAACTAGCGGTAGCAAAACGGTGACAAACTAGCGGTAGCAAAATGGTTTCAAAACATAAAGCGGTAGCAAATCGGTTGCAATAGGACAATTGCCATGTGTGATTTTGCTACCGAGTTTTTTGGTAGCAAAATGGTGGCAAAAGGGTAATTGCCACCGTTTTGCTACCGAAAATGCGGTAGCAAAAACCCTTTTCTCTAGTAGTGTGACACGTGGCCAGTGGCGAAGCTTGAAAATTATAGTGGGGGGGGCCGAAAACCACTAGACCAATTTTTTTTTTCCTATCGTTATGTTTCGGGTGGGGTCGGGTCGGGTCGGGTCAAATAAATAAACAAAAATACCTCTAAATATATAACGTTTCTTCATTCATTAAAGGCACGGTTCTTAAACATATGAAAAACTATTAAAAAAAAACAAACACCTAAAATAACTATGATGATGCGAGAGCGAGAGAGAAATGATGAGTACCTTACAACTCTGCGCGACGTCCTTTAAGATCTTTGAATTCATTGATTATGGATTCTGAATCATACTTATCTGCAATTTCTTTTTCTATGTAAATCACCATGCTATTCGCGAGATACTCGTCTGCCATCCTGTTTCGAAGACGATTCTTGAATATTTTCATTGCTGAAAATCCCCTCTCTGTTGTTGCAGTAGAAACTGGAAGTGTCAAAATTAGCCGAACCACTCTATCAACCAAATAGTAGTTCTCACGTTTCTGAGTTTCCACGAGGCTTTGGCATAGATCACTAAGATTTAATATACCACCTAGCGTATTTATTTTCATTTCAGCATTAAAATCTTGTAACTGATATGGTAATTGAGTCATCTCGTGCTCTGTAAAATCTTTAGGATAATACTTCTCAACAAGAAGACAAATGTCATCAACATTAATCTCTTTTGAAAGTAAACTAGAGCTAAGAGATAACAACTCCATAGTTTGCTCACTGAATCTACTATTCAACTCATCTAATTGTTTGTCCAATGTGGCTGTAAATATATCTACTCGGTAATAATGTTCAAATGTAACATGAAGATCTGTTCTACGAGGCCGACACCGAGTAGTAGAAGTATATAAATCCTCAAAAAAATTGGTGGGGGCCGGAAAATCAAATCGGGGGGGGGGGGGCCGTAAAATCAAATCAGGGGGGGCCGAACTCGGATACATATAAAAATTACATACGAAATTCGCGAAACTAACACTACTGAGCCAAAAATCGGGGGGGGGGGCCGGGGCACCCCCTGGCCCCTCACATACTTCGCCCCTGCACGTGGCAATGACTTATACGGCAATATGGAAAAGATATTGGTCGTATATTTTCATTAAAAAAAGCCTATAAACATGACACTTAAGTGTTCATTTCAATTCTTCGGGAACGCTTCAATTACAGGAATCCCGACCTTTCAATACCTTTTTAGGTGTTGTGAGTTATATTTATTGTGCTTGTCGAAAAAAGTTCTTTGCCAACTGTTGTAGATATTACCGTTAGGAATAGTTCCACGTTTAGGTTTTATTTATGGTTAATTATGATAGATTTATAGGATAACTTTTTTTGAACGATCAACGAAAAATTTTATATCACCAAAGGCTAACGGGATACTAGCAATATCACCATACAAGTTCACCAAAAGAAAAAAAACAAAACACAAACTACTACCACCCAACCCTATACAGATTAAGAGATAGGCTAACGTACAAAGTTCCTTAACGTACAAAGTGTAAGAAGGATTCTCAGCCATTAGATTTAGGCGGTGGCAAGATGGTAATTAACAATTCTAATCATATTTGGGTTAATCTAACCAAGGGTAAATTAGGAAAAAACACGTTTAAATTTCTGTAAAATCATAACAACAGACATAATCGATGCAAAAATTTTCAACGACTGAACCTGATTTTTCATTGTTTTCAACTCGATTAAATGTTCAGAATGATTAAACAATCAAAAACATTCGATTACAAACAAAATCAAAATGTATTTGCAGAAAAAGAAAAAAACAGAGTATGAAAATCAAAATGTAAACAATCAAAAACATTCGATTACCATCAATGCATGTATTATTCACAGAAAACGAACGATGTTGATAATAGAAGAAGAATTAAAGAAAAAATGGCTTTCAAAAAAGTTTCAGACACGAAGATCATAAATTGTTAAACAGAAAATCATAAAACGCATTTGGTTTTTTATAAAACGCATTTGGTTTTTTATAAAACGCATTTGATTTTTTTATAAAACGCATTTGGTTTTTTAAACACTATTTAAACTGGTTTTTACAAAACGCACTTGGTTTTTTTATAAAACGCACTTGGTTTTTGTAAAACGCACTTGTTTTTTTGTAAAACGCACTTGTATTTTGTAAAACGCATTTGTTTTTTTGTAAAACGCACTTGTATTTTGTAAAACGCACTTGGTTTTGTAAAAAGCATTTAGTATAAATAAAAACTCATCTTTTCCTCACTTTTCCCCATATTTTACTCTGTTTTCCTCAAACAAACAAAACAACTATTTAAACACATACTTGAGGTAATGTTTTTATGGATTGGTTGTTTTTTTTCTTTTTTTCTTCTTTTTCCTTTGTTTTGTGATTAGCCAGAGACACAAAGATATTGGCTTCTTGGTTGTCTTGATAGAGGAGGTGACTAGATCTGAGCCACGATTGAGGTCGAGTTGAAGGCGAACAACGTGAAGGGTTTTGAAGGCAAACAACGTGAAGGGTTTTGAAGGCGTCGGAGGTTAGAGGAGAGAGAGATCGGTGAGGCTTTGGTCCGGCGGTTGGGTCCGACGGTTGGGTCAGGAGGTGGTGGTGGTGGTGGTGGTTAATGAACGATTAAAAATGATATGAAGGATCATTACCTCTTTCCCCTTTTAAATCAAACTGGATTGGGTTAGGATTGGGTTAGTTAGAATTAACTAGGGTTTACACGTGTCAGGCTGTGGTGGCTTCTTACACTTTGTAGGTTAAGGATACTTTGTATCCTATACTTTCTCTACAGATTAAACCCACACCAAGTTGCCCAATCCAATACATTTATCTTCGCCCTTGACTTTACCCATAACTCCATAAGAAACTCCGGGACTTAACTTCCCACTACTACAAAAATACCCTTTCTTGACACTTTTTTTATGACATACCCTATTTAATGACATGCAAAAGTGCATGTCATAAAAAAAATGTCATCTTTAATGAAAAATGATAATTTCTTGACGTTTTTTTATGCATGTCAATAATTTTCCATCATAAGATAAAAAGCATGACAGTTTTGAAATCAGCGTGTCATAGTTTTGTGTCACCTAAAAATCTTCTTTCCCGCACACTTCCCCATAAACCTCCTCATTCCCTCTCATAACAAAATAAAAACATAAGATCCTCTCTCAAATCAAACCTCTCTCATAACAAAATAATCTGCTCAAATCAAACCCTAATCGATGATCAAACCCTCCTTCTCTTGCTCGTTCCAAACCCTCAAATCCATAGCCTTCCCTCCTTCTCCTGCTCGTTCCAAACCCTCAAATCAGACATCGCCTCCTTCTGAAATCAAACCCTAATTTGAAGTTTGAAGTTTGAAGTTCGATTGTGTTAAAATCTGATCTGAGTAGTCGATTGTACTGGTAGGTATATTATTATTATTAATTATAATACTCCATAATAATCCCTCTTTCTCCTTCTCAAGAATTTTAAATTGCTCACTTTTGTCATCAATGGTTTTAGTTTGTGGTGGTGACTTTGAAATGGTTGTAGGATGATGTATGGAAATGGTCTTATTATGTTTCTAGTCATCAATGGTTTTAGTATGTTAAGTGCCTGCACAAAGTTCAGAAATTGATACCATTTAGGAGGGGTCTGTGGACCGTATTAGTGAAAGTTGTTGTGCACTCTTTTGTTTTATTAACATATATTCTTACATAGAGGTAATTTAACAGCCTTACAAAATATAATCTGGCCACTATTTTGGAAATTTGTTGTGTTACTTAAAAAAATTAGAGTATGGTTTGAAAAAGCATATCTATAATTTGTTCTTTGTAGTCTTCTGCTTTTAATTTTCCGACTCGATATATTTTCAGTTAATGCACGTGTGTTTTAAGTTGGAAAATGTTGAAAAAAATTCTTAATAATAACTTAGGTATGCAAAGATCCTGAAACAGGAAAAACGACACTAGATTTCGGTCCATTTATTAGAGAAGATATTGATATGAGGCCTGCCTTTGTTTCGGCTTTCGGCGATGGGAGTCTTCGAGAGATTGCGTGTGGCGGAGCTCATACCTTGTTTTTAACAGGTTGAAATATTATTTTGTATCAATTGCTGATTTAGAAATTAATATATGTTGTATTATCTTTATTGAGATATGAGGTTGATTAATTAGTATTTGTGTATGCTGTTGGACTTAATGATTGTGGACAATTGGGTGTGGATGATGGTAGGAACTTCACAATTGTACGGTATCTTTCTAGTTGAATGTGTGTGTGTGTGTCATGGGTAAATAATAATGTTTTGCATTAGAATTTTTGGTAACAATTCTTACTTCAGTTAGTATTTACTATTTAGGAGTGTGAATTATATATAATTGAATGATGTTTTGTTAAAAGCATATCCAGGGCATTAAACAATGTGGAAAGTCTTACGTACTCTAACTGTGTGGGTGTTGCCTTAGCATCCCTCAACCGTCCTTAAACCATGGAAATTGTCATCTTTCACATCGTAAATAATTGGTGTGTACAAGGTGAATAAAAGGTATTACAGTTAAATAATACTGGCTAATAAAAAATATAAAATGAAAACAGGTTACATCGGTGTAGATACACGCTCCATTACCCAACATCCCGCATGGGGTGGGGCGGTGTCCCTTAGGCCTTAGCGGTAACCCACGTCACACTCGCCACATATGCATACCTATCCCTAAACACACCCGTTGTTCATCTATTTGCCCTGTTTACTGAGCCAAAATTATATATATACAAGAATAGGTTAGTTTAATTCTACCTTATCTGTCTTCATTACTGATTTATAGTGCTTCCTGATCTTTATATTGCTTTTCTTCTTCCTTTTAGGTGATATGTGGTTTTGTTTCAACTTTTAACATAAAGTTCAGTGAAATAATATATTAACATGTCTTCAAGATCATCTAAAGCTGTAGAACAGCAGCAGTTAAGGGGCGCGATTCCGCCACAGGTGACTTATGCTAGGAGGACATCTTTGGGTCGATATGTTAACTACTCAAGGGAAGATATTGATAATGATATTGGCAGTACTGAATTCATGAACTATACAGTTCATATACCTCCCACACCTGATAAAACCGTAAAAAATGCAGCGTTGGATTGACCAAATAAGCCAATCAAATTTATGACTACGGGCTATCCGTAAAAAAAGTAACCAACTTTGGTCTGAGTATTTATCTAGGATAGGAGTAGAAAATATGATTAGATGCTACCGACTTTAAAGTTTGTTACTTTTTTATGTAATTTTCCTTTTAACTACTATGTTCACTACCCTTTAATAACAGTCTAATATGGATCACAACAAATCCTAATGTTGCATTCATTTTGGATTTTTGGTCAACCATGAGGAGAATTGATGCTATTATTTTAGGTATTTTCTGGGTAATATTTTCTTTAAAGGAATAAATACTGAACTTTTGGTAATCTTGCAGTTACCTATGGCATAGAGAAGATAAACAATGAAGTATCTAAATGGATGACTAATGTTAATGTTAATGAAGATGACAACGAGTCACAAATACCTTTTATAGCTACCAGAGGCTATGATAGTGTTGTTTGGAGTCGTTTATACTCTAGAGATACCAGTGATTTAGAAGATTATCAAATTGAACAGGCAATTTAATTATTTTGACAGTACTCTTCAAGTAGTTGGTGCAAAGGCAATGGTGGTGGGACACACTCCACAAACCACAGGAGTCAATTGGTAAACAATCATCATGACATAGTTTTTTGCCAAACACTATTTTTAAATATATTAATTTGTAAACCATATCTCAACATAAATTTAAAGGATACATTGTATGTTATGCAGTAAATATAACTGTAGCATTTGGCGCGTTGATTTGGGGATGTCTAGTGGAGTTCTTGATTCAACACCTGAGGTAAACCTCTTCTTTTTTTATTTGATGGCTTCCACATAATTTTCACATTAATCAATACATAACATGTTTTATAAAACGCTGTGAAATGTCTAATATAATATTCATTCACCAGGTTTTAGAAATAAGAGGCGATAAGACGAGGGTAATAAGGAGTGAATCAGATGCATTCAGTGAACTTCAGGCTGCTTGCTATAATATTACCAAGTCGGAGCAACGAATGACAAGATGTCTGGCCTATACAATTAACTACAGATTATAGCAAGCAGCCGCATTTTACTGGGGGAGGAGCGGATCATTACGGGGATGAAGGCAATGTAATGTCGATACAATATTGTAAACGTTAAACGTCTCGGATTAGTTTGTAATTTGATAAATATGGTCGGATTATATAATGAAATGATGTTTTTGTTAATAGTTTGCTAATTATTTTGCATATAATAAAATGGCTATAAATCCAGGAGGGTAAATATGTAATTTTACAGGAATATTTTTTTAGATTAATAAATTATGACACGCAAAAGAACGTCATAAAATTCTGTCATAAATTTCTGTCATAATATGTGTCGAAAAAATGTCAACAAAAACTGTCATAAAAATGTGTCATTAAAAAGTGTCATAACGCGTGTCAATAAATGCTGTCATAAATGTGTGTCATAAACAAATGACACGCGAAAATATGTCATCTTAAATTTATGACACCGCCATCCTTGACGTTTTTTTTCTTGTCATCAGACCCTTTTCTTGACACGCAATGCATGTCAAGAAAGGCCTTTTTTCTAGTAGTGTCCCCTGCCACCTTCTGAACCGAGCACTGCACATTCTTGAAAATCATCTCGTTTCGGCATTTCCAAATACACCAAATCGTCGTAAGGCATATTGCATGAAAGGCCTTTTTGTAGTTAGTCGATCCACTAATATGTTGATGCCAATCAAGAATATCTCTAAAATGAAAAACAATATTAGAACCTGTCTTGCACCAGCTAGAAACAAATTGCCAGACCGCCTGAGCGAAACCGCACGCCGTGAACAAGTGCTCAACCGTTTCTGGTACATCACCGCAAAAAGGACAAGTATCAGAGCCAATGTTGATGTGTCTTCGGATAAGAGCGCACCTCGTCGGTAGTCGATCCAAGTCAACCCGCCAAACTAAAATCTCCACTTTCCTCGGGACCCAATTGTTGCGTTTAATGATGGAAATCACTTGCTCAAAGCTGGAACTATACAGCCCCTCCTTGAACGATTTTGCCGAGAAGAACCCAACCCCATTAAGTGTCCAAGCCCAAATATAAGCACCTGGAGACAGAACAGGAACCGGAACATTGCAGCAAAGCTGCGACAGCTCCGCCCCCGCCTGACCACCCAACCCATTACTTCTCCAATCCCAGTTCCACCCAACCCCACCATGCCCAACCCGATTTTCAACAATAGCGAACTTGTTTTTTTCAAGACTGAATAACGCTGGATAAAGGACAACCAAAGGCGTATCCGAAACTTAACAATCCAGCCAGAATAGAATCCCATGCCCACAGCGAACCGACCCTTTAATCAGCATGCTCGCATCCACCCCCTTCTCTGAAACCCCACGCACAGAGCCCACAATTTGCTTCCATGGTCCCGCAACCGATAACCTAGCTGGAATAAAGTTCCAATCCCTCGACGAGTGTATTCCCCAAATGACTTTTCTCCACAACCCAGAATTATCAGTTTTAAACCTCCACCACCACTTCGCTAACATAGCGAGAATATTTTAGAATATTTTAGATGTTATTGAGCTTCACGCAAAGAGATATTTCAGGACTTCGACATATAGCGACATCCAAATATAAACCCAGCCCACGAAGAAATACACGGTTTTCCCTGGATGCTTGGTAGCCTTAATTGCACACATTGAGAGTGGGAAACTTGTCCAAATACTAGGAGAACCAACATCATCAAGGTGGTCACTCAGGTCCAAAAGCAGTCGCATCACAAGATCTCTGGATTTGGGATACGTTCTTTGGTATGGCCGGCGCAAACAATGTTCTCGTTGTTTTGCAATCATCCAATATGTTCGACGACGTCTAGGTCAATGTTGCCCTAAATTCGCCGTTTTATACAAATAATGTAGAGTACAATATGGGTATTATCTTTTCGATGGCATTTATCTGGAGTGGTCAACGTTGGTGAAAACTTTCATGACCAGATGATGATAAGCGCATGTAATACAAGAAAATACATGAGTCAGCAAGAAAAGATATCGAACGAGCATTCAGAGTCCTAAAGAAAAGATGGACTATCATTGACCACCCGACAACCATACTAATCAAGAGAAAATTAAGAAACATAATGTATACTTATCTTATAAAATATGGTCTTGGAGGACTCAGACAGAGCCTTTTGTGCCGACTAAGATGATTATGTCCAGGCACTGACACCGTCCAACCTAGGCTCCAATGAAAAACTTGCTATTGTTTTAAAGGTGAGACATCGGGAGACATGTTTGAATCTTCGAGCGGATTTGGTAGAGCACCTATAGTTGAATCGCTCAACTATGATTATGTTGACGTCGTTGATGACGACAGGAATAATTGTAATTTTTAGTGGTTTATTTTTTTAGTATTTTCTATTTCGTTTGTAAATGTTTTTTGTTTATGATATTTTTAAGTTATTTTTATTTTTGTTTTATAATAGATTTTTAAAATTAAAAGAATGAATTAAAGAAAGTGAAAAAAAATAAAATAAACGATTGGTAAATGGTTGGATAGTTTTAAACCACAACACCAAACTTAAAAGAGGGGCTTTAAAGCCCTCACTGCTTACATGGCGTTTTGATGCCCTCGAGGCTCCAAACCATATCTTAGACTATCTTTAATGCTAAAGGCGCCCTTATCTACTTAGTCAGCTGCCACATCATATCCTTAAAAATCCTTACATATCCTTAAAAATCCTTAAAAACCTCATTTTCATCTCCAACCATACAAACATCCTTACATATCCTTAAATTTTCCAAATTATCTACCATTTTTTCTTTAAATTTAGACACATATATAATAGTAATAAGAAATTGAAATAATGAAAATACAAACCAAGACACTTAATACAAACGAGTAAAACATATATAACAATCTATATCTATATCTATATATATATATATATATATATTGCAAAGGGATTAATCCTACATGTCATACTCTTATGCAATCTCTCCTTTGAGAGATGCCACATAGGATGTGATGTGACAAGTGTAAACCAATTAAAAAAAAGAATATATATTGCAAAGGGATTAATCCTACATGTCATACTCTTATGCAATCTCTCCTTTGAGAGATGCCACATAGGATGTGATGTGGCAAGTGTAAACCAATTAAAAAAATAAATAAATATGATTTAACCTAATCTATTAAATATCTAATCTACTAAATCTAAATATTAAAACTTTACTATTTTTTCTCTCATGTTTCCTACCATAACTTTTAAACGTTAATATCTTTTATATACGAGATTTTTTAAAGAAAAAAGTTACACCAAATTAATGAGCGTTTTATTATCTTTCCAACGAGTACCATAGTGCTATATAAAAAACGGAGAAAAAAATGACTATTTTTTGTAACCCGGCAGGTATTGTGTCGGGTTTGGGATTAGTTTAAAAAAATTGTGGGTTTGGGTCGGGTCTGGGATTAGGTGATACCCGACCCGATTACCCGAAACAACATACCCAAATACCCGAACTATATACCCGATCATATACCCATGAATTTTTTAACGCATCACATAACCCTTATGGCAGATATTTGTTTAAAATAATAATAATAATATATTTTATTATGTCATATTAACTATTTCAACCCGGGACGCTCCGGGATAAAAACTGGTATAATAATAATAATATGTAGAATATTATTAAATATTGAATATAAGACTTCTAAAATATAAAGTCTCTCTCCAACTTTTTTCTTTTTGCACTTCATCTTCTTTGGAAAACAACTTCACCACTGGAAAACAACTTCACCATTAAAACTCCATTTAAGCTTTCGAAAACAACCTTGTTTCTCAAAAAACAAGGAAAATCATTGGAGATAGTCTTATATAAACTGTATACTATTGCCGTTGAAACAAATTAAAAATAAAATATAAAAACAAATGGCTCAAAAGTTGGCACAAAAACCCAAATAATTATGCCCTTGCAGTCGGATCTCTCATGCGGATCTGATAAATTCGGATGAGTTTCAATGCTTCTGAAAATATGGATATTTTCCATGTCATCTCGGACGGCAAGAAAATGGGCGCGATGGAGAAAGTCTCATAACAAGTCTAGTAAATTTCTACTACCATTACTTTTTACCGCATAGGTAAATATAGAGGTGTAAGAACATTCACATCTCCTCCATCAAATTACACTAAAAATTATTAATTCACCCTAAAAAAATTTCTCTCATTTTTAAAATAATAATATTTTTTTCATACTTTTATTATTATATTTTATTTCTCATCACTCACAACCACTTTAAAAAATATTAAAATATTTTTAGGGGTGAACAGTAGCTTTTCGAATATATGGGTGAACAGTGCTTCCACCAAATATTTTTTTCTCTCATCCACTCACAACCATTTACACTCACCCTATATAATTTGGTGGACACACTCACATACATTTGGACATTTGGTTCCCTAAATATGAATGCTCTAAGTATGTTATGCTACTCTAGAAATGCTTGAAGTCTCTCTAAAAGCTTAACTAAAGATGCGCTCCAACCTAAGTGAAACATAAACCGAAAGCTCGTTTATTAAACGAGCCCAAGGTCGATAAGTGTAACCAGTTTTGAAAGTCTAAACAAGACCACTATTTATATAAATATAATAACTTTAACTAAAAGGATACGTGTATATATATGTTAGAAAATAACTAAACCATATATAGTATGTTTCATGTATATTTTTTAAACAATATATGAAAATAATTATATATGTATATAGATAAAATGATAAACGAGCCAATGCTGAACCAGTTTGAGTCGATTAAGTGTGTACTCGAAATAATATGGGTCAGATCTGATACAGTGTTGATTCACTTGACAGTAAAGGTAATACGGTAATAGTGGTTATATTAGCACGGTTTGAATTGGGGTACAACTATCAAGTAAAGCGTCTATACTTTTTTACTCTTTCAATGACACCAACTGGACCCAAAGACCAATTCCACTAAAAATCTGCTTTTTCACTGCTGCTCTTTGAATTTTATTCACTACTTTCCAAAATATACAATTATAATGTCTCACCTTTTAATAATTATGTTCACATCAAACCATATAACTATATGGATATCCTATGAAAAATATCAACATAACGTTTAATAAATAACATTGGTTACTAGCTAGGAGTTCACTCCATCACAATGTCACTTGTCTATCTCCTCCCTCTCCTCCTCCTCCTAGGCCCATTTCCAACGGTATCCGCTGTTGGTATAAACTATGGCACACTTGGAAACAACCTCCCATCGCCGAAAACTGTAGCCCAACTACTTCAATCCACAATTATCGATAAAGTGAAAATCTACGACACCAACCCGCAAATACTCCAAGCCTTCTCCAACTCGGGCATTGACATTATAGTCGCGGTTGAGAATGACCATGTTGCTAATATAAGTTCCACCAAGTCTGCGGCCGAGGATTGGTTCTCGGCCCGTATAGCCCCATTTATCCCTGCCACTTCCATTGTAGCCATTGCGGTTGGTAACGAGTACTTAGCGACTGGAGACGATAGTATGGACCCAAATGCCCTTATTCAAGCCATGCAAAACCTCCATGAGGTCTTGTTATCACGTGGACTTGATCGAAAAATCAAGATCAGCACCCCGCATAGCATGGCCGTGTTAGCCACCTCATTTCCACCATCCGCCTCCACATTCGCCACCACCCTCATGCCAACAATGACATCCATTCTAACCTTCTTAGCCGATACGGGTTCGCCATTTATGGTCAATGCCTACCCTTACTTCGCTTATCGAGACAACCCCACCACGGTCCCACTTGAATACGCCTTACTTGGCAATGCAAGTGGGGTCCACGACCCCAAAGGGTACGTCTACACAAACATGTTAGACGCCCAAATCGACGCGATCCGTTCAGCTATCGCGTCGTTAGGATTCTCGGGCAGACAGATTCATATCATGGTTTCTGAATCTGGCTGGCCCTCAAAAGGCGAGCCTGGTGAGACAGCAGCCTCACCGGACAACGCGAAAACCTACAACACTAGGTTAATCAACAAGGCCCAATCAAACAAAGGGACCCCAATGAAGCCCAATGACAAAATAGACGTATTTTTATTTGCATTATTTAATGAAAACAAAAAAGAAGGGGGTGCAAGTGAGAGAAACTTTGGGCTCTTTAATGGGGATGGTTCAAAGGTTTATGATGTGGATTTGAGTTGTGAGTTTTGTAGTGGGTCAAAAATGGAGTTTGGGTTTGGGCCAGGGTCTAAAGTGGTGCAAAGAGGCCCATCGGTTTGGTGTGTGGCTAAGCCACATGCTGATGAGAAGTTGGTTCAAGGTGTATTGGACTTTTGTTGTGGGCCGGGTGGTGTGGACTGTAGGGAGGTTTATGAAAATGGGGCCTGTTTTGGGCCCAATAAGGTTCATGCGCATGCTTCATATGCAATGAATGCTTATTATCAAATGCATGGAAGAAATTATTGGAATTGTGATTTTAAAGGGAGTGGGCTTGTCACATTTAGTGACCCAAGTAAGTTTTATTTGATTTTTTTTCATTTGTTTTTTTTTTTTTTTTTTGTAAATTTAAACAATTATTGCTGATATTTTATATGTTGGTAAAATTTGGGAAGTGGAAATTACTTTTATGCAAGGGGTATTAATGTAATTTACTAATTGTTCATGATTTTTTTTTAATTTTAAACAGGTTATGGATCATGCAAGTACTCCCAACAGTAGAACAAACACTTAAGGGTTGATGGTGGATTAAATTTGAAAGCCTAAGATTATGATTTGTAACTTATGTATTAGAAGTTGTATGATATGTCATTTAATCTATTACAACGATTGAACTTTCCCAAAGAGTAATCTCGTGCCTCATCTCCGTCACGTTGTTAATGTTGAATGCTAGATAACGTCAACATGTTCACATAAATAAAGGAAACAAATGAAAGAAGCAATATGCGCGTTTTGATCATGGAGATGTGCAAAACAAACAAAAAAATCAAATCAAGTAAACGCCCCAATTATACTTCTAGCCATGAAGACGTGCACGGAATGTGGCTTGGTGAGCAAGTCACATATCAGTTCCACCCTCGAACCCTTTCTAACGTCCCAAACCTTCAATCGCAGCTCACATGTGCATCATGTTACATTTGGGGGTCTGTTTTTTGAAGTTGATTTTCTTAGTTTTAGTTCTTTGTTTTAACATAATGTACATCCACTAGTATAATGATTTAAGATTTATTCTTGAAATTAAAAAGATTTAAAAATAAAGTAAAGGGTGAAGAGATGAAGTTATTTTGGTCACCTATACAATCATGCAGTAATTAAAAGGTAATGGGCCCTAGAAAATAAAATGCAATCTATTAATTCTCATCAACCACTAACAAATTTTTTTTGATAATTTACTTTAAATATAATGGTTTAGTTAGTTATGTGAAAAAAAAAATAAAAAAAAAATACTATGGTAAAAAGAATACATCCTGGGCACATGTTAGCCATTGGTTGTGGATATGTTAAATGGCCCAACAGGCCTAGTGTATACAGATCCATAAACCACACTTCTCTATCCAAATGAACTTTCACTTCCAAGGTAAATTGGGCTTCCTGATTCAAGCGTTAGCGCTCGCGCCCAACCCTTCATGCCCCTCCTGCACAGTGTTTGGCGTCCATTCACGCCCAAAAACTTGCAAAAATGTTGTCACTTTGAATAGTTCACGCCCCTAGACATTAAAATGTTACACACAATATTTATCAAACATTAAATTTTTTACTCCTATCTATAAAATTCTAATTTTTTCAAGAGAAAGTGTTAGTTTTTACATAACCACAAAATGGTTGACTTAAATGAAATTAATGTAGCAGGTCTAGATGACACATTCAAACTGTCAAGGGTAGGTAGGTAGGGTGAGTATGGTTGGTAATTAAGGTTTGTGTTGACTTGAAAAAACAAAGTAAAGTCATTTACACATATCAAAAGTCAAAATGAAGTACAAAAGCAGCCCTTAGACTTTGTATAGGCTAACACTTTCAGGTGTCTCAAAACATAATCCTTTTTTCAATTTTAGTCCAAATTCTAACAAGGGCTTAAGATGGAACTAGAAGGACATTGTCACATGGAACACTATGTCGCAATGTGCAGTCCCACTATTGGTGATGAAAGACAACGAAGGGACAACGTCACCTTTAATACCACTCGGGGGATGTGGCATCAACGAGAACATGAGAACACTGCGCCCCACCTTTTCTGATATAGCACTATTAGATGACTAAAACACATGGCCAAGTTAGTTCATATGATGTCCAAATCCAAGTTAAACCAAAAAAAAATCAAATCTATATGCTAAAATTGTTATGTTAAGTGAGCATTTGATAAATTAACAATAAAAGAAATAATTTATATACTTAAACATCAAAACATTTAATATGGATAATGATATCTAGTCCCATCATATAAGTTAGTAAAAAAAGTATAAAAAGGCAAAAGCAAACTTTAAAAGGCCAATAAACCATATTATGTAGGTGTTGAACAAACACTCATAAATATAGTGGGCCTAAATATAACCCATCTTTTTCATTAATAAACACCTTTTGCCAATTTACCCTTTCTTTTTTTTTCTTTTTTTTTTTTTTCTGATATCCATTTCAAGTACTGCTTTTTTCTAGGGTTTCCAAAATTGGGTCACAATTGAGACCAACAAAAGCATCAGAATCTTCTCCATCAGTGAGCAATTTCTCTTCACCATTTACAGCTATAAATTCTGGCCTTTATTTGTTACAATTAAATATTTCATCTTTGTTTTCATTATCTTTTTAGGTGTTTGATTGTTTATGCCAACTAATAAGTGATCAAGATCAAGACTTTTGTGCAGATTACTGGACATGTAATCAAATTAAACAATAAAGTTGGAATCTTTTTATTATTATGATTGGTTTTTGATGGTTTAAGTTGGACTGTTAGGCACAAGTTTGTTACTTTTTGAAGGGTTATTAATAGTTATTGATAAAAGATTGTTTGTGGGGTTGGTTGGTTGTGTTTATGTATTAAAAATAAAGTATGGCTGGTGGCACTGGTTATTCAACATCATGTGTGATTGTAGAAGATGGTTTTAGTACTGAGATATCTTCTGGGGTGGAAGAAAGATTAAAGGATTCAGACCAGTTGGATCAGATGGAGGTTGGAAAACCGCCAAGGACTCTGTCGGTTGTTCGCCATAGCATGAGCACTGCAACGTTGCCGCTGCCTGTGAATTCGGTATATAAATTGTTTAAATTTTGGAACTTGATTGACACTTGATTGAAATTATTGATTATGTTGTCAAGATTTTTTTAGTTTTTCGTTTATGTTATCGTTTGTTGACTTTTTTAAGTGATTTTAAGGACTTTGACCTTGGGATTGTTGGGGAATCTGAATATATGCCGGTGATGATTCGATCAGGAAGTTGTGCGGAGAAAGGGCCGAAGGAATACATGGAAGATGAACATATATGTATAGACAACCTGTTAGAACATTTAGACAGGGTAGAAGGTTTACCTTCTCTTGGAGCTTTCTATGGGGTATGTAACTGTATGCATGCCGTCTTTTTTCAATTAATTTGGTATATATATACCCTTAAAATCAACGGTTGTGATTTTACGTCAACAGGTTTTTGATGGGCATGGTGGAACCGATGCTGCGTCGTATGTTAGAAAGAACATATTGAAGTTCATAGTTGAGGATGTGCAGTTCCCTGGATGCTTGAAGAAGGCGATTAGAAATGCATACCTTAAAGCGGATCAAGCATTTGTAGAAAACAGCAGTGTTGATATTTCTTCAGGAACCACTGCATTGACCACTCTTGTATTTGGAAGGTGGGTGAGCCTCTTCTTGTTTTCATGTAGGTATGGTTTAAAAAACGGGTGAGGCGTGCGCCTTGAGGAAGGTGAAACTCTAAGAAAACGAGTCTGAGGCGCGCCTCATGTGGTTCAGATTGTACATACGCCTCTAAGGGGTAGGGGTGTTCAGAAAAACCGCAAACCAAATAAAAACCGAAAACCAAACCGTAACCGTAACCGAAAAAACCGATCCGAACAACGAATTTGGTTTTTGGTTTGGTTTTAACCGAAACCGAATTGCTAATTTGGTTTTTGGTTTGGATTTGGTTTTACATTTTTTTTTATTTGGTTTATTTGGTTTATTTGGATAACCGAATAAACCGGTAAATTAATTAATTATTAAATAAAAATAATATATATATATATATATATATATATATATATATTAATATAAGCCCAACATATTAATGTAAGCCCAAGTAGTGCCCAACCCAAATAAGTAGGTATATGTTTCCCCATGTTTGCATCAACCTTTGGTTTGATTATCAAGCTACATGATTTATATGTTTAGTAATAATGTCTCTTTATTTTTCGTATGCAAGTTCACTTGAGTTGAAGAAAGATTTAAGTTTAAAGTTTATTTATATTTTGTGGAATTGGCAAAGACTTATTTTCTATTTCTCATTTATATGTGTTTATGTTTGTGTTTAAGACTATTTTGCGACTTTGCGTGGTTTAATTTTTTGGTTTATATTTATTGCAAACCTTCTTTTCAGATTTTGGAACATATAGGTATATAAGTTGGAGAAAAAAAAACTTCGTTTCAATTTGGTTTGTTTGGTTGAATTTGGTTTGTTTGGTTTTAAACCGAAACCGAACCGAATTCAATTTGGTTGGATTTGGTTTGGTTTTCATATTTCTAATTTGGTTTGGTTTGGTTTTTGGTTTGAGGTACAAAATTTTGAAAACCGAATAAACCGAATCGAATAAACCAAATAAACCGCAAACCGAACCGATGAACACCCCTACTAAGGGGGGCTGAGGCGCTAAGAAAATGTGCGCCTCAGGTGGTTTAGGGTGTTTTTTTATGTGTGTGTGTGTGTGTGTGTGTGTGTGTGTTTTTGTTGTAGACTTTTGGGGTCAATTATTTCATTTTTGATGTATGTTTTTTATGTTTTAAGACTTTTCTAGGTCAAGTATTTTATTTTTTTTTACACACATAATTTTTATATTTATTTTTTTACTGCGCCTCAACCCTTAGGCTTTTACGCCTCATGAGGCAAAGGGAAAACGCCTCGAGGCTCGTTTCCGTTCTTTTAAACTTTGCATGTAGGCAAAGTGGCCCAGTCAAGTGAGTTGAGTAACGGGTCAAATTGGGTAACGTATGGGTATGGTTAGGGTTGGATCGGGCCATGTTGGGTTGACCTGGAACACATTTTGTCTAAAATATATAATCTTTTGGAAGATATTAGTGTGTTAAATATTTAATTACAATCTAGTTTTTGTTTTAATATAACAGAAGTTTTATGCATTGAAAATTCACTTTGGGCGACTTTCAGCTCGGTTGGCTCTTTTGTAACGAAACATAACTCAAATCGACCCATTCATATTGACTTATCTTAACGTCTTTAGTTTTTTAATTTCCATTGCTCAGGATGATGGTAGTTGCAAATGCTGGCGATTGTAGGGCTGTTTTAGGAAAACGAGGCAAAGCAGTAGAATTATCAAACGACCACAAACCTAATAGTATATCCGAGAGGCGTAGAATTGAACAGCTTGGTGGTGTTATCTACGACGGGTATTTAAATGGCCAGTTATCAGTGTCCCGAGCTCTTGGAGATTGGCACATGAAAGGCTCGAAAGGCTCTGCTTGCCCATTAAGTGCCGAGCCAGAGTTGCAAGAAATTTTATTGATGGAAGACGACGAGTTTCTTATAATGGGGTGTGATGGACTGTGGGATGTCATGAGCAGTCAATGTGCTGTAACAATAGCCCGGAAAGAATTGATGATTCATAACGACCCGGAAAGATGCTCAGGAGAGCTCGTTCGTGAAGCACTTAAACGGAGTACGCGTGATAATTTAACGGTGATTGTGATATGTTTTTCGCCAGATCCACCACCTTGGATTGATATTCAATCTCAAATGGGACACAGGAGGAGTATTTCTTCAGAAGGGTTAAACTATCTTAAGGGCATTTTAGATGGTAATTCGTGATAATCTGTGTTTATAATGCTTTATGTACTTGTTTCAGGAATATATGATGGAAATTATCGACTTCGCTGTAGTCATTTCGGGAAAACGTGGTATCAAATAGGGTGTGAATCGTGTTGGGTTGGTGGGTTGACTGGTTTCCGATTGGAGGTTTGAATTGTTCAACCCAAAGACTACACATGTATGTATTTGTGTCAAAAACATCAATCCCAGTGTTGTAGTGGTAAAACTTGGAATTTTGCCCTAGGCGGATTCCTGGGCGATTTGGCAGTTAGTCGGAGCCTAGGCTCCCGGTGTTATTTTTTATTTTTTTTTTATTTTTTTTTATTTTTTTTATTAAATTTCTAAGTATTTCTAGGTATTTCTTAGTATTATATGTATATATCTAAGTATTATGTGTATATATCTTAACATATTTTCAAAAAACCCCTAAATTTGTGTATATATATAATACGTATAAAATACTAAAACGCCTAATTCTGCCTAATTTTCGCCTAGTCCCGACTAGTCCCTAGGCTGGACCTCACCGCCTGCCTAGCGCCTAGCGCCTTTTACAACACTGATCAATCCTAATCTAGACACGTTTAAAATCGTGTAACCAAAACATAACTTGTGAAACCTTTATCTAAATGTGTCAAACAAGTTGGCGGGAGTTGTAAATGTGTTTGGGAGTTTTATTTAAACAGACTAGTGGATCCTCCTTGTTTAATTAAATGGTGTAACAGCTAACGGGTAAACCCAAACACGACATTTTTGTAAAAGCACGTCAAGCTGAATATGACTCGTTTAATAAACTAGTCAACCAAACACGACTCATTTATTAAACACATCAGATATGACAACCCAAAACTTGATTATATCTATGTCGTGTTTGCGTTAGTGTTTTGGGTGAAATTGCCACCCCTAATCAAGCCATATTTTTGTGGCTTGGAATGTGTTATGCACACAATTTAAATTACTAAATTGGATCAACTAACTGAAACTCAAATATTACAAAGATGTAAACCTGTTTTCAGTCTGAATTGTTCAAATATTGAACTCATACAATGGATTCAAAGCTTACATAATGTGACTTGGAATTCGTAAGTGTTCTTTGGCTTCGCGTCTCACGAGCAGTTAGTAGCACAGTTCCATGATCAACAGGTTCTCAAAGTTCTCCATGAATTTCATCATCTTCTTCATGGCTCAACTCATGACTGAAGACAAATGTTAAGACATCAGATTATCTCTTTCGAACCATCATGCAGTAGGTATAAAATTGAACCCAAGCAAAAAAGAACTCAGGTCTGTTTATACAAGGTCAAGGAAACATACAGGGAAATTTACACTAAAAGATTCGGAAGTTACCTTGTTGACGAGTTACAGTGTTTGCTAAGGTCGTGACATAAAACTTTGCTCACTTCTCCAACTTTCACCGATCCTTTCTTAATCAATTCTGCCAACTGTGGATAAATCCGGCAACAGACGACTAAGCACATAAGAATAAAATAACCTATGTTCCGGGTCAAGACATGCGACATGTTGAGTAACGGGTCATAATCAACCCGGGTAAGTTTTTGGTATGGTCTGGGCCATATTGACGGATAACATCGTTTGTTAAACATTTTTTTTATAGAAAAGGGGGTTAAATTGTGATTACCACTTTAAAATTAGTTCAATAATAAATTAATTTATGGAGTAAAATGGTAAAAAAAAAAAAAAAAAAAAAAAAAAAAAAAAAAAAAAAAAAAAAAAAAAAAAAAAAAACCTTATACATACAAAAACAATTCTGATTTTTTTTTAAAAACCTGTTTGAATTATTTGATCCATTTGACTGCCTAATCTTTTGATTTGACCCACTAAAGATGACATAACCTGTGAATCAACTCAGTAATAGGTAAATGAATCAAAATTCACAAGTTATTTTCAATGGTGGGATCCGGTAAATGGATTGAACCCTCATGGACCAACAAGTTCAATAAAGCATTGACTCACCTCATCTTCGGTTTCCTCAAGTAATCTGGAATAGGCATACGAAACAAATTAGACAGGTCGGTAGATTTGTCCAAGTAAACAGCATACTAAGAGTAAATTTGTTATGGTGAATTGGCAAAATAAACTAAATTGGTGGTCAAGTGTGCATATTTTTTCAACTAAACATCAAACAAGATTAATTTATGCTATGGTTCTAATCTCACCTTCCACAATAAGATGATATCTCCTTTGAGTAAGCACGCGATTCTTGCTTATCTACACATGAGGCAAACAGATACTTGCTTATTTGCAAAATGGAGTGAAAACTTAAACAAAGAGTGGCCTTGTTTGTTAAATAGTTAAAGCATGTACATAAATAACCATGTTGGTTAAGTCAGTAAGATATAAGTTAGTCCTGTTAAGCTAAAGTATGACTGTTTAAGACAAGCTTACTGAGAAGTTGTCACCAATACATACTGCTAGTGATGTCATCCCAATCATCCACTTTAATCCATATTTTTTTGTTTGAATCCACCTGTGTAAAAGATCACAAAGCACCCCTTTATCAATATTATTTATATGACATGTTAAGCATTTGTTAATAATAAATTTATGATGTGTTTAAACATTTATTAATATTCAATATATAATACATTAAAGCATTCACCTTCTGAAGAGTATAGTCTTGCATCTTATCACAAAGCCCATCCAAGAGGTCAACCACTCTCAGTTCACTGACTCTGTATAACAAAAGTTAGTAAACAAATTTTGATTCATCTGATCACTGCAAAACTTTCTAGCTGTAACGCAAAGGGTAAAATATGCAATAAAGAGAGGTAATTATTTTTATGTTTACTTGTAATCTATCACTTTTCCTCTACGTTGACCTTTGGAGTCCAATCGATGCCTCAAGTCCAGATGGTTTTTTGGTTTCTCCTGGAACAATATAAGTATATATTAACAAAAACACAAAAATCAAACATACGAGAATAAGGGTTGACACTCTCACATAGAACAATTCAACAAATGTAAACATATTCCTTTTCCATTTTTGAGATGGGAAAATAAAAATCATTGTGATTTGTGAGTTGAGAAATCATAATAAAGTGAGCAATAATAATCCTCTAGCGCAAGCAGGAGCGAAACCAAGGGGTCCACACCCGGTCATCGGACTTCATCAGATTTATGTTATAAAATCTAAAGATTTATCTTTTCAGAAATAACATGTTGTAGAGTCAGTAGGAGAGACTAGAACCTATAATGAACACCGACCAAGAAGTTTGGTTCCGCCACTGGGTGCAAGGTAAATAATATTAATTCTATTGATAAAGTTAAAAACATGTTATTTACGATTCTTACAGTGTGACCCAATTAACATGGGAATCCCATTTTTAGTTCCTAAATCATCAACTTTTCTTCTCTATCGCCTCTGCCATTATTCTCATTTCTTTGAGAAGCAGTTTCGAAAGCAGGATAGTTCAAAGTAAGATGCAGGAACAAAATAATGCATTTGGAAGAAAACAGAAAGGCATACCTTCATCAATCCGAGTTCCAGCTCCTCCTACAAAATATAAAACCAGTTGATCATTACAAATTTTTACCATAAAGGTTCACTTAAGAACCTATGTCGTTGGGTGCATATACTACATTCAACTTTCAGTCGATAAATGTTAAAACTGAAGACAAAAATCATCGAACTAGGAAGTAGCATACGCCTTAAATGTACATTATAGCACCTATAATAAGCTTTGTTTTTCAACAAAACAAATCATGAAAACTAACTTTAACTCTTTACCAGAACATATCTTCATCAATCTTCAACTAAAAACTTACTAGCCGGTCAGTTTAAAGTTATAAATCATATGTAGACATATAGGTGTTAAAAGCCATCGCCTCTGGCGCCTAAGCCATTTATCAGGCGAGGCGATTGCACTTTAATTCTCCAGGTAATGGTTTAGGCATAAATTCCGGCGAGATTCCCAAATTCAAGAGAGTTTCTGGCCAGGTTTCTACTTTTATCTACGGAAAATTACTTTTGATACTAATGAGAGAGATTAAGAGGCTGTTTGGTTGATTAAATGCTGAATCATTAAGATGGTCTGAATGGTTAAGAGACTTTGAATGGTTAAGAGCTGAATCATTCAGCATCTCTTATTAGTTTAGTGGTTCAGCACTTAATCATTCCATTCAGATGCTAAAACAAACAGTCTGAATGCTGAATTATTCAGACCTGAATGATTAAGAGGCTGATTAAGAGGCTACCAAACAGCCCCAAATGTTATATACCTCATTTAATTTAAAAATTAGTATTACTTTTCTAGGGGAAAGATCATGTACAAAGTGTTTTTTTGGTAAGAACTGTCAGAATCAAAGGAGGGTATTTTTTTTCGAATTTTTTTTTCCATATTGTTAAACATGTATTATAGTATTGAAATCTAAAAAAAACAAAAATAAATAAATTTTGGTGTAGAATAATTACGTAATTACTGTTGTAGAGTAATTACATAATTACTCTAGTTTAAACTAATGTATTTACTTTAATGACGTAATTACACTATAAAAAAAATAAAAAAAAATTATTTTTGTATTATTTTTGTGGGATATCTTGAGAAGAGCTGGGATCTCTGCCAAAAAGGAGGCCCCTGTAAACTTCCTCACAGACCCCACGGAAGGGAGATCCACCCTGCGACCAACAGACCTGCTTGTCTTTGGTTGGGAGAGGGGGAAACATGCCTGTGTGGATCTCACCGGGGTATCTCCGCTAGTTGGGTTACGGGAAACAGGGTTCGTAGCTGGGCAAGCATCAAGAAAAGCGGAATTAAAGAAAGTAGATAAACATGCTAAAGCTTGTGCAGATAACCAACATGTCTTTATCCCTCTGGCTTTCGACACCTTTGGCTCCCTGGCGCCAGAAGCTATTCGTTTCTTGACTAGGGTCCAACGGGTTGTCCACAGCAATGTTTCATCCCCAGGGGTGCAAGGTTTTGTCTTTAGTAGACTAGGGTTTGCAATTCAAAAGGGGGTGGCGGCGCAGCTTGTTGCCCGTCTACCTGCTATCATGATGTAACTTTCGTATTTTGTTTTAATGAGAACTTGATAACTTATTATTAATCTAGAAAGTATGTTTAAGCACATGAGAAATAAAATTCTAAAAAAAAAAAAAAAAAAATTCCCCCCTTTAATTCTCACAGTTCTCACAAAAAAACACTTTGTATTTGATCTTTACTCTGCTTTTCTAATATATAATATGATTTTACTTTTTTTTCTATTTCGCTTTTTTATCTCAATCCCTCACTTTTTTTGCGCGGTGCGCCTAGACCACAGGCAAGGCCTACGAAACTTGAGTGCGCCTAGAGCCAGGGGCAGACCTAGTGTATAACTAGGTGTCGCGTTCGTTGCTGCTCAACTTTGCGCGCGTAGTGGGAAATTTGGTTTTTTTTTTACGAAATTTGGAAAACGCTGCTACTAAAATAAAAAAAAATGAAAAACGTTACTACCAAAATTCATTTCTAGATCCGCCACTGCCTAGCGCCTTTATTAACTATGCTCAATTCACAACAGAACAAAAGGATCAATCCAATACAAGTACCATTGTTGATTATGAGAACAAATTACAGACTAGTCTGACCTTAAACTGAGAAAATAAAAGTTAATTAACTTCTACTTTGAAAAATTTTAATAAAACCGTTACATTTTGTGCATTCTTTAACGATTCATATCATCAATTTCCTAAAAAAAAAAAAAAAAAACAGATCGGACAATTTAAAAAAACTGAACAAGGAATAAAATACTCACAGCTACGGCATTACAAGCTCTGCATCTGTCATGAATGGAATGAGATAAAGATATAACGACGAATATCGTCGCCACGAATATCAACCGTCTGAACACCACCGTCATCTTCTGTTGTTGTCTCCAACGAACTCACACACACACACTCAAACACGCACTGAGATTTATTAATAAAAAGTCACCGCTGACCGGATATTATTGTTACGTGGAAGACGAGTGTTTTAACCAATAAGAAAGTGACACCTGGAGTAGGACGGTAGGTCCTGGACACGTCAGATAAGTTGTAAGAGTTTCAGAACTGCCCCTTGGGTATTGAATATTGTCAAATAGACCTCTTTTTTCTCCTAGAGTCTTTATTAGATCACATGTTTAACTTATGGTAACATGCACCAATCGGGTTTGTCCGATTGCTAAGTGGTATGTGCCTTATGTCCAAGACTTGATACGAAATCACTATCGAGACGAGGGTCTCACTGGAAGCAGCCACTCTATTCCCATAGGATAGAGGTAAGATTGTCTACATCTTACCCTCTTCAGACCCTACCTTAGCTTTGCTATTGGTGGGATTAACTGAGTATGATGATGATGATGATGATGATGATGATGTTTAACTTATGGTAACGAATAAAAAAAAAAGACGTTGGCAATGCCCTTTGTCAAGTGGAGGTTATTGATTGGATGACGAGCCACTTAGGTTATAGCCTAGTGTAGAGAGGAAATCCAACTTCAAGGGTGTGCAAAAAAAGGTGTAAACAAAGTGGTGTAAGAAATTAGTCGTTAAAAAAATTGATTGGATGACGAATTAAACACACACGTACGTTTGACGTTCATTAACACACCCACACCATCCCAAAACAGTGTTTAGCTCCCCCTATCCTATGACATGACAATGGACATCAACTCACTATACACAAACATATGCTTTCTCACTTTTGTTTATTGTCTAGTGCCTACACATGATCATCTTGACACATTCTCCTTTCTCTATATATAACCATGAGTAAAGTTGTACACCAATAGATATCACACTGCTAACCTATCGAGGGGGTTTCGATCCCAAACGTCACTCCGGTTTCTAGTTTCTGGGTGTAACATTCGCATTTAATAATTATACGTTACGTATAATTAGGATTAAAACAACAAGTTCTATTATTATAATTTACATTTAATTATTTTGTAGCATTTTAAATATATATATATATATATATATATATAAAAATTTATAATAATAATAATACATAAAACATAAAAACTATAATGTGTTAACCCAACCCACCTGAGCCCATTTCAGATCTGCTAGCCCAGCAGCCCACCTCCTTTTCTTGCCCTTAAATCTGAGCCCACAGACCTGAGCCCATTAAACCAAGCCCAAACCCCTGCTCCCCTCCTTCAGTATTAATCAAAAAAAGAAAGGTCCCAGCCGGGTTTCGAACCGGGGACCTCTTATACACAAACACACATAAACACCACCTGGGCTATGCCCTTTTGTTGTTTTAAAACCAACCTAAATAAAATAAAAGGTCACTCTCTTCTGTTGTGTATGCTTCAACGTGCAGCAACAGCCATGAAGGTTGACCAAAATTTCCATTTTGACTCATCTAATTAACCTCATAAGACGCGTGATTGATCCAAAATAGGAAGGTTTACATAATTATCGGCCATCTATGACTAAGATACACGTTTATTGACAATCAATTGATGCCCAATTAAACCCTATACGCGTATGTATTCAAAGATGGGTCAACACATACCAATTCGATCACCTGGACATCATCACTATAAATTGGATGCTACACAGCAATCAAAATTCGCCATTTCATCTCTCTCAACCTCTATTTCTTCTTAATTACACGCTGTTCTTGAATCCACGATTGTGTTTATGAGTTTTGGTTTGACCTTTCAATCGCGATTAAAACTGTATTGTAAGTATAATTTTTGTTGTGGGATTTAATCTTCGGCATCCACACATCATTAACCCTAAGATTAATTGGGTTATTGATGTGTGGATTGTTCGATTGGAATTGTTAGGGCTCGAATTTGATTTGGGGATAAACCAAATCAGCTTAGTGTATTTATTTTTAAAAGAACGAGAATAATCACAACCACTGGCCTAGGCCAAGTGGTTGTGACTGTTGCTTATTACTCTAGCCATCCGGGTTCGAGTCCCGGCAAGGGCACCCCTTTTTTTTGCATTATTTTCAACAAGCCAATTATATATATACATATATATATATTACATTTAATCTTGTAAATTCGTTTTTAATTATTAAAACCATTTTATAAATTCCAAAAAAAATATTTTTAACAAATCTGATGTAAAAGTTTTACCCAAAAATTTTAGTTTTCTGAAATTCATTTATTTAATATTTATAATAATTAAATCAATTTTATGCTATTATATTTATAAAAATCCATTAAAATATCAAAACAATTTTATAAATTTCCACAAAAATTATCCTAAGTTTGTACAATGATAAACTTTACTGAAATGATTTTTAATTCTGAAAAATCATTTATTTTATATTTTTAATCAATTTTTGTTAGTTTTAATCATAATTAAATCATAATAAATTCAATTTTTATTATTTTTGCACCAAAATTTTATACAATTTATTTCAGAATATTTAGAACAGAAATATGATTTTTTAAATAATAATTCTTTAATTTTAGTATTTTTAATTATTAAAGTGAAAGTTTGACAATTTGTAATAAATAGAGTTAATAATCTATTTTAAAGAAAATAATTTTATAAAAATTATTTTTATACTTTAAACACATTATTGTGACCATCTTAAATTTAAATTTCATAAAAAGAATTTTTGATTATTTATTTACAAAAATTCTCTCAATTACCAAACAATTTTAATATTAATCAAACGAGCATTTATCCCCAAATTCGAAGCCCTAGAACGTATACATTTGTAGACTAGATAGACTTATTTATTACCTTATTATAGGGTGATACTTGACACATTTGGGCAACACCATTATTCAATCTTTTCAACAGATATAACATTTTGCTAAGGTGAGTTTACATAGCCCCTTTCTCTATTTTCACTATTTTTGGGGTGAAACATGTTTAAACATTTTATACTATCATTTACTCATATTTACTTGTGATTCAATTACATCATCATTCTATCATTTGACTGTAACAAAAAGACACAGTACAATCATTAACAATGATCAAGCCGCCTGTTTAGATTATAGCGCTATAGGTCTGACAAACCCATCCCCCGCATAAATTCATGGATGATCGATAACAACAACAACATTTAACTAACTTGCGAGTTAGTCAACAGTCGACACAAGGTTTGGTTGTACAAAGACGCATTGTTACATGTCTGCATCATACTCTATCACCATACAACTTTGAATGTTGTACAAACTATTGTTATCAATTATTTTTCAAAAACCTATGTATTCTCACCAACGTTTGTTGACCCAAAATATTTTCAACTTAACATGTTTCAGGTTCTACTTGCTTGAAGATTTGCTTGAAGATATGTGCATAGTTTTATTCAATTTGATGTACGAATTCTTGTAGAACAATTGTATGTACATTATTTAAATCATTTAATGAAATTTATTATTCACCGTGAGCTACTGAACAATCATCACTACGTGACATCCCGATGTTTCCGCCATCGGTTGGGGTGTTACACTGGGGAACGCCACCAAGGCTGACAAGCCGGCCCGGATCCGATAGAACACGGAATTCAGCCAACCTTGACAGGGTGATAACTTTGAACGGCATCGTGACAATGAGTCACTCGTAAGAAAGTCACCGTTCAAAAAAAAAAATTGTACTCTCTACGGTAGCACACTGATAGTTATAACGTATGAACAATAAACATCATTAATGTTAACCACATCCACATGTAATGAAACTCTTGTCATATTGTTATCTGCATACACTATAAATGCAAAATAAATTACAAAAACGGCTCTTAAATCATTATCACCAATCATCATTATGTTTCTTGATGTTAGATGTTAATCTTGATTCATTATTATTGAACATGTGTTATGTTATATTTAAACTTATGTTAGGTTTATTATCCTAAGTCTAGAAACAATATATGTGATGGGGTATGTCACATATTAGTGAATGGTTATGTTGGTTTATGTCTAGGAGTCGCGTCCGGTTATATCACACCGGTTAGTTTGTATTTAAGGGTCAAACTATGATGTTTATTAGTGTGTTGAAAGATAAAGTTTCTAAAACTTCCTTTCATAACTTCCCTCCATATTTCCCTCCCTCTTAATCTTCAATCGCATATCATCAAACCGAACCAATTCATCCAGAATTTCATACATTCAAAACATGGCATCAGAGCCAACGATCAAGACCTGTGGTATATTCGATGTAGAGAGAAACGAAGCAGTCAAGAAGAAGATGGAGACAGATGGCGGTTATGGATGTGGACTGCTAATCCCTAGTCTAGTGTATGATTTTGAGAATCATAGATGGAAGGCCAAGAAGGCGAACCAAGAAAGCATAGGAGACTCGCTCAATATGCAATTATCTTCGTTTAACATTGGATCAAGTAGTAGTGTGTCCGTGAGGGATACCGAATCAAAGAAAAGAAGCGCACAAGAGGAATTCAATCGGCAAATCAGAAAGGAAAAGGAAGTGGCCGAATACCCCTCTACTATGTGTTGTAGTAAGTGCAAAGAACCCTTTCATTATAGGCGTAATTGTCCTAAGAAAATTGGTAAAACCGAGTTTATGGTTAAGGGTAGTGATGAAAAGGGTTGGGATGATTTGTGGTTTGTTAGTTTGACACGCCAAGAACACGGATGTGGCACCAAGAGATTGTTTATTGTTTTAAACGATTCATATGGTATAGATGGTTGCCCAAAAGGTTATAGGAAAGAATATTTCCGTGGTAAGGGTAGTGTTGCGATTACAAGTTGTGGAAGAGAACACAAGATTCAAAACGTGTTCTACATACCCACACTTAGAAAGAATATATTAAGTGTTGAGAAGTTGACACAAGAGGGATATGAAATAGAATTTGAAGGCGATGTTTGTTACATCAAGAAGCCTATTATCCAAGAGTTTAGAAGGATTATACTATGTCGCATATGTGAATCGGATGATCATTTCACATTTAAGTGCCCCGCATTTGATCAAAGTGATAAAGAAAAAAAGGAGGAAAGCCGTGGCATAGGGGAAGCAAGCGGCCGAACCATATCAGAAAAATCGAAGGGTTTAAAGGACAAAGGGAAGCGGGTTAGATTTGAAGGCGACAAATTGGAGGGTATAACGAATGAAGACAAAGAAAGAGCGTCCATTTTTAAGCATTTTGACGACTTTTCCATCAACAAAGATCAATATGAAGGTGTTATGGAAAGAGGTCCGGTGATGTATCCAACCGAAGGATCCTAATTGCAAGATTGTGTTGTGTTTATGGATTTGATTCACATCACTAGTACGGTTGAAAGATACAAGAGAAAGTTTGAGTTGGAGTTTGAAAGAACCGTAAGTTGGTTTATGAAGGAATTCTTACAAATGAAGAATAAGGCTCCAATCCCACCAAGAGACGAGACGGGTTATCCAATATGTTTGTTGGATCTCTACAAGACGGTGCAAGTATTTGGTGGTTATGAGAAGGTAACAAGAGATGCAAATTGGACGGTAGTGGCCATGTCAATGGGATATGGAAGAGGTTTGCCAAGCCTAGTTTCAAAGGAAGGTATTACAATGAATTTGAGGCAAACTTATGTTCGTTATTTGGAGATGCTAGAGTGGTATCATCTCAAATACAAGGGAAGAGAGTTGGTAGTGGAGATCAATGAAGAAGCAATGGAGGACTATGAGAACAAGAGAGCCGAATGGGAAGACTCGGCATTGCCCCCGAAGAAACGCTCAAGATCCTCATCAAGTGAAGACTAAAGCCAAGTGCAAGAATCAAGATTAGGGGGGAGATTGTTAGATGTTAATCTTGATTCATTATTATTGAACATGTGTTATGTTATATTTAAACTTATGTTAGGTTTATTATCCTAAGTCTAGAAACAATATATGTGATGGGGTATGTCACATATTAGTGAATGGTTATGTTGGTTTATGTCTAGGAGTCGCGTCCGGTTATATCACACCGGTTAGTTTGTATTTAAGGGTCAAACTATGATGTTTATTAGTGTGTTGAAAGATAAAGTTTCTAAAACTTCCTTTCATAACTTCCCTCCATATTTCCCTCCCTCTTAATCTTCAATCGCATATCATCAAACCGAACCAATTCATCCAGAATTTCATACATTCAAAACACTTGAATCATAATCATTTACAAGCTTCTGTTTGACAGTTTGAGTAAAATTTTCTTCTCATAGAATCATTTATAACACAAACATGATACAAAACCGCGCATTGAGCCCGTGTGATCACGCATTGGGATAGATATCTGAGAAGTTTGGTATCTTATCCACATGTTTCAGTGCACGTTCCGCAATCTGGCGTGTACGATAGTCACCATGCTGGAAAGCGTCCACGAGCGCACTGCTAACGTTAGGATCCCCCGACACCTCATTCGCAATATCCTTCGACCTTAAAAGTCTTTCCACCATCCAAACCGCTTGCCTTCCTAAACTCTCAGTCTGTTTCTGCAGTAAAACATCAATAACCGGCTTAATACCTTCCGCCTCGCATAGAACCGCCACCCCTTCTTCTATATTCACACCGTCCTTTAATAATGTCGATAATGCAGCTAACGACGCTTCAACCACCTTCACGTCTGCATGATCTAAAAGAGCCACTAGTCTTGGTAATGCTGGTCCTTCTAACAAACAAAAAGTCTCTCTTCCTGAACATGAGCCACGGTGAACCCGACATAAACCTCTCATCATCGGTTGTTTACCTAAACAAGGAAAGATCGACCCCCAGAACCCCGGTTCAGGGGTCTCCGGAAGTTTTGTCAGGTTTTTGGATTCTTGAGATAGTTTCTCTAAAGCATAAGCTGAGACCATCTGCACTTTATCCAACCCGCTTTGTTGAAGGAGTTCAGTGAATAAGCCCATTAGATCATGATCCCGGCATAAAGAACCCGCTTTTGGCTCGCTGGTTAACACAAATGTAATCCTTGAAAGTACCCCAACAAGCCCTTCTAAATAAGGTGTTACAAACCGGCTTCTTTTCGGTTCTCCTTGTCGAATCATTCTGATTCTTGAAATTATCATTTCAAACGCGCCTTCGTCCAGTAGCTGACGCGTTAGGCCTATATCTTCTTTAGGAAGATCTGCTAGAATCCCAACAGCTGCTGCTTGTTCTTCTGTACTTGCAATGTTTTCTGCAATTACTTTTATTAACCCGCTGAGCTGACCCACGGCCCCACGTAACGAACTAGCCAGTTCTTGACCCATGTGTGGTGAAAGATTCTGTAGAAGTTTAATTGAAGCCGAACGGAGATCTTGCTGTGGGGCTTCAACGAACTGCACCAGCCCGTTAATGGCACCCGAACTTTTGATAGCAGACACGACACCAGTTAATGTAGCCGCAGAGCTAGTCAGCCCAACAAGAACTTGTAACAGTTTGCCCTCGATTGCGGGCCCAGTGTTACTGATCAAATGGAGAAGATTATGAATTATGTATTCTGACACAAAGGTCTGGTTGTCGGGACCCACGGGGATCGAGTCAAAGTCACAATCTGAGGTTACAATGTTTGCGAGTATCGTGGCAGCGATTTCTTTGAGTCGCATTGGGAGCTGGTTCTGGCCCGAAAAGAGGTGTTGGACCAGAGGTGACAGTATACCTTGATCAACCAATATTTTGGCACTTGGGTCACAAGATGAGACTTGGTTCAGCGCTTTTAGAGCTTCTTCTCGAGACTGCATGTTACCGCTTTTCATGAGGTTGATTAATGATGAACCAACGGTTCGAGCCACAAGGACTTTAACCTCATTGCTTAGAGCCAACTCGCCGAGGTATGAAGCCATGGACAGTTTTGTTTCTGGAGAGCCTGCAAGCATCCAAGTGATTAATCATTAACATTTCATACCACTAAAGGTCTTGTTTGATACTTGTCAAACCAATGCATAATCTCATAATCTGTCTCCAAATCTAGTTTTATACCAAGTGTAATGACAGACTCATACTTAAGTCATCGGACAAGGGTAATTGGGCCAGACGACGACCCAACTTAAAACGGCCATAAATTTTACTCAGTTTGGATTAAAAGAACCCATATATACCAGATTGACCCGTTTATCCACTAACGGGTCAAGCCAGATTGACCCATTTATTTTATTTGTTTCTTTCTTTTTCCGCTCTGCATCAGTTCTAATGAAGTAGAACCCAGTTTGACCCGTTTATCCACTAACGGGTCAATATGCCACCCAAAACATTTAGCAAATAGTTAAAAGATTAGAACTTTATGCAAATACCTTCAAGAATAAGTGTCAAAAGAGGCTGCAGTCTGCCATTTTCAGCCATTTGCCTCACATTATTCTCATTCTTCGCCAAATTATCCAAAGTTTTATTTACCTTCTCAACTGTCGACAAATTTTCAGATTTACTATTGGTCATTCCAACTAACATAAGAATTGATCCATTAACAGATCCGATTTTATCACATAAAGACTCCAACTTTGAGAGCTCAAAGAGCAAGGAGACAGCTTCATCTCTCTCTTTTGACAGTTCATGAGACAAGAATTTGACTATTGTGCGCACATTGTCCCCTTCAGCCATTATTTCCTGCAAGAAAAGCAGAACATTACGCATATTTAGATTACCAGTCAAACACGTTTAAATTATAAGATCTTATGTCATTATCTGTTTTTAATGTTAAAAGTTTGACCCGTTTGCGAAAAAAGCACAAAATATGTTCAGTTAGATGTGTAAAAACCTTATTATCATCGTCATCTTCCACCACAACTCGAAGAGTCTTCAAAGTTCTACGCCTGACTCTACGACTGCTGCTCTTCAACATATCAACCACCATTGGAATCAGCTCAGAGTTCCTAATCATATGCTTATTTGAATTACTTTTTTCGCAAATATGTTGAACAAATTTTAGAGCACGCAAGATATCGGCCTCAGGGCAACTGAGATTCAACGATATCTGGGCCATGTCAAGCTGAACAGCCTCATTTCTAGCACTCCATTCTTCAATTGTGTTCCTCAAAGCAATACTTGGATTCATATCAGTTGTCTTTAGTTCTTTCGATGTCAATGGGCATACAAGCTTTCTGTTGCTTTCTTTACATTCATTGAACCACTTTTCAATGGCTGCGCGTTCAAATGTTTGCCCGTTTTCAATTGTTACAGGGTCTGTCATTACTTGTTTTGAAAGAGGACATATGAATGCATCATAAATAGGCTCTACGTGTAGTCTTTCGAATTGGTAGCTATCATCTGATTGGCTACCTGTTTCCTGACTTTCCTCCCAGTTCGCGGCCATTATAATGAGTGTACCCTGTAAAATATAATCAAATTCTGTCACCAAGTATTTCTACAATATATTTACTTCAATGTATCAACCTATATGTACAACCTCATTAGGCTAGATTTTGCCTGAAAACCGATATGGCAACAATAAACATAGATACAATCATACAAACATAACACAATGTTAAACATCGCCGACTCATTTCTTTATACTAACATATGACAAAGGAATCATCTATGCGTTCTATTATAACTTCCGTTGGCATAAATCAATGCAATCAGTTGTGGATCCAGGATTTTTTTTTTTTTTTACGATGGAGTCAAATTTTTTCAGTTCTCTGAATTCTATCAAGTAGACATTATAATTGTCAGGTCGGGTCGGTTTCTATCACTAAAGCCAGTGGCGCAGCATAGTTGGGGCGGGGAGGGGCGGCCGACCCCCCGGATTTTCGCGCAGAAGTTCCGATTATATAGTATTCGTATAGAAATTTTTGAAAATATAGGGTTTCGACCCCCGAAACTGGTTTTCGACCCCCCCGAAACTAGTGACTTCCGACCCACTGACTAAAGCAGTTACACAATCAAATTTTATTGCAGTTGCATATTACTAGACTTGTTATGGATTCAGAAATAAATAAATAAAATATTAATAAACTAACAGCAAATACATGCAAATCATAATAACAGAATTAAGATACAAAAGATAATTAATAAAAAGAAAGATGAAGCAAAATTACCTTAAGTTATTGCTATTGATCAATTGCAGAGGTTCATGTTGCAACCTGTAGTAGCAATTAATATTAATATTAGTAACATCAGAAAGAAAGAAAGAAAGAAAGGATGAGGAAGATGGGGTTACAGTTTACTTGCAGAAATGTCTTCGGCAGCCCAAGTGATGAAATGTCATGTATGATGATTAATAACAGAAACCTAAAAGTCAAAAGTCGTAAGTTTCTCCAAAAGTCAACGTTTAAGAGAGAGAAAGATGGTAGTCGTCGTATTGGACCATGAAAGAGAGGTGACACGATTTGTAAGTTTCTAACGTTGACTCAAGGCCATGATAACGTTGACTCATTAGTTTATATTATGCTTGTCTTTGTCCAACTCCAAGCATGTTCATTTAATATACAATAATTATTAACGTGTATAAACTAAACACTAACGTATTAAACAAAATGAACAGGTTAGTAAACAGGCCCAATACTGCACAGTCAAAGAAATAAAGAAGATGATCAATAAAAAAGGAGAACATCATCACGGGTTTATCTTTCCTTGGACGGGTAGGGTTCCACTTAAATGTAATATTCTTGCATGGCGGATTGAGATGGGTAGAATTCCTACTAAATGGGAATTGAGTAAGAGAAATATCATTGCAGGGAACTTGGAATGTGCCATGTGCGAATGGGGCATCGAAACTGTTGAACCTGTTTTCCAATTGTAGACTGGCGCAAGAAGTTTGGGCGGCCATAGGAGCTTGGTGTGGCTTAAATCCAGTGTTGGTGTTCGGGATACGAGATTTAGTCGATGTCGCTAGGGATATGAGATGGAAGAAAAGGATAATTCAAGGCATCTTCTTTGTTTCATGTTGGTGCATTTGAGAGGCAATGAATCACAAGATTTTTAGAACCCAAAGTTACTCGTCAGTCGTCTAGATACGTCATTTTCAACATCAAAAGTCGTTCTTTCTTTTGGTTACAAAATAGGTCGATTGTGTAGAAAGATTGGTGTAACTCCCCTGTATATATGATGTAGTTTTGTTTCGGCGGCCCTCGCTTTGAGACCAGTTCAAGGTGTTGAATGAAAGTTAATTTTCAAAAAAAAAAAAAGAGTGAATTACAAAATTCGTCCTTTATGTTTATACGAAATTTCAAAACTTGTCCTTTGTCTTAAAAATTGATGTAAATCGTACTTAATGTTTACAAACCTTGCACGGTACTTCCTTTGTCCCTAACTAAGTTAATTTTTCTCGTTAAATCTGGTAGCACAAAGGGTAGTTTAGTCTTTCTACAATGGGTTTCAGCAAAGTCACGTGGAGGTAGTGATGGTAGATAGGCCCTGTTGGTGGACCCGGATTCAGACAAGTCGAAGTTCAGATCTAGGGTTCCTATCGGATTAGAATGTTAAAATAAAGGGTTCCTTTACGGCGGCGACGGTGGTCAATGGTTTCTATCAGCTTATTGTGTTCAGATCTAGGGTTCTAGCAAGGATGGTGGTGGCCCTATTTCTGGTTCAGGAGATTCAAGTAGGACTACTTCTCACTCATATCTCCAGGTTCATCTTTGGATTTAGGTTTGATTTGAGGGGTTAGGATCAAATACACAGTGAAAGAAAAATAGGAAGTCGTAGGAAGGGTATCAAATGGACTCCAATTGAACTCATTCAAGCGGCATTGGAACCGTTTTATCGAACCCTACAACGTGAGTTTTTAGGTTTTCGTTTTTTTGAGGTTTTAGCTTGTGGTTTTTAGAATATGCGTTATATCATTATGTCTTTCATGTACCATTGTGTCTTTTTCTTATTTTTATCATTGTGTCATTTTTTTCAAATGATTGTGTCTTTTTTCTTCAGCATTGTGTTATATTTTTTGGCACTATGTTATATTTTGTGGCTCATTGTGTCATATTTCATGATTTATTGTGTTTTTGTATCCTTCTCACCCTTCTCATTTTTATTACCTTGTGTAGAATAACTTGACCCTTGATTTGAGTTCAGTTGATGTTAATACAAAATTTGGTTCTATTTGAATGATTTTTTATACATCTTGAAGGTGTTCATGCTCATGTACAGGAGAAGAAGATGTTTTTGTTTAGAGGGAGAAAAATAGAATTAATTTTTAATAAATGGGTAAAAGACTAAACTACCCTTTGTGTAACCAGATTTAACAAGAAAAATTAACTAAGTTAGGGACAAACGACGCAACGTGCAAGGTTTGTAAACATTAAGTACCATTTACGTCAATTTTAAAGACAAATCACAAGTTTTGAAATTTCGTACAAACATAAAGGATGAATTTTATAATTCACTCAAAAAAAACGTAAACAGGCCCAATCATGGAGATTCTGTTGTCGTGACGGAGCCTAAAAAACAGTGCCCCTCGACTTATAAGTTATAAGTTTTAAATGTTGGGCATATAAGTTTTGAGGCTTTAAATTATAAATGAGCCTAAGTATAAAGGTCCACAAAAAATCGGTTTGGGAACCGAAATTGGGAAAACCGAACTGAAACGAGTCCAAACTGGTTTTACCTGAAATCGGTACATAAACCGGAACCAAACTGAAACCAGTACCGCTAAAAACCGGTTTAAATAAAAAAACATTTTTTACCATAAACACAAAAAAAAAACTTTGTTTTCATGCATTAAAATCTAACCGTCAGTATTAATATTGATATAATAAAATAAACATACTAATTATGAACAATATTATTCAAACACTTAATTACAAATATATGATACTAGTTTATACCCCGTGAGTATCCTGGGTTGAGAAATCTAAGTAAAGTGAATAAAATTAGAATGATGTAAACTATAAAAATGGCATCTGCCAATATATGATTAATGAATATTATTATTATTGTTTTAAACAAATCTCTGCCATAAGTTATCATATTCTAATATAAAAAAAAAAAGTAATTGGGCCAGGTATCACCTAATTCCAGGCCCGACCCAAACCCACATTTTTTTTAAACTAATTCCAAGCCTGACACAATAACTGTCGGGTTACAAAAAATAGTCGTTTTTTTCCCCGTTTTTTATATAGCACTATGGTACTCGTTGGAAATATAATAAAACGCTCGTTAATTTGGTGTAATTTTTTTCTTTAAAAAATCTCGTATATAAAAGATATAAACATTTAAAAGTTATGAGAGGAAACATGAGAGAGAGAAAATAATAAAGTTTTAATATTTACATTTAGTAGATTATGTATTTAATAGATTATGTTAAATCATATTTAAACTATATTTATTTCTTTTTTTTTAATTGGTCTAGAGTTGCTACATAGTTGCCACATCACATCCTATGTGGCATCTCTCAAAAGAGAGATTGCATAATATTATGACATAGCATTTTTTTTGGTTTATCTATAACTTATAATAAAAGAATTGAGTTTGTATGAGGTGACATTGGAGGCCTCAATGTCATGTGGCATCGTGTGGAGCTTTCTTTTAAATTTATTTATTTTATATTTTTAAATAAAATCTATATATATATTATCTTAAAATTTCAAATATGTCAATTAATATCTTTTCCTTATTTTCCTCTCACATTTTTTAAATGTTAGTCAACTATTAATTTCTTTATAATTTCAAATATGTTAATTAATGTTTTATCTTTATTTTTTTCTTATTTTTCGCTCACAATTTTTAAACGTTAGTAACTTTTATGTATGACATTTTTTTGAAAAAGAAAATACACCAAATTAACGATCGCTTTATTATCTTTCCAACGAGCACCATATATAGTGATATACAAAAACGAAAAAAACGTGTTTTTTAGTTTTTGTTCATGCAGAAAAAACACAATGTATTTAGGTAATTTCTTAATCATATATAAGTAAGTCACTAATTATGTTATGATAGTATATATATGTTTTTGAACCTACTATTACATATATGAATTGTCCATGTTCATGTGCTATAACGATATGCTTAGCATTAAAAGAGGTTGAGATTTTTTAATCTGCTGAGAACACAGCATGAGAACCCTTTTTGATAGTATAAACATTAGAACAATTTTCTTTAACATTAAAAGAGGTTGAGACTGTTTACTTCTTTTATCATTTTTTATTAAGTAATATTAGATTTTTCAACCCCAGGACACTCTCGAGATAATCAGCTAGTTATATATATAGATATAGATTGTTAAGACTCAAACCACTTAGCTAATCAAAACTTAAGAAAATTGGATTAGAATATCCTCAAACCTCTAATATAGGGGTGAATCAAGCGTTTGTTCATTGCACAAACCTTAAAATTTATTCCAACTATATTTATCCTCAACACACCGATATAAAAACATGGTCCAACTATAATATTTTAAATAGGTAAAGTAGTATTAAGCTCCCGCATTACGTGAGGCATAAAACCGTGCAAGTAGCACTAACGCAACACCATTGCTAACGACCACCAACATCAAAAAAAACTTGAAAAAACAAAATAAATAAAGGAAAAAATAACAACGAACAAAAAGCAGGCGTAAAATCGCTGAACCACGCAAGCCAGTGCCAATGTGTTAACGCGAAAAAATTAAACCGAAACGTAAAACATGAAAAGCTTTGGGGTTAAAAGTAAAAAACTCATAGGAGTTAAATTGACAAAGATGTAATTTTTTGGGCTAGAAGTGATTTTTTTTTTTTTTTTTTGTAAAAACCCCAAAACATAGGTACAGTACCATAAACACACAAAAAGTTGTAAATTAGTAGGTTAAATTGCAAAAGATAAAAAGTTTTAGGTTAAATGTGAAAAATCAAATTAAATTCATTTAATTAAAAAAAAAAATTAATCCAAAAGATGGAGTGAAAACACAAACATAAAAATTCAAAGTGGTGGAGTGATGAAGTGGCTTTTGTTTTACCTATGTGATCAAAGGTTCAATTCCCACTTCCATCATTTATGGTTTGGTATCTGGGTGAAGATCGAATACGGGTGGCGCCGGTTCGAATATGACGGGCGGCGAGGTTTTACCGAGTTCTATAACACTGTCGTGCCTTCGGGCGGGTGGGGCTCGGGTTTCCGCGCATCGGGAGAAGGCGGGGGCTGCTGAAGGTCGAGTAGTCGATTCTTGGGCACGGCGCCCCGCAAGGGTGGTTGTCACACAGTTGTTCGCCGAAAAAAAAAAGGTAAATTAGTACATGAAAAAAAAAAAAAAAGATTAGTTAAAAATATCTACCCACCCCTCCATCCAATCATTATCTTGAATATTCACCAATTAAAAAGATAATCTTTCTAAACTCTAATCATTGACCAAACCAGCCTGCAGGTCAGCCAATATGTTACTACTTCACATCTAACTTCCAACTCTTTCATCAACAATACATATTCATCTTTTACAGTCCAAAAAAACATAGAAACCAGCAGTAAGTTATTCCACAACCCAACTCATTCCCTTTTTATTTTTTTTATCAACTTTGTAGCTTAATGACTCACTCTTTTTTATCAATTATGAGTAACTTCATCACTGTGGAAGATAAAAGAAGACTGGTTGAGGTTTTCCCAGACCCTATAAGGAAACAATGGAACAAATGGGAGCTCAGAGGATTGGTACTACTCAGCCTCACCTTGCAAACTTCATTAATCTACAGCGGTCACCGACGAAAGTACATAGCCAAAAGAAGGATCAGAATATTCATATGGTGTGCTTACTTGTTAGCAGACTGGGTCGCCACGGTGGCCCTCGGCCTCCTAGTCGACCGCCAAGGGAATTCTAGTAGTTCTAACAACAGTTATAAAGATTATGGAGATCTAACACTCATGGCTTTCTGGGCACCTTTTCTTTTGCTTCATCTAGGTGGACCGGATACTATTACTGCTTACGCGTTAGCGGATAACGAATTGTGGTTAAGACACTTACTTGGACTCGCGGTCCAGACGGCTGCAGCTATTTATATCACTCTATTGGCATGGGATAGAAGTGTTGTGTCTGTCCTAACAGTTCCTATGCTTGTTTGTGGTATTATTAAATATGGTGAGAGGAGTTGGGTGCTAATGTCAGCTAACCGCGAGCAGTTTCGTGATTCAGTTCTTGCTGATCAAGACCCTGGGCCGAATTATGCTAAGTTTATAGAGGAGTTTTGTTTGAAGGAGGCTGAGGGGTATTATGTTGCGGCTGTGCAAGTGGATGAGGGGAATTTGGCAGAAGATGACGTGGAAAACACCGCGGGTGCTGCTAGTACTTGTATTCCTAACCTTGATGCAAGTACGCTGCACATAGCGGATTACTTCTTCGAAACATTGAACTTCAAGCGGCTGTTTGTGGATCTTATACTTGGGTTCCACCCGCGAGATGTGAGTCAGTCGTTCTTTGAGAAACAGGAATACAACACGCGTTTGAGGTGATTGAGATTGAACTTGGATTTGCATACGACGTTTTCTATACTAAAGCACCGATTATATACACTCCTTTCGGTTTGTTTTTTCGTCTTGCAACTTCCTTTATCACTCTCTTGGTGTTATTAACCTTCGTTACATCAATAAACACGAGACCACACAAACATCAACCCGTTGATGTTGTGATTACTTGCATACTGCTTATCGGTGCTATTGTGCTTGAAGTATATGCAGCCATATCTTTGCTGTTCTCAGATTGGGCGAATCTATGGTTCAGCCATCGTTCTTCAAAGTTTCCATTTAAACGCCTCGCCTCATCGCTCCAGTCTTCGCAAAAAGGAAAAAGATGGTCAAACTCTATGTATCAGTACAGTTTGATAGATTTTTGCCTCAACCATAAATCCTCAGCATTTCAACGAATCTCAAAGTTCGTCCCTTTGAATAAAAGGATCAAGAACTTATTCGAGAAATGGGAGAGTATGCTCCAGCTTAAACACGTTACAACAACGCCCGAACTAAAATCATTTATCTTTAACCACTTTAAAGACAAATCTACCGACACAGAATTGGATCTAAAAATCTTAAACACCTGTCGTGGAGCGGTCTCTCTGCAAACGCACAAAAGTTATGGCACGTTTAAATGGACGGTTGATTTGGAATTCGATCACAGCATTCTCATTTGGCATATCGCTACTGATCTATGCTTCAACCTGGATAAAAACAAAACGAAGAAAGATGATCATTCAGACGGTGATGAAACCAAACAAGAGTGGAATAATCACATGACATTAAGCAAACAATTAGCGGACTACATGTTATATATACTAGTCATGTGTCCTTTCATGTTACCAATTGGAATAGGAATGATAAGGTTTAGAGACACATGTGCAGAAGCCATGGTGTTTTTCAAAGAAAGAAGCAGCACAAGTAAACTCGAGGCGTATGAAATGTTGGGGCAAGTGAGCACCAAAGTGTTTCCAGCGACAGTAAAGGGGGACAGGAGTAAGTCGGTGCTGTTTGAGGCGTGTAAGCTTGCAGCGTCATTGAGTGAGATGGGTGATTCTGATCCTGGAAAGATGTGGAAGATGGTTGGTGATGTTTGGGTGGAGATTCTTGGGTATGCAGCTAGTCAATGCCGAGGGTTTGACCACGCGCAACAGCTTGAAAAAGGTGGAGAGCTTCTTACTCATGTTTGGCTACTGATGGCACATCTTGGCATCACTGAACACTTTAAGATAGAAGAAGGTCATGGAAGAGTTAAGCTGGCTGTTACCTAAATAATATAAAGAGTAAACCTGGCGCACAAGGGTGTCGACGGGTCAACTTGGACTTGTTACCTAGAGAATCTAGTGGGTTTAAATGTAACTATATACTCTGTAATGTGCTGCAAATATATACTTAGCTATTTAATGATACATATGATCTCTTATTAGATACAGGACTGCTTTATAATACCTAGGTTTTTTTTCTTTCTTTTTATGGTTCATTTACGTCGTATGATTTTGATCTTTAGGTTCTCGGATTTGAGTTTTTAACACTAAAGTTTGCAGGTAAACCATATCAGTAAAATACTTTAGTTACTTATCATTATCAGTAATTAAAAACACCACTAGCAAACAATACGGCTGATAAAATAGACGTTAAATCATCATCATCATCATACTCAGTTAATAAAATAGACGTTATATAAACTATTAAAACACCACTAGCAATAGTATGGCTGATAAAATACAAGTTAAATGAACTATCAAGTCAAGCGGATATGATACGCAAACTCAAGATTGGATGTTGTATTTTTATATCCAAACTTCGCTTTTAAGCCGGCTATTCAACCAAACAGTATCCTCTAATTCTAGAGACTGTATATTCCACAATTTCAGTTGCTAGTATTTTAGTCCTAAATAGAACCATGTAAATCATTAAAGCGAAAAATAGCATAAAAGCTCCAAGAACTAAATAAATATGAGAAAATCTTGAAAATAATCATTTTCTTAGGCGCGTTGCACATATATAGCCATGTCAGAAACAAATAACTTAGTTTGCCACGAGACGTGTGTCTACTTTTACTCGCGTATAAGCCTTTTTTCCCATCAATAATAACTTGATGTGATATGTGGCAGTGTGGCACCATAGAGTACAAGTATCATTATTCGTGTATAGAATGAAAATATTTAGTGTTTTTAGGCGAGCAAAAATAGATACGCGACCAGTGATTCACGTATAGATTATTACCTTATAAGCATAACTCAGTGAGTAGAAAGAGAAAAAAAATACCCAAATACTTACCACAAAATATATGGTCCACATGAATACCATTTAGTCAATTCAATAATAAAATTGACTACAAGAGGTACAATATTTCCAAGTCAATGCCTGTGTTGGACGGCTAGAATTATTTGATGCTTAATTGAAGTCACTATCCTGATAGAAACAAGTCACTTGGATTTTTCTACCCATGAGGTGTGGGCCTCTAAAAAAATCATGGCGACAAATCGAATCTTAGCCGCCCAATGTGGTCGATCTAGGACCCTCAATGTATCTAAAAGAGATAAGAGTTCACTAGTTGGTTTTGCTATTCACACAAACACTAAAACTACTGCCTTTACCTAGTGTAGAGAAATGGCTGTTGAGGCCATTGTCTCTGTGGTCATACACAATCTAACAAACTCACCGATCGAAGAATCACAAATTTTTAAAAAGGTTATAGATGATGTGGAAAGGGTTGTCATGGCGCTTAGGGAGGTGCAAAGCATTTTAAATGAGGTAGAACATCAAGAACAAGGTGACAAAGTGCTAACAGATTGGATACTTAAGTTTCTAGACATAGTCTACCGCGTGACGGATGACATAGAATCCTTTTCCCTCGCAGAAACGCGCTTGAAAAGGATGGGTGTGGTCAAGAAGCGGATTTTTGTGACCGCCAACAAGTTCAAGCTTTGCAGAGACGTACCGGATGAGATGGTTGATTCTATTAATGTGCAGAGACTCAAATCTAAGATGAATGACATCAGCAAGGAAATTCAAGAATGGAAAGATGGAAAACCGTCATTGGCTTTGGCGCCTGTTCATGGTTCTTACGCGATGAATCGCGATGAACGACCATGGCAAGAGAGTGACGGTTATTATGCACCAAAGAAAGAGGAAACCATCTTCAAGAAAGATGTGGAGAAGTTGGTAAAGCAGTTAACCGGCAATAGCAAACCGCTTCAAACGGTTGTGGTCTTTGGAGAGGTTGGGTCAGGGAAAACGGCACATGTGAAGACGGTATACAACAAGTTAGAGGTCAAGAACAAGTTTGCATGTCGCGCGTTGGTAAGCCTCACCACAAAGTGCTCGGTTAGACATCTTATGATCGCTATACTGCAACAAGTGACCAGCTTGAAAAGCAAAGAGAAACTTAAAGATGAAGACTTGATGGTGAGGCTAAATGAGTTTTTGAAGGGACAAAAGTACCTGATAGTAGTGATTGATGTCAGAAGTTCTGATCTGTTAAAACAACTAAAAGACGTGTTCCCGGATACAAACAACGGAAGTCGGGTTGTGATCACTACCCCTGATGAAGAAGTTGCTTCATTTCCGGATGCAACGAGCCATTATCACTTCAAACCTCTAGATATGGAAGATGGCTTAAAGTTTTTCATCAAGAAAGTATGGGGTCTAAAAGGAATTCCATTCGCAGGCGACGTGATAGAGGATCTAAAGAACAAAATAGCCGAAAGATGCAAAGGAACCCCTTTAAGGATAATAATGCTTGCTGGATTGCTATCGACTAGGAAGATGACGTATGAAGATTGGTCGACTGTTTTTGAGCAACATGATTTTGCGGCGAAATCACCTTCGTTCGACATTTTAGCTTTCTGTTACAATGATCTTACGCCCCACGTTAAGCTGTGTTTTCTTTACTTAGGACTGTTTCGAAAAGGATTTGAAATACCTGTGAGAAGGTTGTTTCGGTTGTGGCTTGCAGAGGGTTTTGTGAAGTCAGCAGAAGGGGTTATTGTAGAGGACATAGTAGAGGGGTATCTTGAAGAGCTTGTAAAGAGAAACATGGTGGAAATAACAAAAAGGAGATCTGATGGGACTCCGAAACGATGCAGAATGATCGGAGTCCTGTACGACATCTTCATGCCGAAAGCTGTAGAAATAGGCCTTTTCCACCTCCACCAAAATCCTGATGAAAATTCAAATGCAGCCGCAGAGCCTCGTTTTGGAGTTCGTCGGGTGGTTGAATACGCCAACATCAAAGACTACCCGACTACCAAACCTTTCAACCAGAATCTACGGTCCTACATATCCTTTAACGGACGGAAAAAAGATACACCTGCAGAAGAAATAGGAACATTTTTAGAAAGAATCATTGGAGCCAAAGGTTATGGATTACTAAAGGTGCTTGATTTAGAGGGCGTTTATCGACCACAGCTACCGGAGAATCTAGGCAACTTATATCACTTGAGGTATTTAGGATTGAGATGGACTTTCCTAGACACTCTTCCGTCTTCACTTGGCGATCTGCTCTACCTTGAAACACTCGACATCAAGCACACGCATATCACAACTCTCCCAAATTCCATTTGGAACATGAAACATCTTCGACATCTTTGTTTGAATGGTGTCCGTCTAGACATACCTGTGCAGTCAACCATACATAGAGCTCCAAGCCAGCTCCAAACTCTATGGGGGTTGTTCGTAGACGAGAAGATCGCAAGAAAGATTGGTTTAACTTTGCGCAGAATGACCAACCTACGAAAGCTTGATCTGACAAGACAGTCGTCCTCGACAGTAACAACCACCACCATCACAACAGCAACAAGGACCACCACGACGACAACAAGCCATTCATCCTCGTATGAAGAAATTGGTTTGTGGATTTCCTCACTGTCTAGCCTTCGGTCGTTAAGATTAAGGTCCAAGGACAAAATGGGTCGGCCTGCAGAGCTCATTATTAAACCTTTCTCGAGTCTGATCAATCTCTCTCAACTGTACTTGTTAGGGAGTTTACATAAATCTATTGATTGGTACCAAATACCACCTGCACTTAAAGTCCTTACTTTATCAGTCTCGCAGCTAGAAAAAGATCCCATGCCGACGCTATCTCAGCTGCCGAGCTTGATAGTCCTGAGGCTTTTAGCTGCTTCTTATGTAGGAGAAGAGATGTGTTGTCCGGAAAACGGGTTCCCTGCGCTCCAAGTTCTGAAGCTTTGGAAGCTGGAGAAGCTAAAAAAGTGGACTGCAGAAGGAGGAACAATGCAGAATCTGCATACGTTAGATATCAGGTGTTGTAGAGCGCTAGAGGAGATTCCTATAACGTTGCTGCAGAAACAGAGTTTTGAGAACTTGATCTTGACAAATATGCCAAAGTCATTTGTTTCTGGTACGCGAAAGAAAAAGAAGAAACACACCAAGATTGTGGAAAACGAATAGGACTGATAAGTAATGGTTCCGCTAGTAAATGGACTTTTATCTGATAGATTTGATCCTCATCAGCAAATAGCGATGTGCATCTTAAATGCGATGTTTAGTACTAAAATGTCTGTCGTCATGCTATGAACTAATAATATATCTATCTCATATGCATTTCTAATGTTCTATGACTTCTATTTATCCATTGCCCATAGATGCAATTCTTTATACTCTATTCTCATTTGTTTAACAAAAACATTTTTAGCAAATCAGGACTCGAGAATAAGGGTCACAGTGCGGTTTTGATTCGATTTGTGTATTAGGTTGACCCTGAGAACCTACTCAGAGTCAGCTAATCAGTAAGATTCGAAGGACTGGATCAGGGGCCATCAACATCACTCACGTATAAACGTCGGAACAGAACAGACATGGTTGACGGTGAAGCAAGACCATCACCGGTTGTGGTAAATTATAACATACGGGCAGTATGGAAAAGCAATGTTTCAAGTTTTTGGAATATTGCAAGCGATAAAACCAGGAGAACAGGAAGTAGAAGAAAAGAAGGATAACATGGCAATTGCGTTACTATTTCAGGCCATACCCGAAGACCTGGTGCTTCAGGTAGCTTAGTATGACAAAGCAAAAGAAATTTGGGATGCTTTGAAGAAACAGTATGCAGTGGTTGCACAACATCACAACATTCTATCTCATCCTAAACAAACCACTCACCGCATCACACACACAACACAACAATCACGAGCGTAAAGGGGGCACGGAAATACCACCACGCCATCACAATTGCCTCGCCAAGCGACACCCCTATCAGCCTTATTGCAAAGAACCCTGAGCTACTATTTTAGGACCAAAATGTTTTTGAGAAAACATCAAATGTCTTACGGAAACCAAACCCAACATACAAGGGTTTGTATCAAATACAAGGGTCTGTATCAAACAACTTACCTCAAGTTGGTTAAGGTCATGCAAATTTTGTGGTTTCATGTCAAGTTTCATTCCACGACCAAATAAACATGATTTATTTATAGGTCGTAGGCTATAACTAAGAGAAAGATTCATTAGCCAAAGAAGTGGCCGCCTGCTAACACGAAACACCCAAACATGGCATGGTTTAAAAGAAACAAAAGCCTAAGATAAACTCCTTTCCCTGGTACAGCATAAAGCCTAAATACTGTTCTACGCACCCGTGCTCTGTAACCAGAACACAAAAGTCTAAACATAGCCATTACTTAACAATCTAAATTATGATTACATAGAAAGGTAATTGTTCAAACCATCATCAAGCAAAAGCTTTTTCATGCTTCCTGGTTCATTCCTCATCTTCCTCCTACAGAACACAAAAGAAGCCATTATTCAAGATTTATTTGTGCAAGGCATTTTTTTTACAACCATATCAACCCAACTGCCAAAATTCTCACCATCTATACAGAATTTTGCAGGCAGAAATAATTGTATAAAATTGTATGATTATGATGCTCTTAAACAAAGACTGGTAAAGTTGATGGTTATCATGCATTGCTTAAAACATATTTTAACAAAACAAATGGACTCTTGAGAGTTAAAGTTTTAAAAACGTACATCACCACTGTCCTCTTGCTCGTTGCTGATCTCGGATTTAGATTTGTCAGAATCACCACCCTCGTCCTCATCATTACCACCTGCAGCCTATTTCATTGCAACAAACACATAATCAGCGAAGCAAATCTTAACATGCCAAAAGTTAAAGATGATCAATTAACAAGATTACCTGCTTTTTGTTGTAGGCTAACATGTTCTTCTCATATTCAACCTTCCTTTTCTCAGCTTTGGCTACATAAGGTGCTTTGTCCTATGTTTACACCATACAAAATACCAATATTGAAGACCTTAACTTTTTAAAATAGCAATGTGAACCGATAAACATAAGCATGAATGCTACATCCAATCCTCTATAAACTATAATCCGTATAATTTTTTTAGGTCAAAACTGTATATTTAACAAACGCATATAAATTGTTCTTTTAGTATCTCAAAGCCAATCATTTATGTAGTATATACAACTTATGGGAAAATTAGCGTTGACTAAATTTTATCAAATTGATCGTTACAAAATATTTTAAAAAAAAAGAGAAACCCAATCAATACTAGACACGTGGGCCTTTTTGCACAAAAGTTACACACTTTTGCGTTATACATTAGTGCAAAAGTACTGCCACTTTTGCGCCAATTAGACCGACAACCCAATCATAGTGACACGTGTCATAGTTGGCGCACAATTAGCCACTTATGCAATACTTGCTCAAATCTTGCCTAGTTTTGCGCCTTCTAGCACAACAATTGGCACATGTCTTGTTGGAAATCGGTGTCCCTTGTCTTGGTAGAAAAAAGGCCAATGGCTATTTTGTAAACAAGTTTGCTCAACTGTTTACTCTTGTGAATTCCCTTATAATTCTACCTTTCAAGTTTCAATATAAAGTATAAACATGTTGAAAAGAGTGCTACTTACAGCATCAGACATAGCCTTCCATTTTACACCACCAGCTTTACCAACCTGTTAATCGTTCACATATAAAAACATAACCAATATCCAAACACAAATCAAATCCAACTCATTCTCTACCAAAACACCGAATAATTTAATCCTCTAAAACCAAAAACCATAGTTGTTAAAAAGCCATCGCTTCTTGCCCCGCCTAGGCCCATTGTTCAAGCAAGGCGAAGCAATTGCGCTTTAATTCTCCAAGTGATGGTTTAGGTGCAGATTCCAACGAGATTCCCAAATTTCAAAGAGTAGCCAAATTCTATAAATTATAACTAGATTCAAGCCACATTTCTACAGTTATCTAAGGAAAACTACTTTTAAACACTAATATTCTTAAAAAAATTTATACTAACTAGATGATAAATTGATAATAAATGTTATATAATAGCTTGGGTTTATTTTATTTGAAGAACAGTATTATTTTCTAAAACATAATGTATTTCTACTCTTTCCTTTGTTAACTATTTTTATCTCAAGTCCTTGCTTTTTTTTTTGCGCCTTGAGCCTAGGGCCCAGGCGAGGCCTATACACCTTGAGTGCGCCTAACGCCTTTCATAACTATGCCAAAAACAGCTAAAAAAGTCACTCACAGCAGCAACAGATTTGTTGTTAGGGTTTTTCTCTTTAAACTGCTTCCTAAAATCCTCCCTTCACAAACCAAACATAAAAAACAAACACCATCAAAACCATATCACCAACAAAACACATAACATAAACAATATAACATTTAAATAAAGAAGTTATAATTTGTGACTAGGGGTGCAAATGAGCCGAGCCGCTCGTGAGCTACTCGAGCTCGGCTCGGTAAAAAGCTCGAAACAAGCCACGCTTGAGCCTAAAACAAAGCTTGTTTATTTATCGAGCCCGACCTCAAGCCTGGCATATGCCGCTCGTTAGGCTCGTCGAGCCTTATCGAGCCTAATGAAATATTAGTTTTACTAAAATTTAATAATATTTACCCTCATTTAAAGCTTTTTAGTATACGAGTCCGAGATCGAGCTTCACTTATCGAGCTTGCGAGCCTATTATTTATATTATTTTTATTTAATATATTAATTAATTGAAATAAACGAGCCAAGCTTGAGCTTGAGAAACTTCCAACAAGCCGAGCTCAAGCTTCGAAAACAAAGCTTGTACCGAGCCAAGCTCGAGCTCTCATAAGTTAATCGAGCTCGAGCTCGGGCTCGGCACATTTGCACCCCTAACTTCCAATTTAAACCAGAATAATTCCTTACATAAACACGAAGAAGGCACTAGCAGGCCTCTTAGGCTTGTTAGGATCCTTTCCAGCCTTCCCTTTAGCTCCAGTTTTCTTCACAGCCAACCTAAATCATAACCTAATATAAAAAAAAAAAAAAAAAAAAAAAAAAAAAAAACCCTAACGGAAGGTATGCATGATGCATATAACGAAGATAAAAGTATAAAACCGTACTTAGCATCAGTGTTTTTTCCAGCACCGCTTGATTTGCCTCCTTTCATGATTAAATCCTGCAAAAATTGAACCAAAAAAAAATTAGGTCAAAATTGGGGACAAAATTGGTTTAATATTAGGAAAATTAGAAAGTGGGTTTATTATTAAATACATAAAATTGGGGGAAAACATACGCTGTAAGTTAAAGATATTCTTTTAGGGTTTGATTGATTTGTTTGTGGAGAGTAGATATTATGAGGTTTGAAGTGGTTTTATATGGCTACAAGTACAACCCTCGGTGTGAGAATATTATTTGGGCGGGAATTTTTTTTTTTTTTTTTCCTTGTAAAAGGGCTTTTGGATATGTGTGAATTTGTGATCATAGTTGGGCCCATTTGTTTTGTTAGGTCTATTTTCGTTTGACTTTTTTTTTGGTCAAATGGACTTTCAAATCAAACCCTATTGAATCAAGATTGATTAATATCAAAGTGAGCTAGATATTTGGTTTTCGGTTTTAAAAGGAATCGAATTATGTAATCGGTTTTTTCGGGTACATTTTAGCCCGATCTTATTTACCTCGGATCCGATCTCATTTGATTGAAATCAAACTGATAAAATCGATGGACAACCCTAGCTTCGATACGAAAGCAAGGACTTTGTGTTGGGAATCATGGTATCAAATACGAAGCGGAAGCAGTTTTATATTATTAATAAAATCGATTATATACAATATATAATATTAGGCCGATTTATATATATAAATATATGTTTAATTTTATTAATCTGATTAATAAAATTTTCCCAATCAGGATCTCAGTTAAACGCGTATAGACAAATAAATAAGAAACAACCATAGAGGGTTTAGTAATCAACCTTTGACGACTACACCGGAATTGTAACACGCGGGTTACAACGAATCCTCGCTAGTAGGAAGTTCACAACCGAGCACGAACCAACCAGGAGCAACACTTTGCAAGGTGGAAGGCGACGGCGTATGGTGGTTTGACCGAATCAAGGGGTGGCGGCCTTGTGGAGATGGTGGCGCCCAAGAGAGAACAAAAGGGGTGAGGTTGTTTTATCTTTATCAAAACATGTGATTAGAGTTTGATCTATCACACCTATTTATAAAGATAAAATTACACATAATGATTAGTCAAAGTGTAACATATACTTGACCACTTAATTAGTCAAAATCATACACTTGACCATTTGACTAGTCAAAGCACTTGACCACTTAATTAGTCAAAGTTCTACACTTGACCATTTAACTAGTCAAAGTGTAACCCCTTTTATTTAACAATTAAAATTTTCCCTTAATAATAAACTACTTTACTATTAAGTCCCTCGAGTTCAAACACTTTATTATTTCACAAAAAATAATCCATTCAAATGTAAACTTATCTGATTCGTGCACCAACGTGTAACTCTTCAGATCGTACCAGGTCGGGTTACGTTAATCTCGATTTTTAATTATATCGGACATACTATATATCCAACACTTTGTTGGCTAATTAAGGACAATAAAGTTAAGTCGGGTTCCTTTTGACAAGTATATATGTATAATTGTTATATGTGAGATTATAAGAAAATACCTCGGAGAAAACTATATATGTTTCACAAGTTGGTTTCACGATTTCTTGAATTCTCTATTTTGTTTTCTTAGAGCATTCACATCCCCTCTATCAAATCTCATCCATCAAATTACACTAAAAATCACTACTTCACTCCTAAATCTTCTCTCTCCTAATTAAAATAATAATATTTTTTCATAGAACAGTGCTTCCACCAAATATTTTATCTCTCCTCCACTCACAACCACTTACACTCACCCCATATAATTTGGTGGACACACTCACATACATTTGGTGGATGGGATGTGAGTGCTCTTAATACACTAAAAGTGATAGAATTTACCATTAGGGTTGGTGGTCCAATGGCAAGGCAAAATCCTTTAATACACTAAAAGTGTGAGGTCTTGGGTTTAAGTCTCACAAGGAGCAAGAAATCCGTCTTTAAAAAAACAGTCATAGAATTTCCATGTCTCTATACAGTTTTTCCAATTATAAATGCTACGATCAACCATCTTTTAAAAGCACACGTGATTGAATCAATCATAAGTTTTTCATAAATCAAATCAAGAATTCAAGATAGATAAAACTAAATATACGTATATAATTGAACTAGCTTTTATCCTGGGAACGTCCCGGGATTAAAAAATATAACAATTCTAATAATACTAATACTAATAGTAATAATTATTACCCTTGTAATTAAATAAATAAAAAAATAACTTTGCTATAAGGTGACACCATGTGTTGCAGTGTTGCGCGATTCTTTCTCCTAGCTTCTCTTGATGAAGTATACCTATGCATCTTTAAAAGAGTAAAGTTCCAATGAAAGCATGGCGATTGAGCTGAATTTCAACATCGTAGATAAGAACCTGGTTTAAAAGAAAAAACATTATTAATAAATAACCTGAACACTTTGTTTTTTTTTTTCTGTATGAACGAAACCCCACAAAAAATAGTTGTTTTTTTCTCCGTTTTTTATATAGAACTATGGTACTCGTAACTCGTTGGAAAGATAATAAAACGCTCGTTAATTTGGTGTAACTTTTTTCTTTAAAAAATACCGTATATAAAAGATATTAACGTTTAAAAATTATGGGAGGAAAATAAGAGAGAAAAATTTAAATTTGTTTTTAAATTATTTTTTCCTAAAATAACTCAATTTAAATTTAGTAGATTAGGTTTTATATTATTATTTATTTATTTTTAATTTGCCACATGGCACACTCAAGAAGGAGAATGCTTCCTTGAATGCCATGTCATTAAAATGGTTTTCTTAGGCGTTCATTGAATGTCATATCATCAATATTCAATTCTTTTATTATAAGTTATAGATTAGAAGACCATGGCTAGTATTTGTTAAACGCAAGTCAAATATCACATGTTAAATATGCTAGTTGATTAGTCATAGTAAATAGTAGTTAGTTTGATAAGTTTACAACTACTTGTTAATATTCAAACTCTATAATTATGTTTGATGTGGATCATTATACAAAAATATCGAAATATAGATACTCTCATTTGAGTCATTTCCTACTGTTTATGCTTTTTGAGATTATCAAAGTTACGCTACATCCAAATGTAAAACATACTTTATTCCGTTTGTTGATCCAAGAAATACAATTTCAGAAGCATCTCCCTCAAAACAATTTACTTGATTCAAATACAAAATGTAAACACTTTTGTATTAAAAACAAGTCTAAGAACACCTCTGGACAACCCCTGGATGAATTATATTCAGGTTGACCTGAGCTTGCTCGATTATTTTTGAGCTTTGGAGCTAACCTGGCTCAACTCAGCTCGTAAACAACCATAATAAAACCAAACTTTCTTGATTGTGTTTTTAAATTGAGGTTTACACCTCAGACCACATGATACAGTATGCCTCAACGGCGTGGCATATTTTCGGGCATGAATGACGTGAAAATGGGGAGTTGGTTGCTTCACGGGCGTGGAGAAGGTCTCATGTTTGTGGAGCTAGCTTTCAACCAATCACACTTCACCACTTCATTTTTATTTTCTTTATATTATTTTGAGAGAATTACACAAATTGTCCTTTAGTTATTACTGAAATTGCATCATCTGTCCTTTATGAAAATTTTTCACTCCTTATGTCCTTGGTTTTATACATTTGTTACACCCTTTGTCCTTTAGACCAAACCCAGTTAAAAATCTTGGTTAAGTTAGTCATGTGCCCCTCACGTGAGGGGCAACCCTGTCTTTTTACCTCGTTTCTTCTCCCCTGCTATATCCACATCTCAAATTCCGATCCCCAAGCAACCACCCACCACCATTCTTACCCTCATCAACAAACTCTTCTCAATTTCACTAAAATCCAACCCTTTAATATCCTTATCACGCCTATGTATATGTATAAACTGAACAACCAACTTATCCTTATAACTAACAATATATATGTATATTATATAGTCGATCATTTTCAGAGAAAAGATTGACTCGTAAAGTGATTAGGAAACATTTGTTTATTCATATTATATTCGTACTTTAAAAGGAATTTTGAAGGACAGCCATTCTTTTCTTCGTTACGGTACCTTATAAGCATTCCAGGGTGAGGAGAGGGAGGAGGGAGGCTTAGACGATAGGGTTTCAAGGTAAGGGGGAGCAAGAGGTGGGGTTTCAGGGTGAGGGGAGGGAGCCGGTGGTGAGGTAGGCGGAGGTGGGTTTTCAGGTGGGGAGGGAACCGGTGGTGAGTAGGCGGAGGTGGGGAGGGAGGCGGTGGTGACGTAGGCGGTGGTGGGAGGGAGGAACAGAAGAAGCAAATTCTGGTAATTAGTTTGATTTTTGAACGATTTGGTGATGTTATTGAGATAAGGGTTTGATGATTTGGTTAAGAAAGATTGAATCTTGATGGGTTTTGGGCAAAACCCAAGAATATTGAAATAGGGTTTTGGTGATTGGGTGAAGAAATGAAGATCAGGTCAAGAAGAAGAAGATCAGATCAAGAACTGAGCATTTTGGAGATCTAATACTAAATTGATTTTGTTAATTAAAGATAGTGGTTTGACTTTCATAGTGATCAAGAACTGAACATTTTGGTTTTTATTATCATTATTATTATTATTATTATTATTATTATTATTATTATTATACAAATTGTCCTTTAATTTGAGTGAATTGACAGATTTGCCCCTCACGTGAGGGGCACGTGACCTACTTAACCAAGATTTTTAACTAGGTTTGGTCTAAAGGATAGAGGGTGTAACAAATGTATAAAACCAAGGACATAAGGAGTGAAAAATTTCCATAAAGGACAGATGATGTAATTTTAGTAATAACCAAAGGACAATTTATGTAATTTTCTCTATTATTTTTCTTTTATTAAAGTTCCATGTGAAACCATTACACATAAAGTAAAATAAGTGAGTGAAAGTTTATGTGTACGTGACAGTGACGACGCGATAGTCACTCTTTGACGTGACAATAAAAAAAGTGAAACCATAACACATAGTCTTATCTTATAATGCAAGAACTTTCGTGTCACTTTGACTTCCGTGTTGTTGGCTCGTTACGTCATCAAGAACTTCGCTTTGCACACAAATAATTAACTGTTTTTTAACTGTAAATTTAGATTTTCTAAATTAAATACACCACATTTACACTTTGCAGAATTTAAACCTCTAACCTTTTGGTTGTGTACTGTGTAGTATACTACTTACCACGAAGATATTCCATTCCTTACACATAAACAATTAAATAACTTAGATCTTAAGGTTAGTAATAAGTTAATGATGTCATAGAGACGATAAAAATAGTTTTATTGCAACAAATAGGTCCGAAATTTTTCAAAAGATCAAACACGTGTACGTGTTATTCAACTTTACATAATGTCAAGCATAAGCTTGTTTACATAAATCAAAGCTACTTTAAAAACACTATTACGAATATGAGATGATGTTGCTATATTTTTCAAAGTACTAGTTTATTAGAGCAAAGCATAACAAAATGTTAACCAAAAGTGAACCGGATATCATATCAAAAGCTTTCAAATAACGTATAGGATGCCCGAATGCCAAACAAGTTTATATAAATAGAAATTAATTCACTTTGTTACAAACATGGAATCATGAACATATAAACTTTATTCAATAAACCCAACCCAGATTGTTACAAACCCTAAAATAATAGACAATCTCTACCTCACTACAACTCTCAACAACAATCAGAGACTAGAGATTATTACAGGATAATCTCTATACAAAAACAATGAAAAAATCAACGTCAACAGATTTAGAATAATCTGATGACAACTCTAACTAAACCCTAAATTGAGAGCACGAATGTAAAAAGTGAAAGAGAAAAACAATCTGATGAAAAAATGAACTGAAGAGAGAGAAAGATGACTCTCTCTATTATATACTGCAGCTCCAAGGTTGAGGCATCAGAAATAATCCAACGGCACAGAATGATTCTTGAAGTATGATCTAACGGTGAGCAATCCGTTGTGTTTTCTCACACGGATTGCCACCTCATCAGTGGCCCACCAGATTAGTTATAACTCTTGGGCTTTATCATCACACGAGCTCTTCTTGGACTGCTCTTCTTGGACTGGACTTTATCAACTCTTGGGCTCCAACACGAACAATCTATTCTGTTTTCCAGGCCCACGAACATTCTTCACATTTCCTTAGTCCAGCAACACTAGCAATCTGCCTTAGCCCAAAACCTGCAAATAACCTTATGCAATGATGAAAGATATGTAAAGAAATAAAATGAAAAATATATAAAAATATAAGTGTTTATATATTTTTAACACACTTCAAGTAGTAAACTATATCTAAGGCCGCTGGGTATACTTTAATCCTACTTCACTCCATCTAGATTTCACATTACTCATTTTTTTCCCATTTCACTCGACTCACCCAAAAAAATGGTTTACTTATTGTTAACTCCATCTCTAACCCTACCTTTTTAGTAGTTTTCCTTAAAAAGGAAACAAAATAATTAAATACTTAGAGTTAATTGTCAATTTAGTTCCCGAGGTTTGTCAAAAAAAATGTCACTTTAGTCCAAATATTTTTTCCTCATCTGTCCTTGAGGGTTCCCATTTTTGATCAACTTCATCAACCACCCTAACTCCGTTTACAAAACCCAATTAAGTCAGGGACATTTTTGTCCACATACCACAAACTTTTTTTTGTCATTTTCATCCAATTCTTTTTCACCCCTTGTTAATACCTCATCACCACCAATTGAGCACTAGATCTCCACTTTTCACCCCATTCTCACACTAAAACTTCAATATCTCCACCAATTGATCCCATAAACTCTCCTATGTTATCTTGCTCACAACATTCTCTTCTTCTCCATCTTCATCACTAATTACAAAAGTAACCGCATCAAAGCTCTCTTTATTACTATAAACCTCTTCATGTGAAAGTCCTATGGTAGTAGGATGGTTAACACGGGTAATAAACTGATTTGTTCTCAACAGTGGATAATTAAAGTGGTGATTTATAAAGTTTAATGCACGAAGTGTAGGAGTGGTGTGAAGGATTGGATTTGAGGCAGTTGAAGTGTGCAATTAGGATTTTAGTGTTCATGATTTGGGTGTTTTAGTGGGTTGCTCTGTAAGGGTTAATGGCGAAGACGTGGTTCGATATTGACATCAGATATGGAGAAATGAGAATAATAATATTCGAACGAATGTTTTGACTCCAGTGAAGCAATATATATAGCCGGTGACGTTCAAATCACTGGAATTGTCATGTTTTGTTTTATTTTATTTTATTTTACTCAGGGTATAACAAAAAAAAAAAGTAGAAATCTAGGGCTCAATTGGTGGAAATGGTGTATTAGTAAGGGGTGAAAAGGAATTGGATGAAAATGACAACAAAAAAAAAGGTTTGTGGTATATAGACAAAAATGTCTCTGACTTAACTGGGTTTTGTAAACGGAGTTAGGGCAGTTAATGAATTTGACCAAAAATGGGAAACGTCAGGGACACAAATGAGGAAAAAAAAATTTGGACTAAAGTGACATTTTTTTGACAAAACTCAACGACTAAATTGACAATTAACTCAATATCTTAACTATAACTTGTTAACATGGAGATAGTGGTGTGTAACGTCAGTTAACATGTCATGTCACCGTTAACACCCCAGATATTAGGGTACACCTCAAGGCGTAAGCTCGTACATTAGCTGACCAACAAATCAAAAGTCCGCAACAAGTATGAGAATTGCAATATGATTAAAGTAAAAAAAAAAATAAAAAAAAAATTGAACTTTAACTCCATTAAAACTGACAAGCAAACCTCAAGGCGAGGATAGGATCATTAAATTTTATTAAAGTTGTATGGGACAACAATTTTGTTGAGAATGGAAATCTTGGTTGATATGAAGTACTTAATCATCAACTAGTGGGATTCTGAGTTGCGCGATGCGCAACCTTTTAACATGTTTGTGAACGAATTGAGAAAACAATACAGTAATGTATTACTGACTAACAACCATACATTACTAAGAAATAGAGCGAATAGAGTTGCGCACCAGTTGAGTCAGAGGTTGGCCAAAAAAGCGGTCATACATGGGACCTTTGAATTATATGTTTAAAACCTATCATAAACATATTGCGCCTGGCGCCATAGCTAGAAACAGAACATAACGGTACTTAGAGAAGTTAGGTGACAAACATGTAGTTTAAACAAAAGTTGGTAGTCGGTTTTTGTTGCAGCCTGCCACGTGCAGGAGGTTCAGTTGTCAGTAGCCGTTCTATTGGTTGGATTCTTGTTTCATGTCATTAGAACAGATTACATAACTAACTAACATGTTGGCATATTAGTGTTTTAGATAATGTTGTATACCTTTAGGGTCAAATAGTTGTTGCCTTGCAGTTGCATCCCTTTTCTTTTCATTGATAGACGGGTTGGTAGGAACAGGAGTTAATGGTGTTGGTGTTGTAGAACCTGGAATGCTGCCTCTTGAACTGCTCTCCGCATTTTCTGCAGGCGCACGACAATGTTGACTAAGTAGCTTATTAAACATATGCGATCATCCTTTGTTGGTCTAATTGTAAACTGGATTTGTTGAGCTGCAATCCTGCGTATGAGAGTACGAGGATCAGTTTTTGCGAACATCTGCTTGCATGGGATTTCAAGTAGTTGTGTGGCAGCCTTGTCAAAGATGGTTGCGGTCAAGGTGTCCGTCTTGTCATCAATGGTAACAGAAATTCGGTACCTGGTGAAAACAGATTAGAATCAATTGTGGGCAGTTGTGATGTAAATTGGTAGAGTCAGTCCTCATTTCGGTGTATAGGATGTTAATACAACTTTGATATTTGATAAAAGTTAAGATGCAAATTATATGAACCAAAATGTGAAATAATGTATATAAACTGGTAAGTGAAGTATGGTTTTAATATATGTTTTTGTAATAAGCTATAAGTACAAATGGAGAGGCACATATGTGTGTAACAAATGATATAAACCAAGTTGTATATAAACTGGTAATTGAAGTTTGTTGTTGGGAAACATGGAATTGTTTTAATATATGTTGTTGTAATAAGCTATAAATACAAACAGTTGAATATACATATTTTAATAGAAGGGGGAAAAACAACTCGCTTACATGAAGTTGGTGTCATCAAGATTTCTGTGTTCAGGACAGAACCATTTGTCGTAGGCGATATAGCTTTTTTCGTGACACTTAAGGCATATAGTGTAATACCAAGTTTTCTCGATGTGCGCCTGTGTGATCGTCCCGTTAATCACGAAGTTCTTACCCTATAATTAAAATGAAACAACAATTAAAACTTGTTTTCCTTGTGCCCGGGGGAAAAATGATATAATAAACATACCGTAACTGCATTGGTTGGCATCTGTTTGAGTTCAATGATAGAGGATGTGTTTTCTATTGGTGGGATGATCACAGGTTTTGAAAGGTCCAAATTGGCTAACCTATTAGAAAATTGATTTAGTGTGTAAAGTTTTTATGAAAAAATACGTATGGTGGCGAACGACGACTCACATGGTTTTCAGCATCTCGGTTTCCATGATTTGGGGCTCTAAGTAAGTATATGTTGCCTTTGTCGTTTGCAGTTGCAAGTAAGTTTTAAAGAAAAAAGATGTTAGGTCAGTAGGCAGATGTAAATGTGCAGTCACAGGGAATTTAAAAGTTACCTGTCAGCCGCTTTGCCTTCAAACCTGTCATTGATATGATAACAGGTGCCGGTGCATTTTGTATTCGGTTGCGATCAAATCTCTCTGACTGTGTGCATGTCTCTTACCAAACAACAACTGTAGTGTCTTGATTGCTGGAAAAAACAGACAATGAGTTGCAGAAAGAATTTGTTGCTTTGGATTAGATCAGGTGACTTTGATTAGATCTAGGATTTCGGATAGTTTGATAATTATTTTGTGTTTGGGCTCATAAATTCAGAAGATCCTATCATCAACAGTTGCTGAACAGAATAGCAGGGCTTATCAGCAGTAGCCTACCAGCAAAAGTGGGTCATCAGAGTTATAAATAGCCGGGATATTTGAGTTTCAAGCAATTAGTTTCTACAGATTTTTCTCTGCTCACTACAATCATGTGAAGAAGATTCATAGTGATAAGAATTAGTAAGAATAGTAGGAGATTTAAGATTTAAGTAGTTAAACAGGTGGTAGTGGCAGTGTTGTAATTTTAGCACTAATTGAGGGTGTTCTTTTGTAAAAGCACTCGCCTGTTTAACCCACCAACTGCACCTGTCACTCCTTTTTACACGCGAAAGGTTTATGCGTATTGTAAACTATATTTGCAAGTAGTACATTTTAATGATTCCTATGCGCTTTCACACTTAGCCGCCGATGTGCCTAAACGAATTGGCACCTAAGCGTAATCAGCAACACATGTCTACTAAGAATTGAAGGTCTCATTTTCATAGGATATAAATGTGTATTGTTAGAAATCGGTACCAAAGACCCACACGAATTAAGCCAAAACTTGTTTCTATTATTTGATTGTGATTGAATGCTAGACTTACAAAATCATCCATCTATTTATAAGCCTACAATCCTTGTCCACCAAGGAACTATAATAATCTAGAAACTTCTTTTGACTTAAATTAGGAAATCTATCTCTAAAATCTAGTTTACAAGATTGACAACTAAGTCCTTCTAGTTACCAAACCTTGCATTACAAGATTAATATATCATTCACCCCCTAATCTTGTAACACCAACGAGTCCTTTCATCTCATTGAACTTCAAACGTGGCAACGCTTTAGTAATAATATCGGCCCTTTGTTAATTCCCACTTATGTGCTCCACTTGAATTTGTTCTCGCCCAATACATTCTTTTATGAAGTGGTACCGAGTATGAATATGCCCGCTCTTACCAAAGAACACCGGGTTCTTCATTAATTCTATCGCGGATGAATTATCAACTTTCAGAGTCACCTTTTTCTCCTTTAACTCACCGTGCAAGAATGCCGATTTTACGTCAAGATGTTGCACTTCCCATCCCGAGTTCGCGCCAAAGCTAGTAGGAACTTAATGGTTTCGATCCTAGCAACCGGCGCAAACACTTCTTCGTAATCAATCCCATACCTTTGTACATATCCTTATGCTACCAAGCGGGCCTTGTATTTCAAAATCTTTCCTTGCGCATCCTTCTTTGCCTTGAACACCCACTTTACCCTGATGGGTTTAATCTTTGGTGGCGGCTCTACCTGCTTCCAAGTATTGTTCTTCTCAATTAAACTTATTTCTTCCTCCATAGCTTTCATCCAATGCTTATTTTTTTTCGCTTCTGGAAAAACAATTGGTTCATCGTCAACAGAGGATAGTAACAATTGATCATCTCTATTCAAATGATGCGTTAATCTTGGTATTTCTTCGACCTCAAAGTCTGCAAATTTCTTCGGAATGGTTGAGGTTCGATTCGACCTTCTTAGCTGAGAAGCCTCCATGGACTGCGCGTTCAGATTCGCGCGTGATGCGCGAGATCCTCCTTCTTCGTTAGTCTGCGCTGACGTTGTGTGCTCTGACGTTGCACCCTCGTCAAAAATTCTTGCCGCGAAATCACCTGTGTGCGCAAAGTTGTCTGTCTGCGCGAAGTCTTCTGCGTGCGCGTTATCGCCTGTAGGTTGCGCAGATGCTTCAGACTCGTGCACGTCTTCTTCTGTGGGCTGCGCTGGCGCTTCGGACTCAATGGCGAAGTCTGTCCATGCACTCTCTTCGGTATTAGTGCGGGACACATTATCCTTCCAGTCATACTCTTCCGTCTCTTTGAACTTTACGTCCCCGTCTAGAACTATGTGTACCCGTCCATTGCTCGGGTCAAACATCCGATGCGTATTCTCTCCCGTCTCCGGCTGAGAACCCATGTACTCCATTAGCAAGCTTCTATCATCCAACTTCTTCTGTCCAGGTGTTAAGATTTTAACAAACCCTACACACCCGAACACTTTAATATATGAAAGATCTGGTTTCCTTCCCTTGAGCTTTTCATAGGGCGTTAAGTCTTGCAATGCCTTCGTTGGAGAGCGATTCAACAAATAAACTAAGTGCATGATTGCTTCTCCCCAAAAGACTTGTGGTACAGACATGGCCTTCAGTATGCTTTGAGTAGTACCGATTATTGTGCGATTTCGTCTTTCAACTACCCCGTTTTGTTGAGGGGTACAGGGAGCCGTGTATTGCCTTGCAATTCCTCTTTCCTTACAGAAATCTCCTAGTACATGCGATGTGATTGAATGCTAGACTTACAAAATCATCCATCTATTTATAAGCCTACAATCCTTGTCCACCAAGGAACTATAATAATCTAGAAACTTCTTTTGACTTAAATTAGGAAATCTATCTCTAAAACCTAGTTTACAAGATTGACAACTAAGTCCTTCTAGTTACCAAACCTTGCATTACAAGATTAATATATCATGTATAAGCTATAAGGTGTTGTAGACTTCAAATTTTATAACAACTTTCTGACCATGATAGGTGTACAATGCATACTAAAGAAAATCTCCAACCGGTCTATTCATTCGTCACTACACTTAATTGACAACCGAGGATAAAAAAGTTGATTTTATTTTATTGAAGAATGTCTCCAATGTCTCAAATTATAGATGAACATAATGATGTTTGATCATTGTTTAAGGTGATTAAGGGCAAACAATTAAGTTTTACCCTTCTCCATATATAAAAACAAACTTCTAATTTGAGAAAAACTAAAAAGTTTAACCAACAAAAACTGAAACTTAATCAACTTTTCTTAAAAACATAATCTATGCGGACAACCGAATGAGCATGCGTGCGAGTAAGTGCGAAAGCTGATACTCGAATAGGTACGCCAGTAAAATGCCTAGGTGCCTAAAATTGTTTTTGTAATATCCACCCGGTTCGATAGGTACTTTTTTTCCTTTCTTAAACAGACTACAAAACAGGTTGTAGTGGCAGTCCTGTAAATAGCGATAGCTATTGGTTTCGATTGTTTCGTTAGCAGCACAGTAGAATGCAAACCCAAACATGGGTATTGACGTAAAGAGCAAATGTCCGCGCGCATTGCGCCGCGCTAAAACGATTAAACCTCCTGACCCTAAAGTAGAAGCAACTCCGCCATCACGCAATGCTTTAGAACGCAACATCGACTGCCTGCGCGTTCTTTGTAATGCAGTGGTAGACGAAGAAGTTGCCTCTGCCCGCGATGAAGAACCAACCTCAAATGAGGAAGGTAGTACGCGACGCCTTTAAGGAGGCTACATAAAAATAAAATTTAAAAACGCGTAAACAAACCCTGCTTCAGACACGGGACTGATCCTAAAAGAGTAAATTCTTAATAAGTTTATGAAATAAACAAAATAACAAACAACAATCAATCTTCATCAATCATCTCAAATGACAGAAAACTAACCTGCATCAAGCAAAGACAAACACTCTGTGTAATCTGAATTTTATAGGACAAAAAAACGTACACACAAATTAGAAACTGGGACAACCACTAATCTATTTCTACAAACTAATTATAAAACAACAATTTAGTAAGAGATTATAAAACTTCCTTTATTAACTTACAGAAACAGAATGCTTTAATATAACAACAACAAATTATACCAATTTCCATCATAAATCTTTAGCTCTAAAGAAAAAGGTTTGGTACAAAGACTTGCATAAGAGGAATGTTGAAAAATTTATTCAGAACTGATATACATTCCTGTAACCATTTAGACTTTTAAACAAACATGCTTAGGAAGACAATGAGTTAAATTAACTTACAACAACAAAAGGCGCAAACATTACTTTCATATTCAGTTTCTCATAAACAAAAAACTAACACATTTACCAGAGACTGAATTAAAACAATCTACAACAACAAAAAATTATAAACACAAAGGTAACACATTGTTGTGAGCATTTCAAATTGTAAACAACCATAAGCTTAATTTATTAACAATTCATCCAACACATGTACATTTACAACAAAAATGGATTTCAAATGGCAGCCAACACAATCAGAAAAAATTGTTAGAAGCACTTCACACTATAAAAACAATAAACTTATTTTATTAAAACAAAACAATGAAAGATTCATTCTTGAAGTTTCACAATTGCAACAGATAGGCTTAATTTCTTAATAATCCATCTAACACTTGTACAATTACAACAAAAATGGATTTCAACTACAGTCTAACATACTTCACAAATTTCTTTGAGTTTATTAAAAACACAATCTGAAAACTTTATTAGAAGCATTTCACACTATGAACAACAATAAACTGATTTTTTTTAAAACAAAACAATGAAACCTTCATTGTTGAAGTTTCACAGTGGCAACAAACATGGTCAATTTGAAAACTTTGTTAAAACCGTTTCACACTACAAACAACTATCAACAGTTTCACATTTGGGATCTACATCTTATAGTCTCACATTTGCAACAAAAGTGCTCAATTATTTCTTTAAAATACTAAATGGAACCTGATTTAAACAAACACCAATTGTAAATTAATAAACAAAATCAAAGCATTTCTTACGGTTCCACATTTTACGAACAAAAATGCAACAAAAGTTCGAGGAACATTAGTTGCAAGGCAAACGGCTCACCTGTGAAATTCGGCTGTTCGGCTGCAAGAAAAGTTTGTTCACAGAAATACGAATGAAGAAGAAAGGATAAGTTGTTTGAAATAAAAGCCTTAACGACATGCAGCCAAAAGTGGATGACTCACCTGTGATAAAAACGTGGAAACACCCAAAAACAACACCTGGAAAGCATTAAGAATATATTATTAAAAAAAAAGTCACTTAAAAGAATAGGAAAAAAAAGGGTTCCCTACACTACTCGAACCCGGGTCACACCCAACACACAACAACGCTTCAACCATCTGTACCATCACAATTTTTGTTATCAACCTTAAAACCATTAATATTTAACACCTTTCATTGAAGCTGGAACTATTTATCAAACTTGTAAAATAAACATATAGGATAATGGTTACGTACGTGGTGATAGAAATTAGTGATTCTTGGGGTATAACAAATACGTTAAAAATAAAAATTTCTTCATACGAAAAAAACATCTATAATTATTATGCTTTTAAAATAACTTTAACTGTAGTTTAATTACAACATAAGTACGCATTAAATTAAATTCTATTTATATTAAATACTTTTTTTATCGGCGAACAACTGTGTGGCAACCACCCTTGCGGGGCGCCGTGCCCAAGAATCGACTACTCGACCTCCAGCAGCCCCGCCTTCTCCCGATGCGCGGAAACCCGAGCCTCACCCGCCCGAAGGCACGACAGTGTTATAGAACTCGGTAAAACCTCGCCGCCCGTCAGATTCGAACCGACGCCACCCGTATTCGATCTTCACCCGGACACCAAACCATAATGTTGGAAGTGGGAATTGAACCCATGATCACCTAAGTGAACATAAGGCCTCTCCACCACTCCACCACTATGAAGTTTTTTGAGAATAGACAAATATAATATGAAGTTTTAAAAAATATGTTATGATGTAACATAGAAATTAATGTATTATGATATGAGAAAACAACAATTTTAATCATTTAAATAATAATAAAAATGTATATTAAAAAGAAGATATATGTTTGGATAAGAAGCAGAGTCAAAAGCAACCATTGTAGAGCGTGATTGAGGCGGTGAAGATGGTTTTTTTAATGAGTGGTTTTAACCTATTATGCTTTTGATGAAAATAGAATTCATATTTACTGGTTTCAACATTATTAGTGACTTGCCTATACATAATTAATGAATTAACTAAACACGTGTTTTTTTCCTCTATGAACAAAAACCTAAAAAATGTAGTTTTTTTTTTCGTTTTTTATAAAGCACTATAATACTCGTTAGAAAGATAATAAAATGATTGTTAATTTGGTATAATTTTTTTACTTTACAAAAATAAAAATTGTAAAAAAATAAGAGAGACTTTTGGAGGAAAATAAGAGGGAGGATGTCACGTCACACATGACACACTCAAAGATGATGATGGCCTTATTGAGCGCAATATCAACTTTAGTACTTTCTTTTATTACTATATATATAGATATATAGACAATATACAAATATATGAATATACTATTAAAAGTAAGAGATAATTTTTTTGAACGACCAACAAATCAAACCCGAGTACTCTCGGGCACTCTTTCGACAAATTCAAGTACTCTGAAAGTACCCGAGTTGTCAAACATCAATTTCGGAGAAAACCCGGTTGGCACGATGATGAAATTATCGGTAAAACCCGTCTGACTCAATAATCGAACCTAAGATCCCCAGATCTTCTATCATTACCCACCAATCATTGAATGAAAAAAAAAAAGTAAGAGATAATTGATTTCTTTTTATGTAGAAATGTAAAAGGGTCACAAATTATAACTTCTTTATGGTTCATTTTCTAAAATCAGATTTTAATATAATAAAAAATAAAGACACATCTGATAATGGTTAATACTTTCCTTTTGTATAAACCAAGAACAAGGCTAACTGATTTGTTGCAAACGACGTCGTCGAAGAGGGTACTTTACTACTTTGGACATGCCGATGCTACAGCCACGCGCCTACAGACATTCGGTTCGTGTGAACTCCTATCATGTACAAACAAACAAGAGTGGAATTTCCAATTTACCCTTTAAATATCTATTAAACCTTTTATGAACCCTAAACTAGTGAAAAGTTACCATCTACCCCCTCGCGTAAATTACCCTACATAAGGATGGCAAACGAATTTGAACGCGAAGGGCAAACCCAAAACTTGAAATATGGTGTATTCAGTGGCAGATCGATGATTTTTTTCTACTGGGTTCACCTTTTTAAATGCTCCAGTTTCATATGACCAAACATAAAAAATTTAGGATCGGTTCGACGGTTCGTGTCAGGTAGGGTTTATTACATAATAAAAATATGATACAATAATGAAAAAAAGCATCATCACTAGAAAATAGAAATTTAAAAGCACCTAATATAAATACGATTGTTTTTATAATAAAAAAAACTTCCTACAGTTGTTTGCTACGACCTTTTAGCTTTGAAAAAGTCCCTAAATTCAAAGTTTCAACACGTGAAGCAATAAAGTTAAAAATTACCTAATATCAAATCCTTAAATAAGCACATTAAGTAATTGGAGAAAGGTGCTACAAACAATAGGGATTATGTGAAATAATAATAGTTTAACAACAAAGATTATCAAGTAAAACAGAAAGGTTTCACAAACACTTGAAAGTAAATAGCAACAGACGTAATGTGATTAGGAGAGTATTAAGTGCCTGAATTGTAGTAACGAATAGAGGGCGGGCCGGCGGGGTTGGTCAGCAGGAAGTCGGAAGTAGGGAGGAAGCTGGAGTTGCAGGAGGTTAGAAGCGTGAAGGAGGTTGGAATTGTAGGAGGTCGGACTTGGAAGAAGGCTGCCAAGCTAAGGGAGATGTAAATCGAACCGTGGAGATGGGCGAATGGAAAGGCAATGACAAATTGGTAGGAATAGTGGGAATGTGGGAATTGATGGAACATTTTCCCCGGTATAAATATAATACATTTTCATTCCACGGTATAAATTCGGGTTACTATGCGTATCGTGTGATTTCTATTTTTTAAAGCTATAACAAGCCCTTTTTTTATTTCACTCGCCAGTTATTTCTCTATATGCCCGTTATGATTTTTTTAACCACAATGCTTATATAGATTACATTGAATTGAATTGAGTATGCCCAGACATGTGTTTTCATTTGGTTAGCGCGTTACATAACGCTTTGCCTACTCCATTCGATGTATACAACGGGCCTGTTACGCATCGCACATAGGTCACAAAGCGCTTGGACTAATATGTCGATGTTTGCAATGTACCCATGCTACAACGTACACATGTCTAAATGCTAGTTATCATTTAATGTCATGTATTACTCGTAATTGTGTTAAAATCATGATATATTCACCCTGCTATGCATAGTTAACAAATGAGACAGAAAATAGAAATCCAATTGATAAATGTTGATGCGTAAACTTGTTGGAACTGCATGTCCGATACTCGTTAAATTAACGTTACTATCTAGATACAATATAAAGAGTTACAATTTAAAGGACAAACAAAATATAAATATATATAACACGAAATATGGTTTTATTATTTGGAATAATAAATGAGAAAGAGATATAATTATTAGAAAATAACAATGTAAGTATCTTATTAAAGGGTTAATAAAATACAATGATGGAATATTATTATTACTAGTGGGTTAGCCCGCGCGATGCGGCGGGTGTCACCGAGTCTCTTTAGGAGAGCGCAATCTAACCCGATCTGTCGTAAACACTGATTATATTTGGTATTAATTTTGGATAGCGCAATACTTGTTTCTCAAGTTCTTATAGTATTATCAAGTTTATAAAACTTTAACTTTTATAAAGTAGCAAATTTTATATAAAAGATTATAACAAAGCATGTACCATTATGAACGGTTTTTTATATGGTTTCTATTTAATGTGTTCAACTTCAAAGTTATTGTAGAGTTAAATATTACGAGCTCTCATAAACATTTCTTGACTTTTGATTTCATATTGATTAAATATGATGTTTAAAGACAAATTTGCCCCTCTAAAATAGTTATTATATGCATTGTGTGTTGTATTATAAGCAATTAAACGTGTACCTCTTATTAAAGGGTTAATAAAATACAATGATGGGAATATTATTATTATTAGATAATAATAATAATTAAGAGGGTTTTAATTATAATAGTGAATTATAATTAAAGGTAATAATTGTGGGATAAGGCAAATGATTAAGTTGTGATTTGTATATAGTTTAGCTATTTAATCACATTAACTTTTGTCATAACAACCTAATCATAACATAACAAAACCCTAGCTACCACCTTATCCCTCCCCCCTTTTATCGCTCATGGCCGACCCAATGAGAGCCGCCACCGTCAAGCAACGTACACCACCACTCTCCCATATTGTATTGTGTTACGTGCAAGTGTTGTTCAAGGGTTCGAGAACATTCTTGTTTTGGTTTACTAGCGGAACCGTTTATCAATCCATCGCGCGATAACTTGGTGTTTCGTTGAGGTATAAATTGAAAACATCCTATGATGTGTTTAATTATCTACATGTGTTGTGCAATTGTATTCTATGGTGGAAATTGCTTGATTTTAATTCACGCTTTCAATTTATTAATATAAGATATTAATTATATATATAATATAATTTTATTAATAAATATTAAAACCGGTACGAGGATTTCCAGCAAAACTACTATGTGTATTTATCAACTCAATTTACATGTGTTGTGCAATTGGATTCTATGGTGGGAATTGATTGGTTTTATTCAAGTTTATGATTTATTAATATAAGATATTATTAATATATATATATATATATATATATAAGATATATATTGTAACACCCCAAATTCTTAAACTGTGTCTTATGCGAAAAATGAAAAACTTTGAGTTTAATCACTCCGAACGAGTAACAAATAATAAAAATCTCCGAATTTAGGAAATTAACCCCGTTAACTTGGTTAGCTATACAAAACTTAAAAAACTTAATGGGACTAAGTTGGTTAGTCCAAGTTAATTACTAAATGCTTGACCAAAAGTTGGGAAGGGTTAATCTTGCCAAAACACCAAACTATTGCTTGGTTTATAAAAAAAGAAAAAAAAAGATCAACATATGCAGAGCATATGTCGATCAGCACACACACAAAATACACACACTAGCCTAAGACCTCCAATTCTACTCAAATAAAGCCAAAATCAAGGGGAAAATCCACGCATTAAGCAAAAAGGGATCATCTAAGGTCCAATACACCCAAAGGTATCAATTATTTGGCTTAATTTGATTTATACTTCATGTATGATCATGGTGAGAATTCTTGGGTGTTTTGTAAATGCTAAATTAGTGATCATTAGAGGTTGCTCTAGCATTAGGGAACCTTAATCATGTTTAATGTAGTTAAAATATGTTAATACATGCATGATTTGTGTGATTCATGTGAAATTGTTGAATATGTGAAAGGTGGGTTTTGTCATTAGATGAGGACCACACCTAATTTGTAATTGTAGCATCTTTTAAGTATGAAGTTGTGAAATTGTGAACTAAAAAGTAATATTAACTTTCTTGAGGTAATAATCTTGACTATTGGTGGATCCATGAGGTCCCCAAGTCCTAAAGATAACTCTAGGAATTAATGCCTACAAGGTGTTTCATGAAATGCCACAATAGACTCGATCAAATAATGTCATTGATAAATTCGATGAAACATTTATGTGGCTATGTAAATCATACCTAAGAACAAGTTTTGATCACCTAGGTGGATTACACATATTAGGTGTGAATATAAGTGACTTTGGATAGGCATGGATGGCTTAAATCTCAATATATTCCTAGTATGTTTATATGATTATATATATATATATACCTTTGTTCATATCTGGAAATTTGTTGTTGGAATTCCATAAAAAGAAGCTTAAACGAGATTTCATAATTCATAGAAAATGGCCTAATATGAAGGTTGTCAATATCCCAATTAGGTTAACGGGTCAATTGGGTAAAGCACCAGTTAGACAAGGACTTAAATCGAGGGTTACCATTATGCCGATATCGATCGTTGTTAATTACTTGAGTATATTCGTAGACATTATGTTAACAATCTCAAGCTAGTCTTTAAGCAGAAAGGGGGCACAAGCAAAGGTAAGTCATCTCTACGACTTATACACATATATGCATACTTTGAATCCATGTTAACAACAGTATCATAGGAGTTGAATTACAATTGTGATTTCCAAGTGATATCTAGTTCATAAGCAAGTACACAACATAAGTCTCACGGACCGGGCAAGAATGACCGAGAGAAGTGGCACATGTGGCCATGGACATGAGGCATTGTCACCACGGTAGAGCGACTTCAAACGATGCGCACCTAGTCAAGTCAAGGCTAGATTATTAGCGTGTGAAACACAATACAACTTATAAGTCACATGAGGCTATTTTGACCAGGTTTAGAATCCGAATATGCACTCGTTAAATAATCAAACTTATGACCCGTCAATCCTAGTATGATAGTACTTGAGCATTTCAGGAAAATGAGTCATATAACTGTATTGGGTAAGCTATTGAAGCTTAGGAATCTCCTCAGGATCATGCTTTGTCTTGATGGGTGAAAATGCGTTGTATGCATTGATTGAAAGTGGAAAACTTGAGGTTATAACCGATTGATGATAAATCATAATGAAATCAAGCCAAATCAAATCTAGTATAAAAACTTTCAACCATACAAATTCATTTTGGATTGAAAAAGGGCGAAACTTGGATGTTAGTTATGCAAAATAGGGCTTCTAGTAGTTCCAAACCGTAGCCTACGGCCAGAGGCCGTAAGCTACGACTCACAAAAAGAAATTGGGCAGAAAAGCCCAACCGTGCCCACAAAAAAATCATTTTTTTTTTTTTTTTTCCGATCCAACTATCGATCTAATACGAGTTTAATTCTCGTGTTTGACCCTAGGTATCAATTGTGGAGCTCGGATGATGATTTAAGCAAGCTTTTAAAGAACTGAACGCATACTCGTCAACATTTCCGCTACAAATTTTGAATTACGTGTATTCTTGAAACCGATGTGTGTGGTCTTAAACATGATTTCGACGTCTTGAAACTTAACCAGATCTCCTAAAGAGGTTGTTTTGTGTAAATACTAGTATTAACCTTTAATCACATGGTTTGTCGAATGAAAATGTGGTTCATCTAGACTAGGGCGTTAAACACACACACACACATATATATGCTTTTATAAATAAATGTTGTTATATTTAGTACAAGTGTTGATGCTTAAATAACATGCCATTTACAATTTTGTCCATCTAGTGCATTTAAATCAAATTCATAAGTAATTTTCTATATTTGTGTTACCATCATGGTATATTACCATCATGATATATTCAAACTATTATGGGCATTTAGCATATGAGAGAGTATTTCAATCGATAGTCGTTGGCCCATAAATTAGTATACGTACTTAACAATTAAACTTTAAGACACTTAAGAACAAGGTTGTTGCATTTGTAACAAATGGTGATGCATATACAACTCGTGATTTACAATTTTGTCACTCCCATGCATTCAAGAAAACAATAAAAACCCAATACATTTACAAATCAATTGTAAAAATTTAAAATAATACTAGCAGGAAGTAGTGGGTAAGCTTGTACATAAAATAAATAGACTAAAATTTGCCAATATGGAATAAATAAAGGGGTAATTAGCTAGTAACTCAAGTTATGACCTAAAATGACTAGGGGAGGGGCTGAAATGGAATAATATTATGTCTATGGGTTGGAATGGGGTTGGTTTCAAAACAAAAACAACTCCTGAAAAAGGAGTACAGAGTTTTGAGAGAAGAAAAAACCTACACAACCCAAGAACCCACTAATCAGTCCCAAATCCAAGTAAGAGTCAGTTGTTGAACCTGTATATGAAGTAAATTCGAGTCATTAGGTCATAAAAAACTCAAGGTGAGTTGTAGAAGGTAGTTTATGGATGTTTTATGTTGATGATATTCTTGAATAATGATAGTAATATATGATTTTTGATAATCTAGCTTAGAAACTAAAAGTAGTATGTTTAATTGTGAAAATGTACTAAGATGCATGTATAGATTATGTTAATTGAAGGTAATTTGTGTAAAATATAGACATGTGAAGATGGGTTTCGAGAAGAGAGTCATGTTTGACTTTCTGCAGGCCAAAAAAGGCTATAGCTTAAAAAGATGAAATTCTATGTTGTAATTGTGCTAATTATAATGAAAATGGAAAGGTATAATGTTGATGGAAGGTGGTATGTTCATAGTTAGGTACATGAGTTTTCATTGAAGTTTATGCACACTAAGTGTATGTTGAAATGCCTAAATGAAAGAATAGAAAAGTATTAGGTTCAACATTATGTGGATTGATTGAAAAATGGTTAGTACATGAGAAATCATCAATAAGTTATGGCTAGGTGTGTATGCAAGAAAGATGAGTTCATGAGTTCTAAATATGAGTTCATCAAGTGTAGGTATTAAGACGGAAGGATCAAGCAAGCAAGGAGGCCACGACTCGCAAGACAAAGGTAAGTTGGTTTGACTTAAATCAACTATTGCTATGTGTATATTATTGTGTCCTAGTTGTTGGGTCAATAGTTGGAAAAATGTAGAATGGTTGGAAAGACCTTATTAGGTCAATAGTTGGAAATATGTAGAATGGTTGGAAAGGCCCTAATGGGTCAATGGGTTGGAAATGTGTGAAAAGGTTGAAAAGGCCTTAACGGCAGTGTTTTCAGACCCGGACCGGACCGGCCGGTCGACCGGGAAACGGGACCTCATCCGGTCTAGGTTGATGGATAGGACCGCCCTTGCAGCGGACCGTAAATGGACCGGCAGACCGGAGGTCGGACCGGCAAAACCGTAAGATATATGGCCGGACCGGAGACATCAAACGTCGACTCTCACAGCCTCCCACCCCAAGACTCCAACGGTCCAACCTCATTCCCTGCCCTTCATTTGCAGACAATAAAACGTCGGTCTTCAAGTAACGGAGAGTGAAGGGAAAACTGGAAAATATGTTGCAGACCTGTGGAGAGTTTTATGGAGAAGACAAGAGTTTTATGAAGAAGATAAAAGGAAAAATAATCTATTATAGTTTGAAGTGCACTCCAGCTGTCTCCAACCACTTTTGTATAGTACTTGTCTTTTATTTTATTTTTAATTGTTATATTCTTTAATACAACTATAAAATAGTCTCTTATACTTTTTATTAAGTTATATAGGTTAAATAATATATAATGTTATCCGGTTTTAAAATCCGGTCGGACCGGTCCGACCAGTGGACCAGTAAGACGACCGGTTCGATCTTTGGTCCGTTTTAAAAACATTGCTTAACGGGTCAAGGAGGATGGAAGACCTTAACAGGTCACATGGTGGAATAAGGTAGAATAGGTGGAAAGACCTCAACGGTCAAAAAGGATAGGACGACCTAAATGGGTCATATGGTTGGAACCTTGTAGAATAGGTAAAAAGACCTTAACGGGCCAAGGTTGAAAAGGCCTTAATGAGTCAAACAGGTGAAAGTATGTAGTAGAATACCTTATGGAAAATGATGGGGATAGTTGGTACTCTTTGAAATGTATGGTCAACTAACTTGTTGGTTTTATTGTGTAATAGGTAAGGCACATGCTTGAAGATCAAGTCACGGCTTGGATTTTGGAAATGCACACACGTTTTGGTGGTTTAGGTGTCATGGCTAAAGTCTTGGGATCTATTTTTGTTAACAATGTTTGCTATCTTAAAAATGTTTTGGTTGATGTTATATTACGTGTTGGGATAGATCCCCATGACAACTTTTCCAAATTATGTTTGAATCTTGAACTAGTTGTAAATAACTTTAATGGTTAGTATGCAAGTATTTACATGTGTATGCATTAAAAAAAAACGGTCCTTTCAAGTTGGTATTAGAGCCAAGGTTTGAGCGATTCAAGCACGTTTAGGTGTTTGGACTCAAACTCGAAGCTCGAGGTAAGTGTGCATTCGGTCCGAGACTTGATCAAGGTATGTGGGATAACTAATAGATGGGAGGGTAGTAGATGGTTGCCAAGAAAGAAGGGAAAATGGGGAATAAATCATCAAATTCGTGACTTAAACGACCAGGGGCGCAAGGTGCGGCAGGCACCAGCGCAAGGTGCGCTGGTACCCTCCTAGCTTGCGCTGTGCCTATAATGTGAAAATGTTGGGGGGGGGTGGCGCAAGGTGCGCTGGTACCCTCTGAGCATGCGCTGGTCTTCTTATGAGAAAATGCGGGTGGCGCAAGGTGCGCTGTACAACACCAGCATGCGCTGGTCTTGTTTTCTTCATAAAATCTTCGTTATAACTCTGTTTTCTTTGATTCTTGAGGATACGTTTTCGTTTTTTGACCCTCTTTCATGTCATTTATTTTAATATTCAGGTCCAATCTATTAATTTTCTCCAAAACATGTCCAATATTCGTATTTAACCTGAAACATTCATTACCCATTCCATCTAGTGGGCAACAAGTTTTTACCTTGTTTTGAATGTTTCCACTCGGCTTTTTCCCTAGGCCGATCCCGAACCAAGATAGGTTCCATTAGGGTCAATGAACCATAGATTTAACATGATTAATTAAGTATAAACGTGGTGAAATACGGATGGAATGTGTAAATCCAAGTAATGTACACTATATTATAAGGAAGTTAAAGTCGTAAAGACCAAGAATATGATAAGTGGAATCATTGAGCTTTTATGGTTGGAATGCTATTATATGTGTGATAATACTTAAATTTTGATTCAGAATTATGGCGGATGAAGGTGATAACTCGGCGGGAGAAAATTCCCGTCATGATGAAGTAAAAGAAATGGTAGCCATAGAAGTGGGAGATGCCATAAAGGTGAACCTCCCCAAGATAGTACAGGAAGTGGAAAGTAATATCTTGGGGGTGGTAGAAGGCATGATGACTAGCAAACTCGAAGAGTTGAAAAAGTTGATTGAAGAAGGGTCGTCCGGTTCGAAGAATAGTAAAAGATGTACGTACCGGAACTTCATGGCTTGTAATCCAAAAGTTTTCAACAGGGAAATCGATCCACTTTAATGTCAAAGGTGGATCTCCGATATGGAAGGGGTGTTCATTAGGAGTCATTGTGAGGCCAATGATGAGGTTATGTTCGCCATGGGTCAATTACGATGTTGTGCAAAGGATTAGTGGGATAGCTATAGCAAGGAGTTGGGGCAATATCAGGTGAAAGTGATGACTTGGAATGAAATTAAGGAGGCCTTCTTGAGACATAATTACCCTCAAACCGCAGTCGATAGAATTCAAGAAGAGTTCCTCCACCTCCGACAAAAGAATGAGACAATTGATGAGATCACTAGAGTGTTTTTGGATAAGATGAAGTTCTGTCCGGAGTTGGTTCGGACGGAGAGGATGAAGATAAATCGATACCATGACATGTTGAAGACAGAGTATAGAGAGTTTATCACGGCATCAAAGTGTAGTACATTGATTGAATTGATAGAATGGGCTCGTGAAAGAGAAATGGAACTAAAATGACAAGAAGCAAGGGGGAGAAAAGAAAAGCGGAGAAGAATTTCGAACAATCTAAGAAAGCAAAGAGCTATGATCAAGGCAAGAAGGGTAACAAAAAATGAGATATACCGAGTTGCAAAACTTGTGGGAAACTCCATACGGGGGAATGTCACCTAGGACAGAAGGCTTGCTACAATTGCGGGCAAACTGGACAGTGGACACCCATTTTACAATGTCCCAGTCTCGTTATGTCACACCACGCCAATGGCGGAAACACGTGGCGCGACGGTTCAAGAGCATAAAGCCAGGTTTAACGCAAATCATAAGTAATTAAGAAAAACGGAACATTTATTTAAGACGTCGAAAACATGTTTGATGTTCACACATAAACGAAAAATTGTTTGAATACATTAAAGTGGCTTCTCAAAAATATCCCGATACTTTAGGAATTAAAGTTGAAACCCTTTTGAAACACCCGACGCCCATATGAGAGATTCTCTCGACCCAGCTTGCCACGTTGTCCATCATCTATCAATTACCTGAAAGATATGTTTAAAAAGTCGTCAATATATAAATATTGGTGAGCTCACAGGTTTTAGTTTATCAAACTTTATCACTTTGGGAATTTCCATGTTATGACAATTTATAGGAGTTGCAAGTTCCTACAATTCTACTTGAGCCTATAACCAAACCAAGACAATTAATAATGCCCCGCTCCAAGTCGTTACTCGGTATTCCTACGACTTGATTTCAGAATACGTGCACCCAGGCATACGCCGATGCATAATCGACGCTATCGATTAGGGGTGGGCCTTGTCAGGCACCAATAGTACTATTCAAATATTCCTTCGGTTTCATTTCCTGAATTAATGATCATAGTAGAGAGGTCTCAACCCCGAGTGGCGATCACAACTCAAGTATTTATCCCGTCAAACATTTCCCTAACATATCTTTCCCCCGAAAAAACATAAAATAGTTTAAAATGGGGCCGTGAGACTCACCTGAATCTGTGCTTGGCTCAAGAGGAAGATAGCAAGTTTTGTGGTCCCGCACCTACAAACGTCCTAGACGTATAAGTCACTACACCTATAGTGCATGTGCCTTGGCAAGTTGTACACCCAACTCCCCGACCACGTTTTGTTCCAATTCCCGTTTAATTAGACGCGTATCCTAGGTTCGTTGGCGATGGATTACCCTTTTCTTACGAGTTATGTATTATTCTCGTTAATATTCTTTGTAACTTGTATACTATTATCCTCGACACAACTCTACCCAACGTATAATTATTTTCCCATTTAAATAATTATACTTAGGATCGTATTGTTCGATATAATGTATTCTTAATACCCGACCCGACTCACTTTGCCGCATATTTATTTTCCCATTTAAATAAATATGCTAAGGTCTTGTCGTTCGGTAATATATCTTTAACGCCCGACTCAACTTACCATGCCGTACATTTATTTTCCCATTTAAATAAATATACTAGGATCTTGCGGTATTCACATGTTCGTAGATATATTTTGCCTACTCGTCTCGATTTTCCTTCTCGCATATCTACTTTCCCATTCAAATAGATATACTAGAATTTCGTCGAGACAAGCATGTATCCATATATCAACGTGTGAATTTTCTTTGTTAAGTCCATACGTTGTTTAACGTTTTAATTCTTTACGTTATGCTTTCTCCCACGAATATTCTCTCTAACACTTAGGAAAGTGTTACATAAGTTTCACCCATGTTATATATATTCTACTTCTTAAAATATATATTTTCATCTTGCCGCAATGGCATTCTTTTCTCGTCTGTCCGTTTATTCATTATCGTTAGTTCATGTAACTAAGTCCGTTAGTTAGCTTTTTCCACGTTTTCTTTCAATATGCGTTATATGGAAATATTATTCACACTTCCAATTCCGGACATATATTACTTGGAAAAATATACTTTTGTACTTTTAGTTCAACTTGTTATCTTGTACTCCAAAAATGTTTCCGATACTTTTATATTTCCATTTATATAAAAGTATCCATTTTTGTACAAGTTTTCTCAAGTCCTTACTTTTTGTCCAATATTTTATAAAAACCTCTATTTTTATAAATCCTTATGTTAACTTAATCTCCTATTTTTATAAAGCTTCCACTTTTATAAAAATACCTTTTTCAAAATATACATAAGTAGGTTACTAGTGTTTACCAAAACTATACTTGGAAAAACCATTATTTACGTTTTTGACACCAAACTTTCCGTGAACACATTTTTGGATCAAAGTTTCTAAAATACTTATTTTAGTCCATCAACTTTCAAAGTTTCAACATTAGTCCTTAACTTTTAAATGTTACTTTTTCCATCCTAACTTTCAAAGTTAGCATTTTTCTTCCAACTAGTGGACTTTGAAGAATCATATTTCTCATGTTTGGTTATTTTTACATTATTCCACTTCTAATATCTTTTATTTCATTATTGATGCTTTTAACATGTGTGTTTTATGTTTTTATCCAACATATCCAAATTTCACTCATCCAAGTGAGTAGGCTTTGAACATGTAACTTTTTCATACATGATCATCTAACACATTCCAACATATTTTTGACATTAACTAGTCATTTTATGATGATTAAAACCATCTTTTATCATATTCAAGTCTTTTTCAAAAATCATGTTCAAATCATCATCCAACACAAGTGTATGTACATATTTCTACATTTTCTTGAAATACCACATTACTAATATTAAATCCATGATTTATCCATGTTATTATTCTTCCATTTTTACTCTTGTAAGATACATTAAACTTTATGTTCCAAAACCACATTCTACCCATTAATGTACAACTTGCTCATAAGATCACATAATATGAACATTAATAATCAAAGCAAGGTTAAAACTTACTACTAGCTCAAGGCTAGGGAAGACAAAAACCTTGGATTGGATGGGGTTAGTGTGTTCTTCCAAAGGGTTAAGCTCCAAGCTCTTGAACACACAATGGGGTTTTGAAGGATAATGATCTAGAGATGATTTGGTAGTGTAAATTTGTAAGAAAAATGTATATGGATGGGTGATGTGCTACGGCCAAGAGGAGGAAAAGAAGAAGAATTTTTTTGGTTTTTGCTTCAAGTGTTCTTACTAGCTTGTATATAATATCTCTTCCAAATCTCCAAAGATTACTTGAATCTTAATAGATTATGTAATATCTTGGATAGATTATGCAAGATAATGAAAAATCTTTGGGGATATTATTAGAGGGTGTTTGGCCGTGAGATTAGAGAGAGAAAGGAGGGGATTTGTTGAAGTTTTGGCCAATGTTAATCCATGCATTCCCATGATTAGTTATAATTATAATTGGATTATAAGAATTTGAAGGGTTAATGAGATAACACAAAATCTTAATCATTTGGGGAGGGCCCAAGGCCGGCCCCTTGTAGGTGTTTGGGTGGGGTCCACTTTGTTAAATATTACCTATAATTATTATGTTTAACTTACTCTTGTTCGGGTACCGTCCGGGTATTTTCGGGTTTTTAATCGCGTGTTATCCGAATATTAAAAATACCCTTAATATCCCTTAAACATAGTCCAGTTTAAGCATTGATAAATTATTTTGGCTTTTGCGGGTGAAATTATATGTTATGCGCGTATCGGGTGCGGTACGCGCACTTTATTCGTTACCGGGAGATTTGTATAACAAGCTTTCACGTATGGCTTTGGAGTTCCAAAACCCATTATATTTTGTGAAATTACGTTTTATTTTATATCCCGGGTGTCCGGGATTCGTTTCGCTTATTTAATTTTTTACCGGGTAATCGCCAGTGTCCATACCGGATAATTTACTCGCACATGATCCCATCATGTTTTATCATTAAACATATGCATTCCTATGCATTATTTGGGAATTGCTATCTTTCTAAAGCCTCAGTTAAATAATCAACAAATAATTGTATTTAATCACGTTAATCGCGTTTAATTAACTAGTACGGAATTACCTTAATTTTGCGGTTGTTACACGTTAAACCGTGTTACAATTGCTATGAGCCCGGTCATGTGAAGGCAGAGTGCAAGAATGCAAAGAATGAAGCACCCAATGAGGGTAAGAAGAATGATGCCCCTAAGGACCGGGGAAGAATGTTCCAAATTACTGCCGAAGAGGCCAAGAACCATCCTTAAGTCGTGTCAGGTATGCTCTTAATCAATAGTATGCCAATGCATGTATTATTTGATACGGAGCTAGTAAATCGTTCGTATCTGTTGAAGTCATACATCATCCCTAATAGAAAAGATGGAAACACCTCTAAACGTAGAAATAGCCGATAGCAAAAAATATTTGTTGCATAATATTTGTAGAGGTTGTAAAATTACCATTGAAGACGAGGAATTTGAAATTGATTTAGTACCTATGACGTTGGGTGAATTCAAGGTGGTGGTAGGCATGGATTGGTTAGCCAACTACCATGCGGAATTTCAATATGAAAAATAGATTATCCACGTGGTATCGCCAAGCGGAAGGCAAGTGAGTATCATCGGGAAAAGGAAGTTTGAAACGAAGATATGCACCTTGGTGGAGACCATGAAGTATGTTCGTAATGGGGAAAAGGCATTTTTGGCCTATGTGTTGGACACAACAATTGGCACCCCCAAAATTGAATATGTGCCAATTGTTAGTGAATTCCAAGATGTTTTTCCGGATAACCTTCCGGGCTTTCTCCCGAACGCGAAGTGGAATTTTGGATCGAATTGGTGCCTGGTGCTCAACCAGTTGCTAAGGCACCATATCGATTGGTGCCCATGAAACTACAGGAACTAATGGCACAACTCTAAGAGTTACTTGATGATATACGTAAAATTATACATATAAAAGTCCCCGTTTATATACGTTTTTACCTTATACACGAGGAATTAGTACTTGTTTGGATATCTTTATGATTACAGGTCTTAAAACGATGTCCCGGAAGCAAACCCAAAGAAAAACGAAGGTTTCTGCGCAAAAATAGAAGACTGGTCAATCTGAACGGTCGTTCGGTCCAAGTGAACGGCCATTCACTAGGACAGATATTTTAAGCAGCACTTCTAGAAGCCTACGTCACTGCACTCGATGATTGTCTGCCCACTTGTCACATGAACGACCATTCGGTCATAGTGAATTGCCGTTCACTTGTTTCAGAGTCTTTTAGAAGCAAGTTTTCATCCCCTGTATTCAACATTGGGTATTTTTGGATGATTCTGGGACGATTTCTGGAGCTGAATATTTGCTGTGAAGGTGAATAACAAGCTCGGGAGGTGATCCGAATCCATTATCATCATCCAATCCATCACAATTAGCATTTTATGGTTTGATCTTTAAACTTGAATCTTGTTCAAATCATGTTGTTTCAGCTTATATGTGATGATTATCTATTGTATTGTAACCCATGGGTAAAAACAAGTAATCTTTAGTAATTAAAACAATCATTTGTATGTTAATCACATTTTGTATGATTTTGGCGCTTTTCATGTTTTAAATCTTGATGATCATATTGCAAACATGTTTCTTTGTTGTTGGATTGCTTGTTATAATCTTGTGACTTTTGATGATTATTGTGTTGTGTTAATCGGATACATGTTGAAAAACCGTCGGTTAATCGATCGGTAGTAGACTAGTTAACTAGTTAATGTGCTTACACCATGAAACTGGAAATGGGTATTGGTTTGGTTAACTTTATTAGTGAGGTTAGAAAACTATTAACAAATGACTAACTTATCTTTAGAAGATTTGCATGAGATTATATCAGCTGCTCGCTAATGAACAACTTTATGGTGGTTAACGTGTGTTATCGTGTTAGCTTTCTGTATAGTTGTCATGTTAGGATTCCCGAAACGGATACTAATTGTCTGAAAATAGGAATGCTGATCTGACGCCTTTTTAACATGTGTTATGTAGTTAACAGGCTAGGATTGTTATTATAGTGTTTATATATATATATATATATATATAATATATTATATATATAATATATATATTGTATTTGGAGTCTTACTTATGTTAATTTAGAATTAATCTAGTTTAAACAACTTCCTACTATCTTTTACTGGTAAATCGGGGATACAGTTTAAGTACTATTGCATCCACTCGCGTCCATGGATCGATATCTGGTTCTTATCGGAGCTTACTACATATATAATAGGGTACACTTGCCTTTTTGTGTGTGTTTTAATGTTAAGGTCTAAACCATTTTTATAAATATTAAAACCAAACGTGTGTTTATTCATTGTAAAATTATGTATATATACGCACACGTCACTTGATAAGGTCTTTATACGCCCTAGTGTGTCGCCTTTGGGAGCCCTGTACTATTTGTTAAAAAGAAGGACGGATCCATGCGAATGTGCATACACTACCGAGAATTAAATACTTATTTGATCAACTTCAAGGGGCGAGTTGGTTTTCAAATATCAACATGCGATCGGGTTACCACTAATTGAAGGTGCGGGATGAAGATGTAGCCAAAACCGCATTCAAGACTCGATATGGACATTACGAGTTTTTAGTAATGTCCTTTGGGTTGACAAATGCTCCAGCCGCATTTATGGATCTAATGAACCGAGTGTGTCGCCCAATGTTGGATCGTTTCGTGATTGTATTCATAGACGATATCTTAATATATTCTAGTAGTGAAATGGATCACGCGAATCACTTATGGGAAGTTCTTGAAACCCTTCGAAAGGAAAGACTTTACGCCAAATTTTCAAAATGTGCATTTTGGCTAAGGGAAGTTTTGGGAAGTTCCCAAGTCAAAGATGAGCACCAAAGATCCCATGGGAAGTTACAACCACTTGAGGTGCCGGTTTGGAAATGGGAAGAAATAACAATGGACCTAGTCACCAAACTTCCCAAAACAAAGAAGGGGCATGACGCAATTTGGGTTGTAGTTGACCGGCTCACAAAAAGTGCCCACTTCTTAGCAATCCGGGAGTCATATACCTCGAAAAGAATGGCATAAATTTATGTGAATGAAATAATATCCCGTCATGGGGTGCCCACGTCTATCGTGTTGGACCGAGACACTCGTTTCACATCTCGGTATTGGAAGAAGTTTCAAGAAGAATTGGGTACTAAGTTGTTAATAAGTACCTCTTACCATCCTCAAACGGATGGGTGAACTGAAAGAACAATCCAAAAGCTTGTGGATATGCTTAGAGCTTGTGTTCTTGACTTTGGAGGAAATTGGGATGACCACCTACCGTTGGTAGATTTTTCTTATAATAATAGTTATCATAGTAGTATCCAAATGACACCATTTGGAATGTTGTATGGAAGGAAATGTAGAACTCCCGTTTGTGTGTGTGTGTGGGGGGGGGGGGGGGGGTGGGTCAACGGGAGCTAGCGCCTAAAGACTTGGTAGCACTCACCAATGATAATATTAGCCTTATATGGGCTAGAATAAAAGTCGCTCAAGATCGTTAAAAGGCGTATGCGGATCGAAGAAGGCGCCCCATTGAATTCCAAGTCGGGGACTACGTGTTGTTGAAGGTCTCCCCTTGTAAGGGATTATCATGTTCCGTAAGCGCGGGAAGTTGTGCCCGCGATACATCGGGCCATTTAAAATTTTGGGTAGGTTGGACAAGTTGCTTATAAGTTGGAATTACCACCATCCCTGAGCGGGATTCATAACACATTTCATGTGTCACGATTGCGGAAGTGCCTTGCGGATGAAACCGCTTATGTGCCCCTCAAAGATATAGAAGTTGATGATAAGTTGAATTATGTTGAAAACCCGGTAGCCATAAAAGATTTCGAGGTAAAGCGGTTGCGTAACAAGTCCATAAACCAAGTCTTGGTTCAATGGAAACACCAAAAGGGCTCGGAACTCACTTGGGAGTCAGAAGAAGAGATGCGGACCCACTACTCTGCTTTATTTAGTACGTGTTAAGGTTTCGTGGTCGAAACCTCTGTAAGGGGGGTAGATTTGTAACACCCCAAAATTTAAAATAATACGAGTAGGAAGTAGTGGGTAAGCTTGTACATAAAATAAATAGACTAAAATTTGCCAATATGGAATAAATAAAGGGGTAATTAGCTAATAACTCAAGTTATGACCTAAAATGACTAGTAACTAAAGGGGATGGGCTGAAATGGAATGATATTATGTCTATGGGTTGGAATGGGGTTGGTTCCAAAACAAAAACAACTCCTGAAAAAGGAGTATAGAGTTTTGAGAGAAGAAAAACATCCCTAACCCAAGAACATACTAATCAGCTCCAAATCCAAGCAAGAATCAGTTGTTGAACCTGCATGTGAAGTAAATTCGAGTCCTTAGGTCATAATAAACTCAAGCTGAGTTATAGAAGGTATTTGATGGATGTTTTATGTTGATGATATTCTTGAATAACGATAGTAATATATGATTCTTGATAATATAGCTTAGAATATAAAGTTGTATGTTTAACTGTGAAAATGTACTAAGATGCATGTATAGATTATGTTATTTGAAGGTAATTTGTGTGAAATATAGATATGTGAAGATGGGTTTTGAGAATAGAGTCCATGTTTGACTTTCTGCAGGTCAAACAAGGCTATAGCTTAAAATGATGAAATTCTATGTTGTAATTGTGCTAATTATAATGAAAATGGAAAGGTATAATGTTGATGGGAGGGTGGTATTGATGTACCGAGAAATTTACATGTTTTCCACACATATTCTCACCTATCTTATTCTCGAAGTCGTGCTTTTATCTCAATTTTATTGTGATTTATCTCTTTTTGTTGATAATTGCAGGATCAGAGGCCAGGAGGTGAAAAGCAGTGAAAAACGGCACTAACAGACGAAGAATTGAAGACTTTGAAACTCTGCCAGATGTAGCACGACCATTCTTACGGCCTGTGCGCGGTCGTGCAATTGTCCCAAGTCAACAAGTCAACATTTCCAAGTCAACAAAGGCAAAAAGTCAGCTTGCAGGAGAAGCACAGGCATGCCAAAACACTGGGCATGACCCTGCACTTTAAATACGTGCTCTCCAAAGCTTAAAACCGACCAAACTGACAAGACTGTTACACGTACCAGCAAGCACAGGCGTGCCACTACCTGTGGCACGACCTTGCAATGCCTGAAGGGGGATATTTTTGTGTGAAAGGACTCTGCAACAATACCTGTTGTCGACCATGGGCGTGCCACAACCCCAAGCATGGCCGTGCATGGTCTAATTTGCCTATAAAAAGAGGCCTCCACTCCACATTTTGGGCATCCCTTCCTAGTTTAAAAACCAACACTTCTCCACAAAGTTTCAGCCATCTTTGAGGATTGTAAGTGTCCTTTGGAGCATGACATCACTCCATAAACACCACAATCAAGAGAGAAACAATCTGAAATCACCCAAAACCACTAGAAATCTTCATACAACCCCTCACCGTGTCTTGTACACAAACCCAACCTTGTGAGCTTGTTGTATCAACCATACTAGGCTATGTTTCTTTTGGTGTTGCTAGGGTGATGATGGAAACTTGGTATGAGTTAAATAGTTTATCTTTTATTTAAAAGTGGTGTTTTGTGTTCTTAATAATACTTTCTATTCTAAAAATTGTTTAATGAGTTAATTAATAAATTACTTAGTCTTTGGTCTCGTGGGTGTCTTGATAGGAAGTGGGAGGACTCATAAGTGTACCCATGGTGTGTAACAACCCATGCACTTGTGAGCTAACCTAATCTCGCGAGTAGTGATTAGCCCATTTGTGGGTAGAAATACACACACTTAGTGGCTTAATCCTCTACTACCAAGATCTCACTTAGGGTCGGTACAGTCTTTATACTCGGTCCTGGTGATAAGCCAAGACTTGATTCCGCGACTTACCTTCATTGTCTATGTGAAAGCTTTGGCGCAAGTTAAGGATTGGTGAACCTGTGTTGAAAGAAAACGGTCATTATTTTCTTTCATTACTATATTGCCACACAATTAGTAATAGACAACTCACTTTTTGATAAATTAATTAAATCAAGTAGGGGATGCACGTGTTCTGGTTAGTCATGACTCCTCTATGATATTAAGTGGTAACTTGTTCGGTCATGCCCCGACCACCGACAAGTTATTCATAAAAGTCTAGAGTAGTTAGATGTCTATATCGCAACATTGGGAAGTGGGTAATTCGGGGTTGGGTCGACACAGTCTCGAGTCATTTTCTTTTCATTGTTGAGAGGCAAGCTACCTGGTTTGGGAGACCCTCATAAAAATCTTAAGAACACAAGTCATTTATACAGTTTTGAGAAAACAGTCACCTCTAGAAAATGTAGTTATGCAACTCTAAGTTAAGCGCAAGTGCGCAACTTAAAGACACCACTTTAATAAAAGTTTACTATTATCTCATACCAGTTCCCATCTGATCCTGAAGCAACACCTTTGTTTTGTCATAGATTTCTCTTACAGTTTACATCTCTTTTTTACTTTTCTTCTCGCATTTTAAAAGTCTCTTAGTAATTTTTAGGAAAGCTGAGTAGTAAAAATTGTGTCCTTGGATTCGATACTCGGTACTTGCACATTTCTATACTATCCACGATAGGTACACTTGCCTGTTGTGCGGGGTCTAGAACGTTGAGCAACTATCGTTTTAAATTATAAATTTAAAACTTGTAAGCGTTTTACTGTTTTCTAACTTAATCCCCTTTTCACCAAAGCTTTTGGCACCTACCTCGGGACTTTGCTATTTTTAAGAAAAGAAGTTTAAGTTTTGCTAAAACCCACGCACCATCAGGTATGTTCATAGTTGGGTACATGAGTTTTCATTTAAGTTTATGCACACTGAGTGTATGTTGAAATGCCTAAATGAATGGATAGAAAAGTATTAGGTTCAACATTATGTGGATTGATTGAAAAATGGTTAGTACATGAGAAATCATCAATAAGTTTATGGCTAGGTGTGTATGCAAGAAAGATGAGTTCATGAGTTCTAAACTATGAGTTCATCAAGTGTAGGTATTAAAAATGAAGGACCAAGCAAGCAAGGAGGCCACGACTCACAAGACAAAGGTAAATTGGTTTGACTTAAATCAACTATTGCTATGTGTATATTATTGTGTCCTAGTTGTTGGGTCAATAGTTGGAAAGATGTTTAATGGTTGGAAAGACCTTATTAGGTCAATAGTTGAAAATATATAGAATGGTTGGAAAGGCCCTAATGAGTCAATGGGTTGGAAATGCGTGAAAAAGTTGAAAAGGCCTTAACGGGTCAAGGAGGATGGAAAGACCTTAACGGGTCACATGGTGGAATAAGGTAGAATAGGTGGAAAGACCTCAACGGGTCAAAAAGGATAGGAAGACCTAAACGGGTCATACGGTTGGAACCTTGTAGAATAGATAGAAAGACCTTAACGGGTCAAGGTTGAAAATGCCTTAATGGGTCAAACAGGTGAAAGTACGTAGTAGAATACCTTATGGAAAATGATAGGGATAGTTGGTACTCTTTTGAAATGTATGGTAAACTAACTTGTTGGTTGTGTTGTGTAATCGGTAAGGCACATGCTTGAAGATCAAGTCGCGGCTCGGATTTTGGGAATGCACACGCGTTTTGATGGGTTTAGGTGTCATGGCTAAAGTCTTGGGATCTATTTTTGTTAACAATGTTTTCTAGCTTAAAAATGTTTTGGTTGATGTTATATTACATGTTGGGATAGATCCGCATGACAACTTTTCTAAATCATGTTTTGAATTTTAAACTAGTTGTAAATAACTTTAATGGTTAGTATGCAAGTATTTACATGTGTATGCATTTAAAAAAATGATCCTTTCCTCAATGGTCACTCTAAAAGTAAAAATGTGTTATAAAAATCATTACTATTTCTAAAAAGTTATAAAATTGTTAAAATATTTAATAAAAAGGTGTTAGATTTGTTGTTATACCCTAAATCATTATAAAAACAATAACCATATAAAATACGTTAGTTGAATAAAAAACTGATCAAGCATTCTTCAAAGACAACCAACCAACTGCAGTGTAACAAAAAGCGTTATCTCATCACGTAATGTAGATATACCTGCTAATATAAACAATGTATAAATATAATTAGATCATAGATTAAAAATTTAGTAAACTGCACGAATGGTCCCCGTGGTTTGCACGAATTGCACATATGCCCCCATCTATCTTCAATGATCCCCAACGTTGACATTTCATAACCCCCATGGTCCTTACCGGCCAACGTTATTAAATTTCTCATTTAAGTCATGTAAAATGACCAAAATACCTTCACCATATAAAAATAAAAATAAATAAATTGACTAATCAAGCATCACCCCCTTCTTAACTGTACCCATACCTAAAACTTTCATCCACATCCCTTCATCATCAACCCAATCATAACCACCACCTCCCACCACCGTCCACCTCCATCATCATCCAACCGCCTTCTTTTTCAACCCCAATGTAAATGAAGAGTCTCAAGCATCAATTTATAGCAAAAAAGAAGGATTAAGTGGTTCCCACCACCAAGAAGAAAGGGTTTAGGGTCTCAAAATGTAACAACCCTGGCTGACGTGGCCGGGTCGTCGGGTCGGGTTATCGGAGCTACACAGCGGAATCCAGGGTAATAACAGTCTTTAGTCTTCCAGGATCCACGTCATCATATCTGTTGGGTTACCTGAACACATGTCAAAAATAGTTTCTGTCAACATAAAGTTGGTGAGGTCGTGTATTTTATAAAGTGAATGGCCAGTTCGTTATTTATAATTCTTTTATAACAATCTTTTATAAATATGCTTTACAATTCTAATTCTGGAGGGGAAAATATATTCTATTAATTCGATTATATGTCTATTATTCCGATTATATTCTATTGGTTGCCATTCCTATCTATGGTATCACTCTACTTGTGATAAATATAATTATTTCTACCCTCTACTCGGGTAAAACTGGTTCTTGTCCTCTAGTTGGACAAGAAAGGAAATGGCGATACCGTCCAGTACTGTCCTTGTCGTTTCTATTACCCCCTTTATATAACTTTTATTAATAATCATTCTTTTATGTAAAGCATTATTATGTTTTCTTATAAATGACATGTATTCCCCCGAAAACACTTAATAAAACAGTAAAAGTGGGGAGTTCACGATACTCACATGTTTGCGTTATATCTTCAGCTAATCTTCTTATTACAATTATATTTCATATATATATATATATATTGATACGTGTTACGCGTGGGACTTGTTGGATTGTAATACTTAGGATTTATATCATATATATAATTTATATATATAGAATTCAGTATATATTAGATAGTCCTAAACTCGGGGTTTATTATTGACACGACACAGACATCCTAAATCTAGCTGGCCATTACAGCTTGGCACACGAACCTAAAGAACCCTAGACACGTACTTACCCGGATGATGGTTCGGCAGAGCGTATTATTATTAACCCGAGTCTAGTATATCGTCAATATATCAAATTGTGTATATATAAACGTATATATTTTATATATAATTATTATTCTCTTATTATTATTATCAAGTCCGTACGTTATCCGTATTATATATATATATATATATTAGTATAATTCTAATAATATTCCTCGTCTAGCTATTGGACCGGGTTCTATTCCGGGTGTTGACCGAGTCACTGAGTCGACTCGGTATCGACTCTATTCTCCGATTGATTAACGGTACCTCGCAACCAACATAATCTTTATGTTAATAATAGATTATAAGATTGTATAACTTAGGAACCAATCACTTTCACTTACCGGATTTATAACCGGATTCGGAGATTGACCGGAAGTTGTACCGAACCGGGTATTGGACCCGTCTTCTAACTTTGGTACCTTATAACAACCAACATAACAACATGTTAATAATTATAATTAATGGTACTTGTCCAAAACCAAACTATAACCGGTTCATTAGATTGAAAAGGTTCGACATACGATGACAGTCACCGGATCTTGGTGACTGTCCGATTATCAAAGCACAAAGGGAAAGCTCAATCATCCTTTATGGATTCAAGAACATATACCATAAAATAATCGGCCCTGGTACTTCCTGTTAATAACCCGGCACCACACACACATATCGATGTGTGTATGTGCGTGATAATAATCCGATAAAAAGGTACCGGTTCACCGGACCATAGTCACCGGAATCATCTAAGAAACGGGTCTATGGTTTGGGTTCACGGTACAAATCGGAACTGAGTAATGGGTTATCGGAACCCATATCATAAACAGGTGGGAGTCGGTCATCTGTGACGGTGGGTTTCAGCGGTGATAGTCACCATATCGGTGATTGTCCGGTTCATTAACTGAAACAGAAGGAGAGGTCACGGGTTCGGGATTATCGGGCAGAAAGGGTTGCCGGTTGTTACTCGACAATAGGGACAGAAGAGGAGAAGGTGGGTGGTGCTTACCGGAAAAAGGACTGCTGCAGTGGAGGACGATGACCGGAGGAGGAACAGCGGTGTCCGGAGCAGCAGCGGAGGCGGCGATGGCCGCCATGGCTGTCCGGCGAGAGCTTCTTGATCAGAGGAACACACTTGTGTGTGTGTATATTGTACAGAGAAAGAGAGCGAGAGATAAGAGAAGGAAAGGGTTTTATAAGAGAATTAAATAGAGGGTGTTTGGCAACGGGGATAATAACTGGGACTCGTGATGTTTGGTAACGGTTATAAGAGTAAAATAATAGGCGTTTGGCAGCGGGTTAATAGCAGATAAGGAGCGTTTAACCGAGATAATAAAAGTCCAATAATTATTATCTATATATTCGGTTGAAACGGTTTATCGCGAGATTCGAACTTGAATATTTAATTGAATAATCGGGTGGTCGGGTACGACCCGATCCGTTTAAGAGACCCGTATCACCTCGAGGTGTTACATTCCCCCCCCCCCCTTAGGAAATTTCGTCCCCGAAATTTGAGTGATCTTGTCCTTTACATCCTTAATCTATAAGGATGTTACAATTAGAACAAAAATACTTATCGTCGGGACATGATCGGTTCTTAAGGTTTGCGAGGAACTCGATTTTATATCAAATCTGAGATTACACAAGTTAGAGATATCAATCTGTAATGATACATTTTGATCATTCTACTAATCTCGTTTTAACCTTCTTGCTATAGTCATGTTATTTCAGATACATGGATTATCTGTATTAATTCGATATGACTATTAAAGGTTCTCGTATTGATACTATATTTTCATCGTTTGATATTCGGATTCATTTACAATGATGAATTCTAGATAGTTCTTAAGAGATAGAAACGAAAGTCCCTTCATTATCACAACTTGAACGGGATCCGAGCTACTACATCTTTTATTTGAACTTTAGAATTTATCATCATTGTAATGTTAATTCTTAAAGAGTAGGTATAACCTTTAGTAACTATCGGATTATTTCTTAAAAATTCTATCCTTTAAGTTCTATCTATATCGATGTGATATAGTTGATCTCTAGGTTATCTCTATTCGTGGATATACTTAGGAGGTTTCTCAGATCACTAGACGTATCTTATTTGGAGTTTAAAGGTACCGGAAAAGACTAATTGAACTTGTTGAATTACACGGTTTCAACAATTTCTTTTCATTATCTTGATTTATTGAAATTGATCATTGAGATTTCTCTTAAATCATCTATAATAATCTTACTGACTATTTCATTGATGATTGACTGCATTGTATCTAATACATATTATTTGACTTTTCTTAGTGTATTATCGTGAACGAGGTCTTTCACAATTCTACAGTCAATATATGTAACTTTATCTTTATAGTCTCGGAATTTACTGGTAACAGTCGTTGTTACGATTCTTTGACTTAAGATTCTTATGGCAATGCATCAATTATTCTTTCTCAAAATCATGATTATCCTTCGGGATTAATATTCTTATTGCATTAACTATTTCTGTAAAATTCTTTCTTAATTCTAGTTCGGGATTCGTTGACACTCTCGATAAAATACTCTATAATTACTTTTCGTAAAATATTCTTCGTAAAATTCTAGTTGTTCTTCTTAAGTCTTATATTCCTTCCTGTTAATTTCTTTCGATATATATATATTTACTAATTTCTGTTGGCATATCGGATGCCTTCTGATAATATTTGGCACTTCGTTTGCCTTCCCGTGTTATCTGGCATTTCTAATGCCTTTTTATTATTTAGACATATCGGATGTCTTTTCAAATTATAATTCTTTTTATGGTTGATTTATATTCTTTTATATCCAACTTATTATAAGCGAAACTTATTTCATAGGATATTTGTATAGATAGTTCTTGCCAGAACAGTGATTTCTTAAAGGATCTCTCACAGCCTTTAACTCAGAACAAGAATTCCGTCATTCTTTGGCCAGAGAGTTTCACTGGAAAAATGAGCATAATTCTATTCATTTTCCGTTTTCACTTCGATTATACCTTGCGAATCTCTACGCGATTCCGCTTGGTATCAATTATATTTTGATATATATATATCGTTATAAATTATTTTCTTGTGGATAAATCATTGGGTTCCACCATTTCCGGTTTCTGAATGCATATAGATTTTTATCTGTTATAGTTTTGGAATTTTAACAATTCTTTCATCACTTTGTAAATTTCAAACTTGGTAACACTTGACCGTTTTACTAATTTGATTGTACTATAACTCTCGTGAGTTTTTATACGAAGTGACTGCGAAGATTTGTTCATAGTATCATATATCCTTATAAAGAATCCTGTGACTTAGTGGCAATTGTCCGGATATACCTTCTGTAAGGGTCCGGATATCCTTTGCCACAGGGATTCCACATAGGATATATAACTAGCTTTGGTTGGCAGTCAAAAATCAATATGTTGATTTCTTTGATTCATAGAATTTAACCAATCGATGGTTTTTATTCTGCGAATATATTCTCAGTCGTATTCTCCATATATGATACGCTGATAATTCAGATTTATATTTCTTCTTATTATTTATTTTCTTATTATTTCTCTTAATATGTTCGTGACTCAAACATACTGTGATCTCGATAAACTCCTACTCGAATGTTCTTGTGCCTGTGGCATTCATAATTATGTTTGCAACCATAATTACTATTCCACCTCACCTAACATTCCAGTATTTGTTTATTTTAATCACAATAGGTATGTGTCCCTTACATATTATTTTGATATTATGTTCTTTATTTTCTCTTAGATTCGAAATTATATGATTCCAGAATTAAAACGTGTTGATCTGAGTCTAACGAAATAGACTGTCAATCGTTCAAGAATTTGTTCGTGTCATAAGATATTCAATATAACAATCCAATCTTCTTAATATCCCTTGACTTGTTCGAGTCATAGGATTAAGACAGTAGTTATATTTTCGTATAATCGAGCGAGTAAGAATTCGGTTTCGTTCGACAGAATCCAAAGTATTTTGGTTACGGAATTTCGAGAATAATATTTTTGTCCAAATATTATTTATTTCTGGAAAGGATCAAGGATGACGTATAACTGAGATTTTTATATAATTACAAATATGACTTTAGATTATAAAACGGAATATATATAATATTTATCGTTTATATTAGAACAATATCGAGGAATTATACAATCGAACATAGATATAAAATTATACGGAAAAAGGCTCTTAATATTTATATATACGAATACGAATTTGATTAATAAATCTTCACGAAAATACTGTTAAATGCGATATGAAATATGTTTCGGTAAAATAATACGGTCGTGGTTCTTTTGTATAAAAAAAACTTTTAGGAATAATTTATAATAACAATACTGATTCGAGTTTCATAATAATATTCGTTTTTCAAAACTAAAATTAACGATTCAAAAGAGTCATGGTAAAAAATTTTCTTAATGTCGGAATTCTAAAATTTTTAATAAATAAGTTCTTATTACCGATTGATAAAACAAAATAGATTTCTCAAAATATTGTGGTCAAAATTTTAAGGTTAAATGGATAAATTTGGATAAAACCTGAGATAGATTCTGGGGTTTTTCAAAGATTATCAATATTTGATTTGATAAAAATATTAACGAATTTTCTCAATCTTTTGAATAAATCATTATTTGAAAATCGGGGTATATATATATTTTTACTAAAAATCGAAATACTGGTTTAGTATAAAAATAGTAATGACTAAAAATACATTCAATAAACTTCAAAATTATACTAAAAATATTTAAAACATTTTAAATAATAGCGGAATATATTTGATCTTTGATTTAATAATTGAGAAAAATTCTTTAGAAACACAGTATTTATATGTCTTTAGTATATCGGATTTTATAAAAATTTCAGAATTTATGGAGTAAACATATATTTTGGAAACTTGATCATAGGAATGTTCAAGTTGGAGCGTATATTTGTATTTTATTTATAAATATTGGAATAGTCGTAGGGTTAATGATCTGAAATTGGACATAATTAGCCACTGAGACTGGAGTAATTCAATAAACTTATATTAAGTTTCTTGAATCAATGATAGATGATTTATGTTTTATGATCTATATATTTTTGTATATAACCATATATACTTTTCATAACTTTATTCATTTCTTATTTATATCAGGATTTATTTTCTGATTTCTTTTAATGTATCTGGTTTCTGTCCTGTATTATTTCTTATTTCTTATAGCCTTAATATCCTGTAAGATTTCCCAGAATTTAAATGTGCATATAAATTCACAATTGTGTACAGAATTGTCAATTTACCCAACAAAATCATTCTAGTAATATCCTGTAATGGATTCGTTTTAATTTCTAATATACTGTTATGGTTCTCACCAACTTTATAATGGTTTGACATTTAGGTACCCAAAAATTTACTCGCCTGATATTTTCTTTAAGATTTCTAATATCATAATTATTTTTCTAAACAAAATTTCTTTTTAGAAAATATTCTGGTAGATCCTGGATTAATAAAGACTTCAAAACTGTTATTAAGCGCCGCTTTGATACCAACTGTAACAACCCTGGCTGACGTGGCCGGGTCGTCGGGTCGGGTTATCGGAGCTACACAGCGGAATCCAGGGTAATAACAGTCTTTAGTCTTCCAGGATCCACGTCATCATATCTGTTGGGTTACCTGAACACATGTCAAAAATAGTTTCTGTCAACATAAAGTTGGTGAGGTCGTGTATTTTATAAAGTGAATGGCCAGTTCGTTATTTATAATTCTTTTATAACAATCTTTTATAAATATGCTTTACAATTCTAATTCTGGAGGGGAAAATATATTCTATTAATTCGATTATATGTCTATTATTTCGATTATATTCTATTGGTTGCCATTCCTATCTATGGTATCACTCTACTTGTGATAAATATAATTATTTCTACCCTCTACTCGGGTAAAACTGGTTCTTGTCCTCTAGTTGGACAAGAAAGGAAATGGCGATACCGTCCAGTACTGTCCTTGTCGTTTCTATTACCCCCTTTATATAACTTTTATTAATAATCATTCTTTTATGTAAAGCATTATTATGTTTTCTTATAAATGACATGTATTCCCCCGAAAACACTTAATAAAACAGTAAAAGTGGGGAGTTCACGATACTCACATGTTTGCGTTATATCTTCAGCTAATCTTCTTATTACAATTATATTTCATATATATATATATATTGATACGTGTTACGCGTGGGACTTGTTGGATTGTAATACTTAGGATTTATATCATATATATAATTTATATATATAGAATTCAGTATATATTAGATAGTCCTAAACTCGGGGTTTATTATTGACACGACACAGACATCCTAAATCTAGCTGGCCCTTACAGCTTGGCACACGAACCTAAAGAACCCTAGACACGTACTTACCCGGATGATGGTTCGGCAGAGCGTATTATTATTAACCCGAGTCTAGTATATCGTCAATATATCAAATTGTGTATATATAAACGTATATATTTTATATATAATTATTATTCTCTTATTATTATTATCAAGTCCGTACGTTATCCGTAATATATATATATATATTAGTATAATTCTAATAATATTCCTCGTCTAGCTATTGGACCGGGTTCTATTCCGGGTGTTGACCGAGTCACTGAGTTGATTCGGTATCGACTCTATTCTCCGATTGATTAACGGTACCTCGCAACCAACATAATCTTTATGTTAATAATAGATTATAAGATTGTATAACTTAGGAACCAATCACTTTCACTTACCGGATTTATAACCGGATTCGGAGATTGACCGGAAGTTGTACCGAACCGGGTATTGGACCCGTCTTCTAACTTTGGTACCTTATAACAACCAACATAACAACATGTTAATAATTATAATTAATGGTACTTGTCCAAAACCAAACTATAACCGGTTCATTAGATTGAAAAGGTTCGACATACGATGACAGTCACCGGATCTTGGTGACTGTCCGATTATCAAAGCACAAAGGGAAAGCTCAATCATCCTTTATGGATTCAAGAACATATACCATAAAATAATCGGCCCTGGTACTTCTTGTTAATAACCCGACACCACACACACATATCGATGTGTGTATGTGCGTGATAATAATCCGATAAAAAGGTACCAGTTCACCGGACCATTGTCACCGGAATCATCTAAGAAACGGGTCTATGGTTTGGGTTCACGGTACAAATCGGAACTGAGTAATGGGTTATCGAAACCCATATCATAAACAGGTGGGGGTTGGTTATCTGTGACGGTGGGTTTCAGCGGTGATAGTCACCATATCGGTGACTGTCCGGTTCATTAACAGAAACAGAAGGAGAGGTCACGGGTTCGGGATTATCGGGCAGAAAGGGTTGCCGGTTGTTACTCGACAATAGGGACAGAAGAGGAGAAGGTGGGTGGTGCTTACCGGAAAAAGGACTGCTGCAGTGGAGGACGATGATCGGAGGAGGAGCAGCGGTGTCCGGAGCAGCAGCGGAGGTGGCGATGGCCGCCATGGCTGTCCGGCGAGAGCTTCTTGATCAGAGGAACACACTTGTGTGTGTGTATATTGTACAGAGAAAGAGAGCGAGAGATAAGAGAAGGAAAGGGTTTTATAAGAGAATTAAATAGAGGGTGTTTGGCAACGGGGATAATAACTGGGACTCGTGATGTTTGGTAACGGTTATAAGAGTAAAATAATAGGCGTTTGGCAGCGGGTTAATAGCAGATAAGGAGCGTTTAACCGAGATAATAAAAGTCCAATAATTATTATCTATATATTCGGTTGAAACGGTTTATCGCGAGATTCGAACTTGAATATTTAATTGAATAATCGGGTGGTCGGGTACGACCCGATCCGTTTAAGAGACCCGTATCACCTCGAGGTGTTATACAAAAAATAGATCAAGAGATAAGGAGTTGGACCAAACCCATCTCCTCAAGATCAAGCATGACGCGAGTCATACAAAACTCAGTCTAAGTCAGGTATGGTCCAAAATTGTTGGTTCCCTGGTGTGGAGCCAAGTGGTACCGTGGTAACAAATAACCCAGCACCAACAAAGGCCAAACAGGGTATGGCTATTATGGATGGGGAAGAGCTGACTAGGAGTTCGAATGAGGGTGTTCAACCTAATCAAAATGGGTGTATAGTTTCGGACTCTACATTTGGTTGATTATTACTCGATTTCGATAGATTTCTTCGAGTTTATGGTGGAGGGTTTTGTTGAGAATGAATGAGACTGTGGTTTATGGTGAAGGGTTTGGGGAAGATGGTGGTGGTAGCTGGGGTTGAGAGACATAAAGATAGAGATATATATAGAGAGAAAGAGCTTATAATATCTTTTATTTTTATTTTTTTAAAGAGGGGTATTTTAGTAATTTTACATGAACTTAACTGCAAAAACTTAACTTTTGTCCAAGTCAAGGACCATTTATGCAATTAAAATCCATACCACATGTCCCACTGTTGTAATTTTGAAAAGCTAACGAGCAAACTTTAAATTTAGGTAAACCACAAAGACCACCCGTGCAAATTTTTAAAACTAAGCTCTAGGAAGTAAGGGTAAAAAATAGCAAAGTGTAAAAGGCAAGGGTGGAATCCAACAACTCCACAAAACCCATAACAAAGAAAACAAAAATTCGTATAATCCCTACTACTTTCAAACCAACACAAACAAGTGTAGAGAGAGAAACACAAACAGAAACAGAAGAAGTGTAGAGACTAGAGAGAGAGAAAAAAAAAAATAAACACATAATAATAATAATAACCCAAGATGGGTAAGGTAGCCACACCAACGAAGAAGAAGAAGAAAGGCCGTCCATCCCTTAACGATCTAAAACAAAGAGCTCTCCAACAACAACAACAACAACAATCTAATCGAAGATCCACTCGCAGTAACCCTACCATCACATCCGATGCATCCGACGATTATTATCAAGACGACGATGATGATGACGATGAGAGGCAGCAAAAGAAAGTCAAACTCGTTGTTCGTTTACCTCAATTAAACAACCAACAACAAAAACAAATTAAACAACAAAAACGACGTCGTTCTGTTCAATCCTCACCTGTTAATAATTCCGCTTCCTCTGACTCTGATTCGAATGCTGATGATAATAATCAGCAAATTGAGTCTGGATCTGGTATTATTGTTGCTAATCATCAGGTAATTTATTAATTTTTTTAATTAATAAATGTTTATAAAATTAGGGTTTATTGTTTTTTTTTAAATTAATAATTTTTAGGAAAAACAAAGGTTTAAGGATTTGTAGGGTTTTTATTTTTGTTTTTTTTAGATCTTTGTTTTGGGTATGGGTATATTCGCGCGTGAATTAGGGGGTGTTTTTATTTATTTATTTATTTATTTATTTATTAATTTTTAATAATTTTGTTGTGAAATTGGAGTTTAAAGTTAAAGAATTAAGTTTAAGGACTCTTTGATTTGACTGAATTTTTTGATTGGAGTAAATAGTGGGAAATATATATAAAGTTTTGATTTTTTTTTTTAACTTTCTGTTTCTGAAAACAAAATTTTAATATGTACAGTTTGTATTATTTATTTATATATATATGCGCAACAGAAAGAACATTCATAATATTAATCCATTATTATCATGTACCTGAAAAAGGTTAAATTTGTCACTTATTTAATATGCTTATTGTGCTCTGTTATTCCTTCAGTTGACCTTTATATGCCATCTGGCTTTGTTGAATGTTGATAATATCTTTACTTTGACTGACCCTTTGACTTTAGTTTGGTTTTGTTGCTGATGAATCTTTGATGTGTTTGTGTTTGTAGGATGAAAAGGATGATGAGAAAGCGATGGAGAGTCCTCATGGTCTTAATCAAAAACCTTTTCTTTATATATATATTTTTATAGATATATAAATATATATAATGCAATATGTTGTTGGGAAATTCCCAGCATTTAGTTTCTTGATGTTACCATTTTAATATGTGGACAGGATCACCATTGGAGACTGGACCCACAACCACACCTTTGCCAGACAAAAAGTTGTTGTTGTTCATTCTTGACAGACTTCAAAAGTGTGTTTCTTTTTCTTTCACTTCATTCAAAAGTTAAGCTTATTTCTTGTTGTACGGTTGATGGACTAATACAGCGGTTTGCGTGTATCTGCAGGAAGGACACACACGCGGTGTTCTCTGAGCCGGTTGATCCTGTTGAGGTGGCTTGGTTTATCTAGATAGTTTGTGTTATTGATCTTACTGTTTGTTGAATGTTATTTCGTTGCTGATATTGGGAATTTGTTTTGTGTAGCTCCCTGATTACCATGAAGTTATAGAACAGCCTATGGATTTTGGCACTGTAAGGAGCAAGCTTGATAAAGGACTTTATTCTAATCTGGAAGAATTGGAGGTTGGTCATTTGTCATTGGTTGTCTATGCTTGAATTTCTAGCATTTAAACTTTTTAAACGAGTCAAGAACTGGATTTTGTATAGCCGTTGTAAGTTCTAGTGTTCTTGGTTTGAAAGGGTCAAAGGGGTGAGGCGAGCTGGAAAACGTTTCAGGGGCTTGGGGTGGCACTTCATGTGCTTCTGGGTCAAAATTGGTCAAGTTATGGTCCGCAGGAGGCTGATATGTAAAACCAAACAAAGGGATGGAGAATTTGTGAAAGATTTACTTGATAAAAAGATTGTGATATGTAGAATAGATGAGAGAGACGTAGCTAATGGTTGTAAATAAAGTTTATATGGTTGGAGGACATAGAGCAATGCCTCGTGTACGTGATGCGCGACCCTTGTATTTTGAGACCTAAACACGTTAGAGCACCTCACACTTTTTTAAACCACGCCAATAGTCTATCATTTGATTTGAGCTAAAAGTATTAGTGTTAGCAATATGTTCCATGCAAGTTGGGAGTCTGTTTACAGTTTACATCATCTTGTTTTCTTTTGATGTATACAGGCAGACGTGTACTTGATTTGTTCTAATGCAATGCAGTATAACTCATCTGACACTGTTTTCTTTCGTCAGGTAGACTTGGCCTCTTTATTTCTGAACCAATATGCCATATATTCAAATTTATATGTTTTATGTTTCTGATTTTTGTTCTTTTAGGCGAGGTCTATACAAGAATTGGCAAAAAGGGATTTTGAAAATTTGAGGCAAGAGGGTGATGATGGTGAGCTGCAACCGAAGGTGGTGAGAAGAGGCAGGCCTCCAAGCAAGCACTTGAAAAAGCCACCTGGCAGACCCTCATTGGATGCTGTTGCTCCTGAGTCCACCTCAGGTGGTGCCATTGTAGTAGCAAATACTGTAGACAACACGAATGAATCTACTCCTTACAATTTAAGACGAGGACCCATGATTTATAAGAATTATGCTGACGGTTTATTTCCATCAAGTCGTACCCGTAATGGTGAACAGTCTGAGCTCTTAGCAGATTGGAATGAGGAATTTCCAGGTTTATTTTGCTGTCTTTTTTTTTTTTTTCGGTTTTAACGATAATCTTTTTATGTGTTCTTTCATCTGTGTAGTATTAAAATGGTAAAATAGCTTAAAGTGCCACTAAATTTTTTTTGTTGACTAATTGAAATCCCTTAAGTAATGACTTCTAATTTTTTATGTGTTTGATAATAAGACATGCAGTTTTTGCATGATCTATTTTTGTTATTGAATGCCCATGATTATATTTCTCTGCGATGTTGGTCTAATGGATGCGTATCGATGCCCTAAATTCTTAACCTTACTTGAATTGTATATATTTATCTATTTCTATCTATTAATTAGTTGTTTTGAATATGCAGTTCGTATTAAGAGGGCTGACATGAAATATGGGAACAAACATATTGTTATAGACGAGAGCAGGCGTGATACCTACAAGCAGTTTCATCCATTGAGTCATGCTAACACAAATTCTCTTCCAACAAACTTTGGCGGGGAAGGCAAGCAGTTGTTAGCGGTATAAATTTTATAAAACTGAAAGCATTCTACTTTCTTAACCTTTTATATTTTTCACCCACCTGCAAGTCAAGTTTGAAATCCCATAAACAATGAAATCTTTATAAGATATAATAAGTTGAAAACTTTCCAAAAGTTTGTCCATTTATTTATGATCAGTTTATTCAAAGACTTGATTTTTTTTCTTCTAACATTATTGTTTTTCTAGTCATAATCAACTCAATTAATTATTCATGTTAAGTTTTAAAATAATAAAAACAAAAATTGGTTTCGGGTCAGTTCAACTTTTCCCGCGAGTTTGGATCAGTACCAATAGAGACACTTGTCTAACAACTTTTCTGGCCCGGCTGGCAAGTTTTGATTTTTTTTTCCTATATCGACGCAGGTAGGTGTACATGCTGAACATGGTTACTCTAGAAGCTTGGCTCGATTTGCTGCTAATATGGGCCCTATTGTCTGGGAAATTGCTTCAAAGAAAATCAAGAAAGCTTTGCCTCAAGGTGTCACATTTGGTCCTGGTTTTGTTGGCGAACCCGAACCTCCCGCCCCATCTATATCCTTTTTGCCATCCGAAAATTACAGTTATACCCCCAGGTTATCCAGCAACGATATTCTAAACAAACCCGAAACCCCATCCACGTCAGGACCAAAAAATGAAGATTCTGAGGTAAAAACCAATAAGATTTTACCCCACAATGGTAAAAACGGTTTTATTGATGGCCCAGGGAGTAAGCTTTCCAAACTGGGGACGTTTCAAGCACATGGTACGATTGAGGAGGCACAAGGTACAAAAGGTGAAACGAGTAATCCTGGAAATTCAACTTGGCAACAGGTACCATCAATGAACCATAGACAGTTTACAGTTCCGGTACCACCTGACCTAAATGTTGGGATTCAGGGACCATCCGTCTCACCAGGTTATGTTGGACTGAAGATTGGTTCACCTCAGCAGCCGGATCTAGCATTGCAGCTCTGAGCCTGTGCTGGCTCTTGTGTTTGGCCGTGTAGTGGCGGTTAAGGAGGCTGTGGTTGACTTGGTACTGCAAATGCAACATGTGGTACTGGTAATGGATGCAGGTTAGTCTATAGCGTAGGAAAATGTGTACAGATTAAGGATCTCTTTGTAACCTTGGACTCAAGATTGATTGGAGTATGATGAACCTGGACTAGAAATAAAAACACAAGCATTGTTTTTTTTTTTTCTTATTTTTTGCATAAATTATTATTGTATGTACCAGACTTCAAAACTTACCATTTAATGTATTTTACTTTCTAGGTTAGCTTTTGCTACATGCTATATAAAGCCGATATTAATCTCAATATGTTTTGTACGCTGATGATGTCTTAGATTGGTTGAAAGACGACTTTGACTTTATCATAGTAGACAATAAGGACACGTATGAAAGAAATTTGAAGCTCAATCGATTTTTAAGACCACATGTTTTGGCAACAACATTAGCGACAACGATATTTAGCATCAACATTAGGGTGGACGGTGCAGAGGGTGGCGCCCCTGCCACCTCAGCATTTTAACATTGAATGGCACTGGGCGCCATTGAAGGCTCGTTAATGAGGGTCAACGGGTGTTTTGTGGGTCCTGCTTCAATTTAACTTCAATTTAAGCTAATAAAAACCGGGGGGGGGGGGGGGGGGGTTCCATTTCTTGGGCGTTATTGAAAGGGGAAAATGCAACCCCATGTTGACGTGACGCTGAGATGGCATAATGGAGCTACAGGGGCTCTATTCTACACCATCAAGCCTTAGAGCAAGATGAGTCCTTAATTGGAGATTTGGAGGTCCATAAAAAAATTAGAGAAATAGTGACGAGGTGTGTCGGCTAGGGAAAAGTACCCAGGTAGGCGGCAAACCACTAGTACGATGATGGCGACAAACATAACTAGCGTGCCAAGATTCCACAATTCCGTGGAGGTTGGTGCATTTACATACTGTCTCAAGAAGCAAGTGAATGTCTTATCATTATCATTCCCTGATAGTCATGGACGATTATCTAAATCCCAATTTAATAAGAGCACTTTATCAATATCGCATACTTGTGTGTCAATGTGAATAAGGCTTATTAAGGGGTTTAGTAGTGAAGGATGTGGTAAAATGAACATTAAATTTATCGATTGGTTTAGTAATAGCTTGTTGGCCTCAAGTGATCATAAGATACATATCAGTGACGGTCATAGTTGGGGCCTTGGGGGTGGAGATGTATGGCTTTCCAATAGATCGAAGCTACCACAAATTGGCTGGGAAAAGTGGATAGATTTTGATGTGTTAGAGTTATTGTAATGCGCCTTTTGGGTCGCTTTTGTTTTGTCTTTTGGAGTTTTGGGGGTTTGTTCGTGTTCTTTGTCTAGCTCCTTGCTAGCCCTTTATAATATATATATATATTATATATATATAGGGGAGGGTTATCTTGAGAACGCTAAATATTGTGAGAACCGTGAGAACAAGTAAAAAAATCAATCAAAATCAATTTTTTTTAATACAAACCTCATTATAATCAAAATACAACATTAATAAAAAAATTTCTTTTCAAATAATCCATCTTTTCTTGCAAAAACACTTTCAAATTAACTTTTTACACATGTGTAAATAAAACAGTTTACACATGTATAAACAGCAAATTTACACATGTGTAAAAAACAAATTATTTTCGTATACGTATGAATTTTTACGCGTAAATTGTGTTTTGGGGATTGTATTTTAGTAATAAAGACAAGTGTAAAAAGAAATTTGGAATTTGAATGGTTTTAGATGCCGTTCTCACGGTTCGCACGAAATATAAGTGTTCTCAAAATAACTTTCCCATATATATATATATATATATATATAGGGGAAAGTTAATTTGAGAACACATATATTTCGTGCGAACCGTGAGAACGACATCTAAAACCATTCAAATTCCAAATTTCTTTTTACACTTGTCTTTATTACTAAAATTCCATCTCAAAAACACAAATTACGCGTAAAAATTCAAACGTATACGGAAATAATTTGTTTTTTACACATGTGTAAATTTGCTGTTTATACATGTGTAAACTGTTTCATTTACACATGTGTAAAAAGTTAATTTAAAAGTGTTTTTGCAAGAAAAGATGACTTATTTAGAAAGAAAATTCATTTATTAATGTTGTATTTTGATTATAATGGGATTTGTATTAAAAAAATTTGATTTTGATTGATTTTTGTACTTGTTCTCACGGTTCTCACAATATTTAGCGTTCTCAAGATAACCCTCCCCTATATATATATATATATATATATATATATATATATATATATATATATATATATATATATATATATAAAGTGTGTTGCCGATAAAAAAAAAATAATAACAATTTGTGTCCACAATATATATTTTGATATAATTCACATTCTTTTATATAGCATTTACATTCATATCCAACAAATCATGTTAGATCTAACTCCTTCAGTCAGTGGCCAATATTGCATCAAAGGTAGGGGACAAAGGTTTACAATCAAGGTTCATTAGAGAAAAAAAAAAAAAAAAACTTGTATCACTGTCATAATAAAAAACAATTTTATGTGTGTATGGTACGTTAGATATTGCCATTCCTAATTACAACAATTTATTATGTAGATATTTATGAGACTACTTGTATATATCGTTCGTTTCACTGGATATACTTAGCTTTCAACACATTACACATCTTTTTCATATAATAGTCATAATTGTGACATTCATCATAAACAAAGGTTAGAACTATGGGTGGCAAAATGGGTAGGTTGGGTGGGTTTGGTTGTTGGGTCAGGATGGGTTTGGGTTAGGATGGGTATGGGTCAAGATGGGTAGATTAAAAAAATGGGTTAGGATGGGTTGGGTCAGGATGGGTTTGGGTCTGGATTGGTTTGGGTATGGATGGTTTGGATTAAGATAGGTTCACATTAAAATAGATTAAAAATTTTTAAAAAAATTAAAATAACAATAAAAAATTTAAAAAGTAAATAAAAAAAAAACAATAAACTTAAATATAAAATTTTAGGGGATCTGAAATATTTCATTTTGAACCGGACCGGTTCGACCCTATCGGGCTGGATAACAACCCGGACCGTTACGACCCGGCGAGGCCGGGTAGCGACCAAAACTGTTTCGACCTGACCTGTCCCGTAGCGACCCGGACCGTTTCGACCCGGCCGTTTCAACCTGACCCGTCCCGTTTCGACCCGGCCGGGCCCGGTAGTGACCCGAACCGTTTCAACCCGGTCATGGCCCGGTAACGACCCGGACCGTTTCGACCCGACAAGACCGGTAGCGACCCAGACCGTTTCGACCCGACCGGGCCCGGTAACGACCCAGACCGTTTCGACCTGACCCGTCCCGTAGCGACCCGGCCGGGCCCGGTAACGACCCGGACCGTTTAGACCCGCCCGGGCCCGGTAGCGACCCGAGCCGTTTCGACCCAGCCGGGCCCGGTAGCGACCCGGACCGTTTCGACCCGACGGGACCGGTAGCGACCCGGACCGTTTCGACCCGACCGGGGCCGGTAACAACCCAGACCGTCCCAACCTGACCCGTCCCGTTTCGACCCGGGCGGGCCCGGTAGTGACCCGGACCGTTTCAACCCGGTCGGGCCCGGTAACGACCCGGACCGTTTCGACCCGACAAGAACGGTAGCGACCCAGACCGTTTCGACCCGACCGGGCCCGGTAACGACCCAGACCGTTTCGACCTGACCCGTCCCGTAGCGACCCGGATTGTTTCGACCCGGCCGGGCCCGGTAACGACCCGGACCGTTTAGACCCGCCCGGGCCCGGTAGCGACCCGGACCGTTTCGACCCGACGGGACCGGTAGCGACCCGGACCGTTTCGACCCAACCGGGCCCGGTAACGACCCGAAACGTTTCGACCCGACCAGGGCCGGTAACAACCCAGACCGTCCCAACCTGACCCGTCCCGTTTCGACCCGGGCGGGCCCGGTAGTGACCCGGACCGTTTCAACCCGGTCGGGCCCGGACCGTTTCGACCCGGCCAGGCCCGGTAGTGACCGGGACCGTTTCAACCCGGTAGTGACCCGGACCGTTTCGACCCGGCCGGGCCCGGTAGCGACTCGGACCGTTTCGACCCGACGGAACCAGTAGGAACCCGGACTGTTTCGACCCGACCGGGCCCAGTAACGACCCGGACCGTTTCGCCCCAACCGGGCCCGGTAACGACCCTGACCGTTTCAACCTGACCCGTCCCGTAGCGACCCGGATTGTTTCAACCCGCCCGGGCCCGGTAACGACCCGGACCGTTTCGACCCGACCGGGGCCGGTAACAGCCCAGACCGTTTCAACCTGTCCCGTCCCGTAGCGACCCGGGTAGCGGCTCAGACCGTTTCAACCTGACCCGTCCCGTATCGACCCGGACAGTTTCGACCCGGTCGGGCCCTGTAGCGACCCAGATCGTTTTGACCCGACCGGGCCCGGTAACGACCCAGACCGTTTCAACCTGACCCGTATTGTTTCGACCCGACCGGGCCCGTTAGCGACCCAGACCGTTTTGGCCTGACCGATCCCGTTTGCAACCTGGACCGTTTCGACCCAACCGGGCCTGTCAACGACCAGACCATTTTCGAACCAAATGGGCCGGTCAACAACCCAGACCGTTTGGACTCGATTAAGCCTGCTAACGATTCAAACCGTTTCGATGAGGTTGGTCTCGTTAGCGATTCGTGTTGTTTCGACATGGTCGTCCGTTAACGACCCGAACGGTTTCAAACCAACTGGGTTATCAACAAATGCAAAAGATATAACCTTTTGTTTTTAGTGACATTGATTTCTTTGATGCATCAACAATTTTGGTGTTGGGTGAATTTTAATTCAGATTTGTATATGATTATTTAAAAATACCCATCCTGACCCATTTATTTTTTTGACATACCCATCCTGACCCACTTACTTATTTCCTACAATTAAAATTACCCATCCTAACCCCTTGAAAATTATACTAAACTCATTTTAACCCACAAAGTCAAATTTTAAACCCAAAACAACCCAAACTCAACTAAATGGGTTGAAATTGCCAGGTCTAGTTAGAACCATAACCCATGTCCCTTGTCTACTATTTACACGAATTACTTTTCTAATCTTGACCATGATGCACAACTCCTACATATTAATAATATTATGCAATCTCTTGTGATTAAGATAAAGATTGATATAAAATGCTTTAAACATCATGCTTGTGATCTCAAACTTAAATACCATGGTATAAAAAACTTAAATAGTTCAAAATAAAACTTCAATTTTAAACAACATTAAGAGGGAATGCATATCTTCCCACTTTCAAGAAATTCTTTTTCCTTTGCACATATAATATTAACAAATAAAACATTTTTAATTTGAAAAACAGTGGAGGCAATAAGTAGCACTTTCTCTTTTATCACAAATATAAATTGAGTTACTTATTTGTTTAGTGAGGCTATCACAATAAATATCCTCTTCTACAATTTTATTATATTCATATTAATTTAATTAGGCTATCTCTATAGGTACTTCTTTTTTAAAAACGATTGTTACTTTTATTAAAAGATTAGTAGTTAATTATGAAAACATAATAAGGGTGGTTGCCACACAGTTGTTCGCCGATCAAAAAAAAAAAAAATTATGAAAACATAATGTAACTTTTTTAGAACGGTGAACCTTTTTAAACTCTCATTTATGAGACTTGAAGAAAAATGTTTCTAAAGACTTAAAACCCATTCTAATTAGCAGTTGGAATTATATCTTTAATTTATATGTTTTAGAAATTTGGACTCATCATATTTTAAGTAGTGTGTTATTTTATTATCCGTTCATCTTTTCTTGTAAAGCAAATTGACATTAATTGTAGATTAAAACATAATAATAGTAAAGGAACTTTAACAAACTTTTATTCAAATTCGAACAAGGTCAAAGGATATCCCATGTGTGTCACACTTTAATCTAAAGGAATAACGTTAACACATATGCATACACATAGCATCAATGTATACAAAGTTAACTTCCAAATAAAAAAAAATAGAGAACACTATACCTATGGGCTATGGAGTCTATTGCATGATACGTTATATTATAAAATAACCCATCATCTTTCTCTTTCTCACTGTATTTAATCTCTCCTATGTATAAGTATTTATACGACACTCTCTTTATACATTTTGTGTACCGTAGTCCGTTAACTATAGCGGATCCTTGTATCGCGGCGAACCGAGCCGATGATGACATCGATTGGTACCATGATCAGGTATTGTTAGAACCGGTATCGATATTCGTTTTTATGGTTTTCGACAAATGTAAAATATGTGTCCATATCCTTTCGGGTACATCATGGCGTTATTCATTTTTATGGTTTTCGATTGATGTAAAATATGTGTGAATACCCTTTTCAACATATCACTACGTTATAATTCTTGTTTTCTCTTTTATTGGGTACCAAATCAAATTAAACCAAACCGATACCAACCAAAACAAATTTCCACTTGTGTATATATAAAAGATGAGAATGATGTGACAAATCTATAAACAATAACAAATTTATTTAATGGTTTGACAGTAGGAGAGTGACATGGGGTACTAGATTTAAAGTGTGGCTTTCTTTCTATTTTGCTTAGCTGGAAGTGGAACCGAAACATATATATAAATGAAACGAGGCGGTGAAAGTCTTAAAAGCTCCACTGAGAGCGACTTTCAACCATTTCATTATTTATTTTTCACATTTATTTCGGGTCCCTTGTATGTGTCTTGTCTTAGTTATATTGTATCCCATTTCAGATTATTATTATTTTTTTTAACGATCAACTAAAGTATTGCCGGGTACTCTGTACGCGGCTCCCAGTGGCCGAAAGGGGCCCCAGACGGCCTCTAGTCCGTACGGACAGAGCTCTTCGGCCCACCAGTCTCCTGTTCCAGGGAAAACCCGGCCCACAAACCCGCCCGAAGGCACGACGGTAGTGAACCGGTAAAACCTGGAGGGATCAGGAGTCGAACCCATGACCACAAGGGTCAAGGGTCTCTCCATCACTTCCCAACCACCTACCCCACCACAAGGGTGGGGGTATCCATCACATGCCTCCCGTGGGAATCGAACCCGGCTCCCCCAAAGAGAGAACCCGTCTTTTTACCACTAGGCCACATTATTAGTAGGTGAAATCCTGTATGAAAATACGGAAAGTCTATATTATTTTTTAATACAATTAGTTTTTAATGTCTGTTTATTAAATAACAAATCAAGAAGTCAATCATATGTTGTAAATAAAATATGTTTACTAAGGTCTGTTCCGTTGAAGAGAGACAGATAATAAATACTGATCAGATGTTGAAAACACTAAAGGATGTTAAAACTACGGACGGATAAATCAACAGTTGCCACTTTACATACCAGATAAACAGATGCATGGAAAAGTCTGTTGGACATAACAAATATTGGAAAGAAACAGACAATGATGACTCATCATCTGTTGTAAGCACTGAAACATGTTGAAACAAACCGACATGTTTAAAAAGTTATTATCAAATCAAAGTTCATTCGTTATGTTTTATAGTTTATTCCACTGCACTTTATGTATTTCTTTCCACATTTCACTGTTAAATTCATTAAACAACATAAACAATTTAACTTACAAACCCACAAAAAAAGAGACCAAATATAATGATATGTAAACATATCAATATAAACAAAACGAAATGACAAAGTTAGTTATTCAAATATTTTGAAAAACTTGTTTGTATACCACACTAGCGGTGTTTGTACAAACTTATTTTTGCTTATCACAAATCAAAATCTTCAAGTCATTCCTACTTTTGACCCTGGATACAGCAATATAGAGTTGTCAATGACTGAAAATAGTACGTGGAAGATACAAACCAATACGTTCAAACTATTATCCTTGACTTTTATTTATTGTCATTGCAAAACCTAGAGAAAGTGGGAACTGTCTTCGACCAATCTTGACTGGTATTCTTTTATTAGAAGATGTCATCTTCAATCTTGAAATCAACGTACGTACGATGAACAATATTATTTCTTTGATAATATTTGCTTCAGTCTTGAAAGTACTGAAGGGAAGCTTATAAGGGAAGTTTAATATAACTTCACTCTTAAAAATTCAATTATTGCTCTGAACAGATGTTAGAAATATTATTAATATATTTGTTGAGCAACAGACGTTTGACAAAACAGATGTTTAGAAAAGATGGTGAAAACTTAGCAAATGCTGAAAACACTGACGGAAGTTGAAATAACAGAAGGATGAATATATATAAAATGTTATTATCAGATCAAACGTCATTATTAATGTTTTATAGTTCAATAAACAACATAAAAAACTAAACTTAAATACTAACAACTGGTATTGCTTGTGCTAATATTATTTCAGTTTATATTATTATCAGTGGCGAAGCTTGGTTTGCGAAACGGTGGGGGCCGGACTCATTTTTTTTCGATCGGTGGGGGCCGGACTCAACCCGGACTCAATTTACCTATGAAAATCGCAAATTTCTACCACTGCGCCAGAAAACAGGGGGGCCAGGGCCACCCCTGGCCCTTCTTAACCTTCGCCCCTGATTATTATGTACATTTACTTTAGTTAACATGTTTTATTAGATGATTCAATTTGTTCTTAAGATATCACTCTATATTTAAATTACAAAAGTCTTTTCAACTTCATAATTAAAATCTTGAAATGTGTAGCAAATGATGAAACTTAACCGTTAAAACATTGGTAATAATTACTCACGGTTTTACATATAATAAACTTTATTTAACTTAATTAGTTATTATTTTTTATCAATAGAAAAGATTATGGAACAAACCACATATTCAAACAAAACACAGATAATAACCATCTAGTTTAATATTAATATTTTTCAATCACAAACCATAAACATTATAAACAAAATAACCACATTATAATAGTATTCATATTTGAAAATGTAAACATATAAAAACATTTAAATTTCATCATCTTCATCACTTGAACCCCAATAAGAGAATGACTCTTCCATAACTTGTTCCACATTCTCCTTCAAATACATTATCATTGCCCTGATCATTTGTTCCAGATTAACATGAAATGTATTCCGATTAATGTTACTCATCCTTTTCTGGTCCAGTTCTTCAAGAAACTCTAAGTCGTTTGAATACTCTATCTTCTCTCGTTGCTGGTATAATTTCTCCTAACCATTTTCATAGTTAACTATTGCTATTTAAACTCAAGAGAGTAAAACCAATTTACAACATGATATGGCTCAACCAATTCTTCATCAGCACTAGTTTGGTCCAACATTTCCATTAAGAGCATTTCATCTCGATACTTGAATTCATTGTTGTTACCAATTTCATACATATGTGTCTGCAAATCTAAATCCATTTGTGCTATTGTTTCCCTTGATAATTAGTAGTGATAACATACATTATTTAAATACAAATAAATAAACAATACCGTGTGAGTTTAAAAACGAAGTTTCAAGGTCGTAATTATTATTTGGCAGTCGAGAGACCTAAAAGTCTGTGAGGGCCAATATACAAATGAAGTATCTAGATTATTTTATTTACAAAAATGGCGCTTATTATTGTGTATGATACTTATTTTTACTATTAAATAACTAAAAAATGTTACCCTTAATTTACTTTTGATCATTTTTATTTTAACCAAAAAATAAGAACTATTTAATTTTACAAAATAAATCTATAAATCATTTGGCCTCTTTTATTTTTCCTATAATTATTGCTTTTAACTATCACATTTATTATTGGTATTCCATTACTTTTGACTGGAAATATTTTATAACAACAAAACTTCTAAAAGAATACCATCATCTATAGAATGTCTAATTATAGTTTATATCATCATCTATAAAATTTATAATTATAGTTTCTTTTTAAATAAGTTGAATGAAAATGCATTTTATAACAACAAAATTTCTAAATGAAACAGGCGGGATAACAATACAAAATGCTATATTGCAAAGTAACATTCACAACATCCGAGTTAACAAACAAAATTAATTATTATCCTAAATACAAGATTGTAGTTATTATTTACCAGTCCACAATCTTAATCTTCTACTGAGATTTCACTACAAATAAAAAATCAATATAATAAAAAATTTTATCTTTAAAAATAGTTTTTGTAGAAATGACTCAAGCTCGCAAGATGGAGGTAGCATAAATGAGGATGCTACGGTGGATGTGCGGGCACACTAGGGTAGACCGGATAAGAAATGATGTTATTAGGGAAAAGTTAGGGGTAGCTAGTATATCAGATAAGATAAAGGAAGGTAGATTAAGATGGTATGGGCATGTGAAGATGAGGCAAATGACGACTCCAGTTAGAGTAGTGGAAACCCTCACTGTAGAGTGAAAGAGATGTAGAGGAAGACCTAAATTGACTTGGGATGAGCGGATTACGCAGGATTTAATAGAGATGCACCTCTCTAAGGACATGGTCGAGGATATGGGTTCGTGGAGGCACGAGATTAAGGTTAAGGATTATTAGGGAAGGTTTGGTTTTATCATACCGTGGTTATAGGAGCCTCGACTTTTTCTTAAGTTGGTCGGAGGTCGGTTAGGGTGACTTGTATTTGAGTGTTTTATTTGGTTGTTTTTTTTATAACATATATATTGTTGTTTTAATACGTGACTCTTCCAATGTTTCTCTAAATTTAGCTCATTTATTAATTTTTTAGTGTTGTTTGCTTTTCGATTATGTGTTGTCGAGTCGGGGGTCTCTCTGGAAGCAGCTTCTCTATCTGCAAGGATAGGGGTAAGGTTTGCCTACATCTCACCCTCCCAGACCCTACTTTTAGCTTTGCTAATTGTGGGATTTACTGGGTAAGATTGATTGATTGATTTAAAAATAGTTTTTGCATGAACATTTGGTCAGATTTTTCTAAAAGTCTTTTGAGATAAAATAACCATCTGTTTGACCAAATTCTTGCAGTGTTCAAAGGTATCCTGAGTTTATTGTATACTCTGTTTACCAATATCTGTTGACTTGTCAACAGATGTTATCAAACAATTGTTATAGCATTCAAACTTATTATTGCAATTACATAATTTGACTGAAATATCCGAGTTAACAAACTACATTCAAAATAGAAGCCTTCTAAAAGAAGAAATCCGAATATCTCTACAAAACTGCATTAATGTCAAGTAACACATTTACAATATCCGAGTTAACAAACTACATACAAAATACAGGCAAACATAAAATAAGTATTCCATCAAACAAACCCTATAGAATGATCTTTGCTGCCATTCCTTAAATAAATCGAGACATATGGTTTCGCTATATATCAAACTACTCACGATGCAAAAAACCGAATGTGAATGATAAAAAGATAAGCAATTGAAAACAAGTGAATTGTTTAAATGATAAAAACCACAAATATTATTCAACTAAATGAAAAACAATCCAAACACCAAATCAAACAAGTTTTAAGGGTTTGACAACCGAACCATACACCCGAAGGTGGTTACAATGGTGTTTAGCCGTTCATGGTTACAATAAACGAATCAAAATTTTCAATAACAAAACCGAACATGATGATACAAACCGAATGTTGAGATGAATGATGATGATCCTCCTTGCTTGCTGCTTAAAATCCTCCAAAAGAATGATTATTTTCGTCTAAAGTCGGCTTAGATGCTTAGGGTTTGATAAAAAAAAAAAATCCTTTTATAATCAAAACTAACTTTCCAAAAATTCAGCTTCAGCGCCGTAGCTTATCCTCTAGAGGCGTAGCTTACAGTACCGGTTTTCGGCCTCCTCTTCTTTCCCTGAACCGTAGCCTACTCTTCCGATCTGTAGCCTAGACCAAGGGCTTTCAGAAAAATCTTGTTTCCCACATAACTTTTTTGTTATAACTCCGTTTTCTTCGATTCTTGCGGTCACGTCTTCGTTTTTCGACCCTCTTTCATGTCATCCATTTTAATCTTCGGGTCCAATCCATAAATTTTGTCACACCCTCAAATTCCACGTGCGGGGTTTTACCGCGAGGCGCGTGACAAACCAGGATCTAAGTCAACGGTCACAATAAATGACACTATATGATACGTAAAAATGACACAAACAAACCAACAAGTTTTCATAAATAATCCATCGCTGTGGAAGCGTAAACTTTATTACAACCCAAAATGCAAAAGTACGTGAGTCTGAAAAAGATAAGAAAATGCATATGAATCCTAGACGCCGTGTGACTCCGTGCGCCTATGATAAGCTGCTACCTCAACGACCTGAGACAAACATGCTAAAAACGTCAGCAAATAATGCCGGTGAGTTCACAGGTTTTATGTTAAACGTTTAAGTAATGAAAGCCATCATGTTATCACTATGTTAGAAATGATAGCGTTAGCTAGACGCATGAGTAATACTACTACGACCGGAAACCATTACAGACAACGATATATGATTTTTCCCGAAACGATTATGCACTACCATTCCCCGGTAGCGTTATGACCGAGACAATATGCACCCGCCCGGCTCCCAGCCGACGGGTGGGGTCTGTCAGTCCCAATAGATCTATCCACATTTCCCTCGTTATGCTATCCAGCATATTCATGGTTTCCCCGGGACTTTACGTATCGTATAGCACAAATGAATTTAACACTAGTATAACATGATAATTTATGAAATATGTATAAAGCATGTGTCGCCCCCGAAATGTAAAAACGTAAAGTGGGGCCGTGAAACTCACCTGATGTTGCTCCTCGCACTAAGACAAGTAAACCTGCTCAATAGACGGCACCAAATACCGGTGACCTATCATGACGAGCGTATACGGTGTTAGACTAACAACCCGTAGGTTGACTAGTACCTAGCAGTCCAGACCATAACCGTGTACATATGAAATGATGTTTAAACGTTTAACCGACCACACCAGACAAGACCCGATGTAACACCCCAACCGATGGCGGAAACATCGAGGTGTCACGTAGTGACGATTGTTCAAAAGCACATGGTACTAAAATGTAAATATATTATTGAATAATTTAAATTGTCTTACATGGATGAAATGGGAAAAAATACAAAAGTCTGAACAAAACATGAAATTTGAAATAACTTATTAAAAGCAAGCACTAAAATCCAATGCTATGAAACTAAGATCAAACTGCACCTGAAACATGTACAGAATAGGTTTTGTCAACATAAAAAATGTTGGTGAGCATTCCTAGTTTTAATACATATAGTAAGTTGGAAAAATGGTATACAATTCAAGTGCAAGCTACAGTGCAAATATGTAAACTATGTATCATACAAATGAGCGAAATCAATCCTGTGACTGTATAATGTATTAAATGAACGGCGGTGTACTTATCCAATAAATGGATAAAAACTTAACAATGACCACGGATTCTCCGATGAAAAAGGGGGAGAATCAACCTAGGCGGGTTGTCAATCCAATAGCGCTATCCAATGTTAAGGTCGGCTTGTACCATGTTAATGATTTCACTAAGTACAAATGTAATCCACATGTATTGTCTAAGCATAAAGCACGTTTGTAAGCAAATGCACATAGTACTAGAATTGTATTGTAAAAATGTGAACTTGTATTTGTAATTTGTATAAGTGTACATGTAACACCCCAAAAATGAATAAAAGCAAAAAGGGGATAGGAAATACTCACTTCCGCCAAATAACTAGATGACTAAGCGAGCGTGAAAATGCGAGCAATCCAAAGACTCAACAACGAAACTAGTCCAATTTAGAAGAAAAGAAACCGAATAAGAAAAAAATATCCAGCTTCCAATTCGCCAATTACAAGAGCTTATAATCAAAGCTTCAAATGTAGAAGTAATATACTATAGAAGAAAGGTATGAGGGAGAGTTTAATCGAATTGAAACAATTGAATTAGAGGTGCAAAGTGTAATGGGTCATAGGTGGGTTTTTATACTAGTTTTGAATTCAATTAGCCATTAAAATTGGTCAACACCATAAAGTAAGGTTTTAAGATGAATTGACTATTTGACTAGGACTTTGACTAGGATTTTGACTAAGACTTTGACTAGGACTTTGACTAGGACTTTGACTTTGACTTTGACTGTTTGACTGTCTTAGCGGACCGTGAGAGCTAAAAAAATAATATTTTTCTAATTTAATCAATTTTAAGTGCTGGACTTGTTTCCTTCGATTTCTAAGTTGTTTTAGGACCGAAAATTAAGGGCTTTGAGTATCAAGGTCTGAAACATACGTGCTCGGGTGTAGATGTGAGTATAAAACGTGCATACTTTTACTTATAAAAATTATAAGTTTTATTAAATTGTGAATTTTGGTCCTATTAAAATACGAGGGTTAAAAATGAAAATTTTGAAATAGTTGAGGAACCAATTATGCACATTTATGAAAAGTGAAGGGTGCAGGTTGTCACAGTCTCCCCTACTTTAGAAAATTTCGTCCCGAAATTACTTTCAAGTGAAGGTTTCCATGAAACAAAAGACATTTGTAAAAAGGCAAATAGATTTTAAGAAATGCATCAGCCATGATTTGACAAAGTTTGAAGTAGTTGTTTAATACCCAAAATAAGAGTTTGAAAATCCTTAAAGTTTGACCCAAGGTTAGAGAATTAAGAGTTTATAATGAGCAAGGTTTGGGAAAAGTATGTAACTGGTTAGGGCAGGGCAGTGTTATAGTAGCTTCCCTTACTTTAGAGAAGTTTCTGACCGAATTTTATTAAGGACATGCAACAGGATTTCGACTAACAGAGAGTGTAAGAGTATAGAAAGTTTGTGTTTTCTGTGTGGATGGTCCAGAGAAAGACTCTAGGAAGTCGAATTGAAGCTCGTGTAAGAACATTCTTATCGAAAATGCTAGCTATTAGTCAATGATCTAATAAAGAGATAGTAATGGGTAGGTTCTTGGTCAGACTCCTAGTCCGCTCCCGCAGTATCGCTCGTGCTTATATATAGGGTGTACCGCAGCTAACCCACCACACTCCCGATACTTTGGACCCGTACTGATTGTCTACCAACAGCCTAAATAGAATTACACACCACCCCCATGTACCTGTAAATCCATGATTGCGTTCCGGACCGTAATCACCGATTTACCTTACACTAGGGTGTTATGCTTTTCCATAACACTAACATAAGTAATACAAGAAACAATGTGTGCAACCAAAATGTGTTAAGTAGTAGATACTGCTCAAGTATAAGATGCAGTTAGATGTTCTTCCCCTTTCAGGTTCACCCTTTAACCGGTAAATTTCTGTTCACATCATTGGGCTCTAAACAACCATATTAATAAACTCTGAGGATTACACCGTTCCCCTCGGGTTAGAGGAATACTCTGAACCGAGTCATACATGGGAACTGGCTTAGATCTCATATGAGCTATCAATTAGTATGTTCGTTGATCATGATGATGAACAAAATAATGTAAAATATAACAGGGTTTTGCTCACAACAACAAAAAAAAATATGCATACCAAATATGCGTTCATGTAAGTATATAAGTATAGCATAAAATTTCGATTGAAAGAATAGCATAACGTAAATCGAGTAAATCGCACAATTTGCACAAAATGAAAGTAAACGAGTTAAATTAATGCTCAAAACTAGTGTTGTAAGAATAACTACTAATAAATAGTGCGAGAATAGTTGCGAATAACGCGTAAAAATAACTACCAACAAAAGAATAATACAAAAATAATAAGATAATGTATGAACGTAACTATAAATAGAATGGTGTAAAAAAATAATGAAATTTACTGTAAATGAAAGTGCGCAGAACAGACGTATAGTCTACTGGTATGAGGATAACTTTTTGGAAACCGAAGAATGTTTTAAGTTCAAAATAGGTTTACTTGAAAAGATTTCGTAGGTACACATTTTCATGTGTTTACGAGAAGTCGAGTTTGAAAAGTGTTATAAGGTATATTATTAATTGCAAATTCCTCCCGAAAACATATATTGGATACGTTATATGAAAACATGCAGATTTACATTTGATTTGTAAAATATGCAATGCAAGTTTATAAAATGCAAGATGAAACCATTTCATGAATTGTGTGTAAATCTAATGTGTTTCGAAAGACCAAGAGTTAAAATGATGTGAAGGTTGTGAATGATCCCAGATGCCTTGACGAATTTTGGAAAATAAAATTTTCTGTATTTAAACATTTATTTAACTTGTGGGTTGAAAAGTCGGAAATTTTTAATTGTTATGAAATGTTGAGAAAATCGAAGTGTTAGCCGTTAAGACTGGGTAAACTTGAAACATTTTAAATTTTCAAACTTTTACAAAATTTATACATTGAAAGATCATTTATTTGCAGGATCGTTAAGGCATCTCTTTGGGCTCATAGCGGGCTATTTGTTTCAAGGCACAAGGTGTATGAAAAGTGTGTTCTAATTTGGCGAATAGGCTTTGTGAAAAGACTTATAGAATAAGTTGTCAAATTAATCGTTTTAGAGAGTAGTGTACTAGTGCGTATCGTGTAGGTAGGCATTTATGTATGAGTTTAGTCTGACTAAGAAGTTCTAACTAATGGTAGTTGGTATGGCTTAGGAGACTGGGTGCAGAAATATTAGTATTATGTATATGAGGATATACTGTGACTTCAATCAAGTAAGTTTGTAAACATGAAGGTATAAAACAGGTTGAAATAATAACCATGTTTATTTTTAACTGTATGATGACGCAACATTCCTAAAATCAGGATGTGATCAAAGTTAAACACGGAGTTTAAAACTTAAGTCGTGGGTAAAAATGTTTTAACGCAAAACGAGTAATACCTTATGGTGTAAAAATCATGAGCATAAGTGAAATAGTGTAAGCTTTAATGCGATGATATATCAAACAAAAGTTTTAGTAATGATGATAAGGGATTCAAAAGCGAATGATCAATGAATAATGGCATATGAAACATCAAGTGATTAAATGGAATCTTCAAATGATAAACAAACATAAATATCAATGATATAAAACATTGAAATTGTTTCTATAGGAAACTTTGACCAACTTAAGTATTTGAAATTTCCTAGTGACTTGTGGGGGCGTACTTTAGCCTATAAGTGAATGCTCATCCCAAGAGTTCCCAGGTAGGTATACGGGTCCCTCGTCTGATTGGGATTTATACGAAATACTAGGCCTAGACAGAAAACTCAGGATACAGGCACTCACCCTTCCAGATTGCACGTGCCCCATCAATAGTGAATTCCAAAACTTTAGCGAGATGCAAAAATAGATCCTTGAGATTTGGATTTCACTCCTAACTCAAAGATGTATTTCAAAATTGAAAACGATCGTGGAATGAAACCAATCACTAAGTTAAGGATATTACTCCCAGCTTAGTGGTTAAGTTCCTTTTTGAAAGAAATACTCTTTGAGGTGTGGATGTCACTCCTATCTCAAAGATATATTCCTAAGATAAATAACATATAGAGGAGTGAAACTAATCACCAAGGTATGGATGTCACTCCTAACTTGATGATATTGTTTCGTTTGTGAAATACGAGTATCTTATTCTTTAAACAACACACCGAAAGAATAACGAGAAAGAATCATAGCGAAAATATCTTGAAAGAAAATAATAGGATAAAGAGAAATAAACACGAGAGGACTCGTGAATGTAAGCTTGGTTATAGACTAGGCTAAAAGGAATTCTAATAACCTAATTCCCTATAACCATGGCTCTGATACCAATCTGTAACACCCCAACCGATGGCGGAAACATCGAGGTGTCACGTAGTGACGATTGTTCAAAAGCACATGGTACTAAAATGTAAATATTTTATTGAATAATTTAAATTGTCTTACATGGATGAAATGGGAACAAATACAAAAGTCTGAACAAAACATGAAATTTGAAATAACTTATTAAAAGCAAGCACTAAAATCCAATGCTATGGAACTAAGATCAAACTGCACCTGAAACATGTACAGAATAGGTTTTATCAACATAAAAAATGTTGGTGAGCATTCCTAGTTTTAATACATATAGTAAGTTGGAAAAATGGTATACAATTCAAGTGCAAGCTACAGTGCAAATATGTAAACTATGTATCATACAAATGAGCGAAATCAATCCTGTGACTGTATAATGTATTAAATGAACGGCGGTGTACTTATCCAATAAATGGATAAAAACTTAACAATGACCACGGATTCTCCGATGAAAAAGGGGGAGAATCAACCTAGGCGGGTTGTCAATCCAATAGCGCTATCCAATGTTAAGGTCGGCTTGTACCATGTTAATGATTTCACTAAGTACAAATGTAATCCACATGTATTGTCTAAGCATAAAGCACGTTTGTAAGCAAATGCACATAGTACTAGAATTGTATTGTAAAAATGTGAACTTGTATTTGTAATTTGTATAAGTGTACATGTAACACCCCAAAAATGAATAAAAGCAAAAAGGGGATAGGAAATACTCACTTCCGTCAAATAACTAGATGACTAAGCGAGCGTGAAAATGCGAGCAATCCAAAGACTCAACAACGAAACTAGTCCAATTTAGAAGAAAAGAAACCGAATAAGAAAAAAATATCCAGCTTCCAATTCGCCAATTACAAGAGCTTATAATCAAAGCTTCAAATGTAGAAGTAATATACTATAGAAGAAAGGTATGAGGGAGAGTTTAATCGAATTGAAACAATTGAATTAGAGGTGCAAAGTGTAATGGGTCATAGGTGGGTTTTTATACTAGTTTTGAATTCAATTAGCCATTAAAATTGGTCAACACCATAAAGTAAGGTTTTAAGATGAATTGACTATTTGACTAGGACTTTGACTAGGATTTTGACTAAGACTTTGACTAGGACTTTGACTTTGACTTTGACTGTTTGACTGTCTTAGCGGACCGTGAGAGCTAAAAAAAATAATATTTTTCTAATTTAATCAATTTTAAGTGCTGGACTTGTTTCCTTCGATTTCTAAGTTGTTTTAGGACCGAAAATTAAGGGCTTTGAGTATCAAGGTCTGAAACATACGTGCTCGGGTGTAGATGTGAGTATAAAACGTGCATACTTTTACTTATAAAAATTATAAGTTTTATTAAATTGTGAATTTTGGTCCTATTAAAATACGAGGGTTAAAAATGAAAATTTTGAAATAGTTGAGGAACCAATTATGCACATTTATGAAAAGTGAAGGGTGCAGGTTGTCACACCCGACATCCCATTGGTGACCCGACATCTCGCATGTTAGCCGAAAGCAAGATATCATGCAACATATGCAATTAAACACCTAATGCGCGCAAGAGTTCACCTAATCTAACATAACAGTTAATTAAAGCATAACAAATTCCGAACACGTGTTACCAAGTCATTGGACATGTCCTGGGGTTCCTAACATGTTCCTAGTCGTCAATCCGTGTTTCGGGATGTTAAAATGCACATACAGCAGCATTACACGCGATTAGGAATCAAACTAGCATTTAGGATTGTAATCACTAGTAAAAGTGGTGATTAGGATTGTACTCGCTAGTTGTATAGGCGAATAGGACTTGTATTCGCATGAACTTCAGGCGATTAGGAGCTAATTGCCTCTAACACTGGCGATTAGAACTCCTATTCGCTAGTAAAGGGCTGTTACATCCTTTTTGCGCGTTTAACCCTCCAAATCAGATCTGAAACATGCGTAAACACCCAATACCCAACCCAAAACATTAACCCAACTATTTCAAGCAAAAACCCCTAATTTATCATCACCCTAGCCGTCCCGAATGCACGCGGTTTCCCAAAATAGCATAACTTGCATGTAAGCATCACATCAACATGTAAAACTTACCCTAAATAGCAAATACTCAGATTTCATCACATAACAACGTTATCCGACATTATCCTACTGTTTTAGCATCATCCTAGAGTAAACCCTATCCTCAAATAATCAACAAAACACAACATATCATCATCAATCCACCATATTCGCCCAAACGGGTCAAAACGCCTAATATCAATATTACACATCTATGAACCTTCAAATCCCTAGATTATCATCATATTAACTTATCTAGATCAGAAACATATCAACAACACAAGAACAATCATGTTTAAACGATAAAGATCCTATCTTGCATGAATACATCACATAAAACAAGTATAGATGTGTGGGTTTGTTTTGAAACCGATTTTAATAAGTTTTCAAAGACAAAAACGTTTATAAATCAGGTCTAGACCTTTAGGGATCAAAACAATACTATTATAAAGGTTTAGGATGAAGAACTCACCTTGAAATGGTGAGATTATGGGTTGTAAGACTTGAAAATATGATTTCCTGCTCAAAAACGAGTTACAGAGGTTGGATAAGGTGTGGGGTGGCTTTGGGGTGTATTAGGGTTTCACAAATAATGTTTTGAAACATAAGGGTGGTATTTATAGGCGTTTTTAGTCGTGACCTGCAGTATAGGCGAGTACGGTGTTGTTACTGGCGAGTAGGGATCCTATTCGCTAGTAACAACTAGCATTTAGGCCCTATTCGCTAGTAACAACTAGCATTTAGGCCCTATTCGCTAGTAACAACTAGCATTTAGCCCTACTCACTAGTAACAACTAGCATTTAGCCCCTACTCACTAGTAACAACTAGCATTTAGCCCCTAATCACTAGTAACAACTAGCATTTAGCCCCTAATCACTATAGCCTAAGTACCCGAGTTTTTGGCGCGTTAAACACTATTTTAACATATATAAACACGTTTTCACATACCGATAAGTCACATAATGATTACCAACATATAATGCACGATAAATAACATGTTCCCACCCGATCACCAATTCCCGGGACCCGAGACTTGCGTGTGTGCGTTAAACCCGGCGATTCCACGAATCACCGATCCTTGTACACATGGTTATGGACCGACACCCAATGGTCCCTCGGACCATTGTAACGACTCCCGATGATTCCCGAATCATCGATACGACTCGACCGACCTGGTCAAGTATGATATTAAGTAGTTGTTTTCAATGTTTTCGTTGAGGTAGACTCGTATGTATGCAAAGTATGAAACGCATGTATGTAGAGTGCGAAACGTATGTATGTAAAGTATGAAAAGTATTAACCTGAACATGCCGGGTGTCACAAATTTTCTCCAAAACACGTCCAATGTTCGTATTTAACCTAAAACATTCCGAACTTGCGTAGTTTTCTAATTCATCATATGTAATCATCAAAAACTCACAATTAGGCACATTATTGAACATTCATTACCCATTCCATCACTTTCTTAGCTGGTTAACATCATAAATTTCTTCATTGAGAATGAGCCGAGTTCCATATTTGTCACTTTGCACTGTCAATTGTTCTAAATATAACAATATACATATATTTGGTGACTTCATTTAACATTAACCGTTACTTTGCAAAACCCTAAATCTAACATAAATTATCTTTCCAGTCCTGAACCATCCCATGCTGTATAACAGCGATCACATGCTCATTAGCCATGTTATTAGAATTGAGGCTTTTAAATTGTAGTGCATAATCATTCCACATGGTACATCGTAAAATCATATCTCTACATGCAAACAATAAATTTATGGTTGTAAATACATATACAAAAAGGGGAACTCAAGATTTGATATGGAACATTTATTACATCATTAAATGAGGTAGACCTCCAAAATAATACAATCACTTGAGTAGTATATTCTTGATTTCATTAATTACACCACTTAATTATTTTTTGCCATTTATTTCACCAATGATTGTAGTGTATTAAATTTTGAAAACATAAGAATAAAACAAATTTATAACAATATAAAGCAATACTTAATCCAAATCTTGAAGATCAAAATTCATCTGTTTGGTTTCTTTTGGAGGTTGTCCAAACACATCAAAACCCCCACACCAAATCACACTACCAACAACATCTATAATAAAAATAAAAATACAATTCTATCAAACATCTATACAAATTAAAGCACAAAAAACAAAGTAAACTTTTTATTGATGTTTATTATAACATAAAGAATAATAGACAAACCAACAGTCAATAATTCCTTTGCTTCTCCTTTCAGAATATCTTAAAAGGGAATGAACCTGAAACCATACATAACACCTTTCCACCCATCAACATGGCTGACAATAATACAATGATAAAAAATGATTTTAAAATCATGTGCAACAACACTATAGGGGTCCTTGTTTTCACCAACCCCAAATTTGGACAGAACAACAACATCATCTTCGTGAAGTTGATTGTCAAAAACTTGTACCATATAACCCTTAATATATGCCTGAATCTAAACGTATGTATATTGTGCCTATAAATCAACTATGGCAATAAATGTAAGGTTGGAATGAAAGGTTTGAGTCCGTAGATAAGTACGGATCAAACCAATATGAATAAAAGGTTGGAATGAAAGGTTTGAGTCCGTAGATAAGTACGGATCAAACCAATATGAATAAAAGGCTGGAATGAAAGGTTTAAGTCCGTAGATAAGTACGGATCAAACCTATATGAATGAAAGCCTGAAATGAAAGGTTTGAGTCCGTAAGCAAGTACGAATCAAATCAAAATTGTAGGAAACCCTTACGGGTTAAAATTGTAGAAAGCCCTTATGGGTCAAAATTGTAGAAAACCCTTATGGGTCAAAATTGTAGAAAACCCTTATGGGTCAAAATTGTAGAAAGCCCTTATGGGTCAAAATGGTGGGAAAGATCCTTGTGGGTCAAAATGGTTAGGAAGATCCTTATGGGTCACAATGGTTGGAAAGGCCTCAATGGGTCAAGAGGTTGGAAGGACCTTAACGGGTCATATGGTTGAAACCATGTAAAATAGGCTGGAAAGACCTTAGCGGGTCAAACGGTTGGGAAGACCATAAAGGGTCAAAAAGGGGTGAAATTATAGAAATTGTGGAAATGACCTTGAACGGTTCAAATAGTGGAAATGTGAAAATATGGAATTACCCAAGTAATGGGTCAGATTCGTTGGAAAGTTGTAGAAATATAGAATAGTCTATGAAGTGAGTCAATTGGGTAGGAATGAAGGAGAGAATACACTATTCTCTCTAACCAAGATAAGCACAAGGTAGTAACTTAATTTAGATATGCATGTTATGTGGCATGCAAAATGCATATATATGGGTAGTGGAAGGTGGTAAGGCATGGTATTAGTGTGAGTTATTTTGTAGAAACCTATAGAAAACGAATGAACGGTCGATCTTTTGAAAGATTCGTACCCCTATATGCAGAAAATGAATGATGTGGTGAGATGCCAGAATGTGATGTAGGGATTATTATAAAATAGTAGAATATGGCGCAATCACCTCGAAAAGTCAAATTGTAGAAAAATTTACAAGATAATGAATAATTTGTAAAGATTTGGCATAGGAGAATGCAATAAGTAATGTAGTATAGCACGTAAACAGGAGATCAGGAAGGAAATGTATATAATTAGACATTACAAGTGAAAGAAAACTTGTATGGACCAATGAAGGTCGATTTTCATGAATGTAAGGTATATGCCTAACCAATAAATTTTGTAGATACGAATGGTCGAAATTATGGATTCGATGAAATCTACAAGATAGGTGATATGAAGTGAACGAGTTGGAACTCCTTGTGAATGAACTAAAGCAAGATAAGTATGGCATGGAATTAATAGGGAGAAAGTCAAGCCGACGACTAGATGGTCGGTTAACGTTGCGAAAGGAAGGTTAGTGAATTCGGTTATTTTGTGATTGTTAAGTAGGAAATTGATATGTCGAATAGTACCCACGTATGAATGAATGATATCTTACGTATGTTGTAGCTCGGAAGGTTTGACTTTTAAAGGTCAAAAAGATGAACGAGTCTTAACTTAGATTCGGTGTAGTAAGTAAGTGGCATACGTGTCGACAGTAGGTAGTGCATGAAATGGACTAACAACCAAATAGGTATGAACAGAAAGACTCTAAAATCTACCAAAAAGGGGTGGGGTGAGTATGGTAGATATATTTGTTCGGTAGGGACTATAGAACGATGCCGGAATCTCAAGTTAAGTATGATTAAGTGAAGGTGAAACAGTAGTTAGGTTATGATAGTGTAGTATGCTTGATAATTGCATCAAGGCTCGAGTTAATATTAGAAAGTGTGGACATATAATTGTGTCTATTCACGGTTGAAGTTGTAGTATAGTCTATAATACAGGCTTGCGATGCGGCATGAAACTTTGAATGAAGTGTCGGAGTAAATAAGTAGCGAATGCCTAGTAGGGTAATAATGAAAGCGGTTTCGGGGACGAAACCTTCTTTAAGGGGGGGTAGACTTGTAACGCCCCGAAAACCCGCTTCATTTAAAGACGTTGATAGGCGGGATTAATAAAATGATATTGAGTCAAGAGAGTGTAAGTTGGAGGGTGGAAATTGCCAAACACCCAAAGTCCATATTATTATTATTATTATTATTATTATTATTATTATTATTATTATTATTATATAAGGGGGCAAACACCAAAAACACACACTTGGTGTGTGTTTTGGTCGATCATCAGGAGGAAGAAAAGGGCTCCAACCCTAGTCCAACTACCAAGCTTGATTTAGCAAGAATTCAAAGGGGAAATCGATGCATTATCCAAAAATGGACCATTTAAGGTCGATTGAACCCAAAGGTACCTTCTATTTGGTAGATTTTGATGTTATGATTCATTTTGAGTCTGATGAAAATTTAGGGTGTATGTGAAAAACGTGAATCAAGGATGGATGAAGGTGTCTAGATGTTGATAGACACTAGGGGAACCATAATTCATGATACTACATAAGGCTATGCTTGATTCATGTGCTAATTAGATTGTTTTACACCTATGTTGGAAGTGGGTGTTGGTCTTGGTGTAATCCAAGACCATTCTTAATTAGTTATTTGATATTTTGAAAAGAAAGTGGTGAATTGCTATGTTTGATAACTATGGAATGAAGGATATGTGGTGTAGGTAAATAATATGATGATTGATGTTATGAGCTATGAAACTAAGCATGAAATAATTGTACATTGAGCTTAGAATGTTGTACGCACACCATGTGTTCGATGAAATGTTTAGATGAACTTGCGTGCAAGTAATTGATGAGAATGAATGGAATATGATGATTGTAGGAAATTAATATAAAGGATGTGTTTTGATGGAAACCATGTGTGAATTATAATGGATTGTATGTAGGTATGTATGTATGCACATAAGTGATCTTATGGTTGTATGTGTGTTCTATAATGTGTGAATTTGTATGCAAGACTTGACAAGTATGAAAGTAATGTGATAGTTGGTGCAAGTGATAGTAGGTTAACATGGGGATTTCGTCTTAGGGAGAGATCATGTGGGAATTAGTTGATTGTATGAACTAGTAAGAAGTATGCATTAGTAGTATGTACACTATGCTTAAATATTATGATGTACACGATATGTTGATTAATTGGTGTGACGAATGATCTTGCACCTCAAATGAGATGTGAATATGATGTCTATGGTGAATCTTATATGATCTAGTACATCAATATGGACATATGTTTCTAAGTAGGATGTTGGTATAATTGGAAGTTGACTTTCTGGAAAGTCAACAATGTAGAATAACATGGTTAGGCTCCCAAACTTGATTTTGTGATTAGAACACTATGCGACGCATAATATGTTAGAACTCTGAGACATATATGATAGTAAGTGGTATTACATGATGTGAGAATAAATGTGATTGTGAATGTATGTTTTAGATATGATAGAAGTTGACTAATGAAAGTCAATGTGATATTTGGTTGAGGAGAGTTGTTAGTGTGATATGATCATGTATGCTAACAATGATGTGAACATGATGATATGAAAGGATAGGAAGGATGGACTCAACCATGGGAAGCTAATGGGTCAAGAGGAGACAAATAAACAAGCATGAACTTGGAGGACTTGAGGTAAGTGATTCCCGAACTTAACTCGCATCTATGATATTGAATTATGTTCACCTAGAATGGGAATCTTGAAGGAGTACATGGTTTTGGTTATGGGTCGAGGATTCACATGGTAGTAACTTGGACATTGTCCCTTGTAAATGTAACTAGTGTAGACAAGGTTTGAGCGAATCAAGTATAGTAGGTACTTGAACTCAAACCGGAAGCTCGTAGGGGCGTGTATTCGATCCGAGACTTGATCAAGGTATGTGTGGAATGATGGGTGGGAGGGTAGTAAATGAGTTGCTAGAATGTCGGAAATTGTGGGTAAGAATGGCATGACAGATATTGCGTTGAAAAAGGAAAGCATTGTGCAAGACCTGCTGTTGGCGTAGGATACGCCAGTTTTGGCGTAGGATACGCCAAGTCTGGTTGCCTACGCCAAATTCTGCTGCCCTACGCCACTCTGTCACCCTTTGCCTACGCAAGTGGCGTAGGCTACGCCACTTTTGGCGTACCCTACGCCAAATCCCCCTCCGGCCTTGGATGTTGATTTTTCAGCTCGTTTATGCTCCCGTACCTTGCCCGAGCAACTCCAAACCTCATTTATAGTACATATGTGTACTCATGCTCGGGTTTGAGAGAGAGCTTCATGTATGTAAGGGTTGGTAGTTATATGTAGATTGAGTAGAGGATTGGAAACGTCACATTTGTTTTAGAAATTGGCGAAGAAAGAGTAACATGACGGGTAAAGTAGGTTATATGAGGGAATTGTATGCTTGTATGTATTGTGGGGTTATACGAGGGAATTGTATGCTTGTATGTATTGTGGGGTTATACGAGGGAATTGTATGCTTGTATGTAAAGTAAGTTATATGAGGGAATTGTATGCTTGTATGTATTGTGGGGTTATACGAGGGAATTGTATGCTTGTATGTAAAGTAAGTTATATGAGGGAATTGTATGCTTGTATGTAAAGTAGGTTATATGAGGGAATCGTATGCTTGTATGTATTGTGGGGTATTGAGGGAATTGTATATTTGTATGAATTGTGGGGTTATTAACCTTGTTATGTGAATGGTAAGGAAGATGCAGGTATGTAAGTGTGAATGCATGAGACTTGTAGGATCAGCTCGGGGTACCACACCCGAACTTCCAAAAAGGCGTTGGAACGAGATCATGGAGTATCTATGGATATTATCTCCGCATTTTGAGTAGTGTCTATTAAGTCACTAAGTGAACTAACGAAACGGTTATTTGGTGATCGCAGGTTGTCTTGTCTACCTAATAGAGTAAGGAAAGGATGGAGATCGAGCAAGGAGGCGGATTGTACGAGGACACGACCCTATAACGTGATATAGATGGGTCATGTTTAACGTGATAGAACATATTTAAAAGACGTAATACCTAAAATGTTTAGTAGATTTGGGTTATAAACATCCAAGGTTGTTTTTAAAAGAAATAAATTTTTCGATTGGTATTTCCGCTGCACGTTTTTCTGTAAATTGGTTTAGGGTGTTACATAAACAATCACAGTTATGACGTTACCTTCTCATCGATCAATATCAGCTCCATCTTAAAATTTTGAATCCATTTTCGTATGACCCATCCCTTCGTGTACCTCATATCTTTGGCTGGGTTGAGATCACAAATAAAACTAAGATTGTTGTTCTCAGCGTCTATTTTTTTTTTGAACGTTGACTTTCATTAAAAAACAGGGGAAGTCCTCAAAGCGAGGACAAGCACCCAAAAACTACAACATGTACAAAGGGTTCTTACACCAATCCTCCCAACAAACATCTTTAAATTGGGACCTATTCTTTAACCAAAAAAACGAAGTAGTTTGTATACCACCAATCACACCCTGGACCTTTGGAACAATCTTGTTAAAAATCTTGTTGTTGCGGGCCTTCCAAATCATCCAGAGAGTCACCATTACAATCCCATTAACTATCTTCTTCCCTTGCTTGCCACCATGAACCTGTTTGTATAATAATAGAAGATCTCTCACGTTAGAGGCTGAAATAATGTTTAAACCGCACCACTTCCCAATGAAGGACCAAACACCAAAAGCAAAACCACACCCACAAAAAATGTGCGTAGAAGTCTCAAAATCGGCATCACAAAGCTTGCACCGATCATTGGGAATATAAACATTCCTTTTGCCAAGAGCTTCAACCGTAGGAATTCTATCCATCTCTGCCCTCCAAGCGTGCAATTGACATTTCAAGGGAACCCACGACGACCACTTAAACTTAAAACCAACAGCCGAAGTCTGGTTAATCTTTAGCTTACTTTTGACGATCGCAACCGAAAAAGAATCGGCTCCGTCCCACTTCCATGAATCATGAAAATCAGAGAATTGAACCTGGCCCAATAAAGAAGCAAGAGTAGCCCATTCCTGAACTTCCAGCAGGCCCATAGGTTGGGTATAATCCACCGGAGCCCAAAAATCATTGGCAAAACACTCTCTAACTGTTTGTTTTTTTGTCTTCGCGGACTGAAACAGCAGCGGGAATTTCGACTTTAAAGGAACTTCCAGCAACCAAGAATCCTCCCAGAACCTAAGCGATCGCCCATCCCCTAATTTACCTTGCAAGAGATCAAGAAAACCTTTGCCCCCGCATTTAATTTTCTCGCAAGTATTAACTATAACTGGCCAGCAACCGTTTGAGCCCGAAGCTTGAGGGAGACCGGACCATCGGCGTCTACCTTGGTGACAAGATAAAATAATGTTTCTCCATAGCGCCCTGTCCTCCACTTTGAACCGCCAAGCCCATTTAGAGAGTAAAGCTTCGTTAACATCTTTTAAACGACTAATCCCCAAACCACCTTTGTCTTTGTCGCTAGTAACTCTCTCCCAAGACACCCAATGGATTTTATTTTTTTCACTAGAAGTGGACCACAGGAATCGTTTCATGAGGCTTTCAAGCTTATGAATGATTCCCTCCGGGGCTCTATACAATGAGAAAAAGTAAATAGGCAAACTATGGAGAACCGATTTTAAAAGAGTGAGCCTCCCACCAATCGAAAGAAAGCGAGCCTTCCAAGACGACAATCTATGCTGGTTAGGAGAAACTCTATAGAAATTTAAAAACTGATTTTATAAATGGTTATATTAGTTATGTGCTTATATACTTATAAAGGGAGCTTAGTTATTATGATTACACCTGCAACATAATTAATGAACAATGATCTCCTATGTTAATTTAAAACTTTCCCTCTTAAAAGTTCAAAACTTAGGCGGCTTAACAACTACCAACAGATGTTACATCTGCTTGGTAAGAGGGGACCTCAATTATTAGTCTGAACATCTGTACGTTAATCGAGATCAACCACCAGATGTTGCTGAGCTCAACAGTATTACATTAATGAATGACCCACATATTTTGTTAAATATATTAAGAGATTAATGACATCATTGAGGCATTGTTGGATCACCTCTAAAATTGACACGTCAGCTTTCTTATGTCACTAACGACTCTTCTATTATAGTAAGTATATATTATTATTATTATTATTATTATTATTATTATTATTATTATTATTATTATTATTATTATTATTATTATTATTATTATTATTATTATTAGATCAGGTGTAGTGGTCCGTGGATTGGGCATGGAAGGGGCAAAAAAACACCCCATAACGTTGGGCAACACCGCCTCCTTAGGCGCGGAAGGGGCAAATTTGCTTTGGACGTGTTTTTTTTTCATGGTGTGGATTTGGGTGAAAAACCCTTTTTCTTTATTATTATTATTATTATTATTATTATTATTACTAGCTTTTATCCCAGGAGTGTCCCGGGGTTGAAAAATATAACCATTCTAATAATACTAATACTAATAGTAATAATTATTACTCTTGTAATTAAATAAATAAAAAAATAACCTTGCTATAAGATGACACCATGTGTTTGCAGTGTTGCGCGATTCTTTCTCTTAGCTTCTCTTGTTTTCAACATTGTATATAAGAACCTGGTTTAAAAGAAAAAAACATGATTAATGAATAACCTGAACACTTTGTGTGTTTTTTTTTCCTGTATGAACGAAACCCCATAAAAAATAGTCGTTTTTTTTCTCCGTTTTTTATATAGCACTATGGTACTCGTTGGAAAGATAATAAAACGCTCGTTAATTTGGTGTAATTTTTTTCTTTAAAAAATCTCGTATATAAAAGATATTAACGTTTAAAAATGATGGGAGGAAACATTAGAGAGAAAAATCTAAATTTGTTTTTAAATTCTTAAAGAGATTAGGGTTAGATAAATGTAGAAGAATGGATGAAAAACAAAATAAAAAAATAAATTAAAAACTCTCACCTCAACGTGCCACGTGTCACATTCAAAGGAGGATTGAAGCCTACATTGAATGTCACCTCATCAATATTCAATTCTTTTATTATAAGTTATAGATTATAGATATTTCTAATTTACGAAGTATCATAAATTTCGTATACTAATAACGTCAAAAGTGAATTGATCCACATTAGGAAGGATGACCATAAATAAAAAAAATTGTATCATCTCTAAAGCAATTGAACAAGATAAATGATAACAGAATACATTAGTTTCTTTTGCAAAAATGAATGCATAGTAAATTATCTACCTATACATATAATAGGGTTAGGATCAAATATACAAAACACTTTTTCTAGGAAGGGTGAGAAGGATTGTGATCCATTGATCATATATTTGAAGGGTTGAGATTAGTTTGTTTGAAAAAAATAAATAATAAATTAGAGGAATGACATAATAGGAAAACCACATTTGTTGATTTTCTCTCTCTACATGCAATGCACATGTCAATTCCCCCCATCATTTTAAAACGTCTATAACTTTTTCATACGACATTTTTTTTTTCAAAAAAATTTCACCATATTAACGAGCGTTTTTTATCTTTAATATGAGTACCACATTGTTATATTAAAATTGAAAAAAAAATTCGTGCTAAATGGGTTTTCTTCTCCGTTGTGTCTTCTGCTCGTTCATTGTGTTATAGTATGCATGTGTGCTTTATAAATATGTTATTTATGTTTTTTTAATCTACACGTGATTTAACTTTGTCCATTGTGTTTTTAGTATGCTTTTCATTGTGTTTTACGCAAATGAGTTTTGTATTTAGGTGTACATTGTGTTTTATTATGTTGTTCGTTGTGTTTAAGTCTATTATTCATTGTGTTTTAGTCTTCTGTTCATTGAGTCTTTAGTATGTCGTCCATTGTGTTTTATTAGACTGTTCATTGTGTTTTATACCCTATTGTTCATTGCATATTTAATTGGTACTCATTGTGTTTTACGTTATCTCCATTGTGTCTTACACAACTGGGTTTTCAATTTTTTTTCAAAAGTATTCATTGTGTTTTAATCTTTTGGTCACTGTGTCCTTATTATGTCGTCTATTGTGTCTTACACAATTGGGTTTTTAACTTTTTTTTTTTCAAAAGTATTTATTGTGTTTTAGTCTTCTGTTCATTGTGTCTTTAGTATGTCATCCATTGTGTCTTACGCAACTGGGTTTTCAACTTTTTTTTTTTCAAAAGTATTCATTGTGTCTTTAGTATGTCGTCCATTGTGTTTAACTAGACTCTTGATTATGTTTTATACCCTATATTTAATTGGTGCTCATTGTGTTTTACACTCCATTGTGTCTTACGCAAGTGGGTTTTGAATTTTCTTTTCGAAAGTATAACAATATGGTACTCATATTAAAGATAAAAAGATGCTCAATTTTATGGTATAATTTTTTTAAAAAAAAAGATGACGTATAAAAAGTTACGGACATTTAAAAATGAAGGTGGAAATGGCATGTGACTTGCATGTGCATATGTTTTTGACAAAATTACCCTTCCCACTTGTTTAATCCTTTGGACACTTGTCATTTTCTAATGGCTTCTCACCCTTCTCATTTTTTGTAGCATTTGTAGAGTAACCCAACCCACATATAATAAACCAAACACATTTTAATGACATGACACTTAAAGAGGCATTCTCCTTCTTGAGTATGCCATGTGGCATTGAGATATTTTAGGAAAAAAAATAAAAAATAATTTAAAAAACAAAATTAGATTTTTATTCTCTTATGTTTCCTCCAATACTTTTTAAACGTTAATGTCTTTTATATACGAGATATTTTAGGAAAAAAATAAAAAAATAATTTAAAAACAAAATTAGATTTTTATTCTCTTAGGTTTCCTCCCATAATTTTTAAACGTTAATGTCTTTTATATACGAGATTTTTTAAAGAAAAAAAATTACACCAAATTAACGAGCGTTTTATTATCTTTTTAACGAGTACCATAGTGCTATATAAAAAACGGAGAAAAAAAAAACGATTATTTTTTGTTGGGTTTTGTTCAAACAGGAAAAAAAACACAAAATGTTCAGGTAAATCATTAATCATGTATAGGCAAGTCACTAATTATGTTCAAATAAGTAAATATGAATTCTATTTTCAACATGCGTTAGGATTGAAATTATACATTGTTTTAGGTTAGATATTAATATTAGAGTTATACATTGTTTAAGGTTAGGCGTTAACATTTGAGATATATTTTTAATTGTTTTAGGTTAGCTGCTACCCGAAGCTAAATCACTAATTATGTTTAAATCAGTAAATATGATTTCTATTTTCAACATGCGTTAGCATTTGAGTTATACATTGTTTTAGGTTAAATATTAATATTAGAGTTATACATTGTTTAAGGTTAGACGTTAACATTTGAGATATATTTTTAATTGTTTTAGGTTAGCTGCTACCCGACGCTTTCATGCATGTAACTGTAAAGCGCATCATTCTATTTCATATGTAAAATTAATATGTTATGTTAGATTTTTCTACCCCGGGACATTCCCGGGGTATAATCTAGTGAATTATATACATACATTAATCTAGTATAAGGAAATTTTGATTTTATTAAATTACACTAGAAAGTGCATATTCAAACAATGATGTAGCCTTTTATAAGCCATTCAAATAATAATAATAATAATGCCGGGAAGAATTATGAGGTTAGACTTTAGAGCATAATATTATACCGGACACAAAAAAACAAAATATGCAATAGCAATAGTATATCGATTTCTATTTTTCCTAAGTCATTATAATTTTAAATGTACTAATATTCAGTGACATAGTGATTAACATTGTGACATATTTCACAAGTCATGTTTGCAAGTACATGTAAACATACAGTGACATAGTGATTAACATTGTGACATATTTCACAAGTCATGTTTGCAAGTACATGTAAAGTGACATAGTGATTAACATTGTGACATATTTCACAAGTCATTTTGCAAGTACATGTAAACATATTTCACCCTACCCGTTATTCAAAAAACATATACCCGTTTACCTAATCATACTAAAAAATATTTACTTAATTTATATTTGGGTACAAAAGTAATTCATTGATCTACTAAGTTTCACCGCTCATATACCTTTTTTTAGGTAACAAAATTATACCAGCAAAAATAGAAATCCCAATGTGTAACTTATAACAAACGATGTAGTTTACCCGATACCCAATAAATAATCACTTAATTACTCAACAAGTATAAGGCACGACTTTACAACCCGATACCAAACCAAAACAACCAATACCCTATCCATTACCAAAATCCACAAAAATCAATAACACAAAGTAAAAAAAAGATATCACCAACCACCTTATGGTAGAGTGGTATGGAGACTCAATGATAAAAAGGCATTTGGCTGAAAGGTCATGAGTTCGATTCTTGATAGTGTCAGGTTTTACCGATTATTCCATTATCGTGCCTTCAGGCGGGTGAATAGCAGGTTTTCCCTTGAAACTAGTGGCTGGTGGGATATGAGCTCCGTCCATCCGAGTTAGGCCGGCTAGGGCTCCACTTAACTATTGAAAACGGATACAAAGTACCCGACTTTTAATTAGTTGTACGTAAAAACAAAAAAAAAAAGAAAAAAAGAAGAAGAAAGGATATCCACACCCTTTATTCCATGCTAAATATAGAATGAATCTCACCAATTAATTACGACACGTTATACAACGGATTCAATACGTCATCTACCATAATTAATTATATTCTGTGTATACATACACACAGGACGCTAAAACAGATTAACCTCATTCACAACATTCAAAGTTTGTGTACTTAATTCCAAGCATTTACAACCACTTCCCACCTTTCTTTATTCTTAAATATTTATGTACCCTTTTTCTTTATTATTATTATTATTATTATTATTATTCATTTTTTGTTCTTTTGTCACACCAATTTGCTCACTCAGTTCCAATTTCACTAGATTCTTCAATTCTTGTTGAATTATTTATTGCAATTACGCGTTGATTTGTTACTTGTCGTATTATTTCAAGATTTTTTAGTCTTTTTTATATTTTAGAACAATTTTTGTTTGATATTTAAAGATTTTAGTTCTTGTTTGCTCAATTAAGGCTTTTGCTGTGTTTATGATGAAAAGGGTATTGCAAATGAAGTGTTTTTCTTGCTTTAATTGTTGTTCTAAAGATGTTAAAGGTTTTGATGGTGATATCATGCCTAATGGAGTTGCAGGTTAGTTTTTTTTAGTTATTTATTAAAAAAAGAAAAAGAAAAAGAAAATTGTTTATTTATTTATTTATTTATTTTTTTTTTTTGACAAATTCAGTATTTTTTTTTTATTTTTTTTAAGGTTATTAGTTTCAAAAAAAAAAAAAAAAAATATTATTATTATTTTTTTGAAATTTATTGTGAATTATGGAATATAGATTTTAGTTGAATAATGTAGTTTGGTTTGGAATATTTGTGTTGATGTGTAGATAATAATGTGAGTGATAATATGAAGGGGAAAGGTTTTAGTAGTCAGAGGGCTAATGTGGCACATAGTTTCACATTTCGCGAGCTCGCGACTGCGACACAAAACTTTAAGGATGCAAATTTGATAGGAGAAGGTGGATTTGGAAGCGTTTACAAGGGCCGGTTAGAGTCGGGCAAAGTAAGGCCTAATGATATGCATTTTAAGGGTGAATTATGTGTTTTGAGTGTTGGAATGTGGATTAATAGTTGGATTTTGATTAACAGGTGGTTGCTGTAAAGCAGTTGAACCTTAATGGTGTTCAGGGGAACCAGGAGTTTATTGTTGAGGTTCTTATGTTGAGTCTTTTGCGCCATTCGAATCTTGTTACTTTGATCGGTTACTGCACGGATGGAGATCAGAGATTGTTGGTTTATGAGTATATGCCGTTCGGTAGTCTGGAAAATCATCTTTTTGGTAAGTTTTATGATATTCTTGTGCTTTTGATATCCTACTAATGGTACTTACTGTAAGAAATAGGGTTCACAATTTTATTAAATTAATAATAAAAGAAATAATAACGATACTCTCGTTATTCGTAGGAAATAACATAGTACAATACCGATTACAAAACTAAATGTAAATGAAAATAAAAACAAATACATATACCGAATCTTGATCCAAGTCGAATACTTTACTAAACTTCAAACCGAACCATCTTGTGTAGCACTCCGCTGCAAGAATAACAAACTTTTTGTATACGGTTTTTGGTTGAGGATCGTGTTTGACACGGGGCCCTTAAAACAGATTCCGTGCCTCCTCTCAGACGGTCTGTTTCCCAGGGTACAACAACCGGAACAGTAGTCATACTGCCGGAGATGGTCTTGAGCCCGAGATAACACCGGTTGTTTTGTTGTTTTAGAAATGTCAGAAAAAGAAAAGAAGTTGTCTATGATTGAGAGTGCTCCTCTCTATCTAATGAGAAAATATCCATGTTTATCGGTTATGTGTGAAGAGAATTTTTATTATTCTCTAGAAAACTCTCATATTGAATATACACACAAAGTTCACTTTTATCTTTGTAAAAGTTGAAACCGATTTCTTTCATTTAATCTTGAATTCAACAAAGATTAAATTCCAATAAATAGAATTAAGTGGTCAAACATGAAACTCCTATTTTGTTTAGGACACGAGTTGAAACAGTCTAACAGCCTGAGATTGCGTAGGAACTGACGCATCAGCTCGCGTTCGTATGCTGCGCACAGGACATGATGACGCGTGCTGACCAGGGTGCTTGGCACTACCTGGTCATGCGCGCAATATAGTCCCTGCGCACATAACGCTATGTCATCCGCAGATGACCGACTCGTATCATATAGAACCCGCCATACGAACGCCAAGTGCGCAGACCTGAATGCCATCTGGTCATGCGCACCACTTACGTCAACCTTCCGCCATGTACTAGACCACGCGCACGAGGTCAAAAATACAAAGGCGGCTCTCAAGCGGCGACGCGAGTGTGCGAAGTGCAAAGTGCGTCATCAAAGCGCCACATTGCGCCCACGCCACGTGCGCGGCGCGCGCGTGTGTGAGTGCGAGTTCCACTAGTGTTTGGCTCATGCTAAACAATATTAAAAGGAGTGCTCCTCCTTATAAACCACTTCATGTTTTGTCATCCCACCAATGTGGGACAAAACTTAATCCATTTTCTCATCTTTGGTTGTTCCAACCTACAACTTTCAAGCTTCGATATCTCATTCATCTTAGCTCTATTTTGGACGTGGTTTGATTCGTTTGTGATGCTCTCACAATGTAGTACACAAACCCATAAATAAATATTTATACAACACATATATACATATATTTATTTAAGTCCTAAATTAGGGAAAAATCAATTTCCACTACCATTTTTCCAACAATCCCCCACATGAATGGAGATCGATTAAAAACACACAAATTTTCGATGTAACCTCGACGGTTGAGTCTTGCATAGGATAGGTGGGTGTAAGCCTTTGAACCTTCCCTTGTGAAGCATACTTAGCTTACTAGCTGTCAATATGAACTTGATGTCTTTGAATTGACGGCTGTTTGTGTAAACGACAATATACGTTCACACAAGACTCCCCCTAGCCTGGCCATCCCCTCATTATCGTGTCCAATAATGGTCCTGGAACACTTTCCTGGTTCTGCGGGAGCTCTAGAAATTGTGCCCCACAATTTCATTCGAAGCGACCACACTTCTCTCCAACATAGGTGATCTTAAATCATTAAAAGCATTATGGTGTACTATGATTTACACTAATCATCAAACCATATATTATGCTTAACCTCTCAACAATGTCACTGGATATTATAGGAATGGACTAGGACGTATTTAAACACCCTTTTGTAGTTTAGGGGGGTATGTATATAACCATATATATACTAGCTTATATATAAACATATATCTTAGCTATGCCCCCACAGTGACTGCTCGTCGGTTCATGATTAAGTTGTCCTATTGAACCTAGATCTTGGGATCTCCAGTCAACTAGGTTAGGTTTCCCTCATGTCCCTTTTCTTTCACGGGCTTTAGTCTCATTCCATACAACTTCATCTCTTATCAACCATCAGGTTGTTGGATCCATCTTGCATTGAGATAAGTTGTTCTAACGTGTTCTTGACTTGCTGGTCAATTTGCCATCTTGTCAATTCGTAAGACCTATAACATGTGATCTAAACATAGATCTGGTTATGATAGCAGGATAGGTAGGTGTTACCCTTTGAGCCTTCCTTTTCGTCTTTAGAATGACATAAAACTCAATTCATGGCTAAACACGTTTCCATGCCTTTGGTGATGTGATTCAAAGTTAGCTAGACTTTGAATCTTACCAATTGGCATTTGAGTCCAATCAACTCGATTGACTGACTCCATTTTCAAATGCAAGCCACCCCCACATTTAAGTGTTATTGGATAATATCCAATGGGGTGGTGAAAGGTTCTCCCTTTCGTATGAAGTTTGAGAAAACTTCTCAAATACCATTTTCCACCCCTACGGGTGTTTCTTAAATGGCTCTTCCCCCCACATTGCTTGCACTTTGAATGTTTCATTAACAAGTATTAGTCTAGCATGCTTTAGACTCCAATACTTTAGCATGTGAACAGAAGATGCATCATTCTGATTCTTCACAGCCTTAAGAGATAACGCAATATCTCTTTCAAACATTCACATCTTAGTTTGACACAATAATGAAATTTTGTTTTACCACTCCAAAACCTCTGTTTTAGGAATGTCTCAAAACCATATTTAATTTCATCTATTAAGATCAAAACTCATTTTGCCTTTAATCTCCAAGGCTTCACCATTGACTCTTAAGAACTTAAACATAAGTCTCAATCTAAGTCACTTTGATGAACATATTCATCATCAGCAAGATGAACAATCCTAGTATAAAATCACTAAAGTCTTGAGACAAAGTCAATTAGATTGACACTCAAAGACATAGCATTCACATATGCGCCTAAAGTGATATATACATTTCCATGTTGTTTTGTTAAAACCATGTATTGGGGAAGTCTCTCAAAACTAAGGACAAATCCTCCACATAGGTCAAACAACATTGATGGTTGTAGAAACATCTACACATCCATCACTATTGTAATGTCTTACAATAAATTTAGCAAAATTTATTAAAGAATTTACAATCTTAACATATATTTCTTTCATATGTTATAGTCATCGAAAAATTCACACGTGTGTATTTCCATGTTGATGCTCTCAACATTAGATGACATACCTTGTTTTCGTGTATTTAATCTCAATACACTTGCCACGTTCTTTATGATTCGCTCATCATGTTGTACGTTTGATGTTTGGTATGTGACTTATTGCATAAGTCATGATCACAACCCGCTCATTGTGTTCATGAAAGACACTCCTTGCATAACCCGTTAAATAAATATCCTTATTAAATTCGTCGAAGGTAAATCGTCAAAGAGAAAAAAAATACCATCATTAATTTCCTTTTACATTTATCGTTTATTATATTTTAAATCACCTGATTATTAAAAAAAAATAAACGATAATCAAAAAAATATATATATAATACATTACAAATATATTTTAACGGATTCATAAGGATATATAGACATCAAATCTGAAAGTGTTATTCTCTTCAACACTTTATCGTTCGACGAAATAATCACAATTATATCATCTTGTGGCATGTTTCGAGGTACTCCCTCAATACATTGTTCAAAACAATAAGCTTGTTTATAATTAACTACTCACAAGTAGTCGAACAAGTATATATGTCAAAAACAACATCGGGTTGTTTTCCTTTAAATAGTCTCTCAAGACTATTATATGGTTCAAAACATGATACTTCTCACACAAGTATCGAACCGATTGCAAAATCATGTTTTATTCGTTCAAAACATTTCTTGTTTTTGCAACTGTTTTAAAAATTAAACTATATATGTTTATGCTTTGATTACAAATCAAGACCATAAACTTGAAAATAGTTTGTTATTTAAAACCGTATCTAACTCGCTCGTTAGAAAAATAAAATGATTACAAATCATCTTAAATAATTTATCACAGTGAACCCGATTCTAACCCGCTCGCTAGAAAATAAACGATTATAAATCGTGCATATGGTTTTTATGATAAATCTTTTCTAATTCACTCATTAGAAACTATACGTGTACCGAATATTAAAATTATTCGGTTTCAATAACTAACCATTTCTAACATACTTGTTAGAATACAAACGATTATGATAATCGTTATATGGTATTTTGGTTATATAACTAAGCCGTTTCTAACACGCTTGTTAGAAATAAATGATTACCAAAATCGTTTCAAAACTTATTGGTTTATATATATACAACGATTTCGAACACGCCCGTTAGAAATATAATAAACAAGACCGTTTACAATTTATTGGCTCATATATATATAATAAGCCGTTTCTAACACGCTCATTAGAAAAATTAAACGTCTAGCTTGTTCGTTTTTACAAAAGCGTCAATTTCTAACACTCTCGTTAGAAAAAAAAAATTATAAGTTTAAAAATAACTTATGATTTTGTAAATACTTATTTCTAATACGCTCATTAGAAATGTTTGATGACACATTATTCTTTCAATGTCGTCAATTCTAACACGCTCGTTAGATATACATGTTTCAAAACTTGTTGTTTACATAACTAATTTCTAATACGCCCATTAGAAATCTAAATGTTCTCAACATTTTGAAACTAATTATATTTTACTAAAATAATTACTTTCTAACACGCTCGTTAGAAAATACGCATGTTTTAAACATTATTATTTACGAAAATAATGTTTTCCAACTCGCTCGTTAGGAAAATAAAGGTTATAAAACTTATTATTTTAGAATAATTGTAATATCTAACATGCTTATTAAAAATTATACATGTTTTGAAACTTATTATTTTACAAAAAAAATAATTATTATTTCTAACACGCTCGTTAGAAATAAACATGTTTCAACACATTGGATAACAATCACTATTTTCCAAATAATGATCTCTAACACGCTCGTTAGATCGAAAACGTACACCAAACGTTTCTATATGGGTTGCCAAAATATTTTCTAACACGCTCATTAGAAAATGTTTTACTAAAATTAATCTCTAACATGCTCGTTAGAGCTAATCTCTAGCAAATATTTTTCATGGGTTGACAAATATTACGTCTTTTCTAATACGCTCATTAGAAAAATTAGTATTTGAAAACGTCTAAATACATGTTAATATTTGTTAACACTTCGGATTATCGAAACCCGACACAAAAAACCCATGAAACTGAAAACTTGAATCAAAACTTTTCGTTTTGTAAACACGGTATTTCGGATTAAAGATTGTACTCCAATCATACATATTAATCCGATTTGTACTACAAATATATTTCCAAAAAAATATTTATTAGATTTCAACAAAATCCCAATTAATATTTTTATACTTTCGTGAACCCAAAAATCCTTTAATAAGAAGGTTTTTAGATTGTATCGACAATCTACACGAAGTCTGTTTTAAGATTGTAAGAAATAGGGTTCACAATTTTATTAAATTAATAATAAAAAGAAATAATAACGATACTCTCGTTATTCGTAGGAAATAACATAGTACAATACCGATTACAAAACTAAATGTAAATGAAAATAAAAACAAATACATATACCGAATCTTGATCCAAGTCGAATACTTTACTAAACTTCAACCGAACCATCTTGTGTAGCACTCCGCTGCAAGAATAACAAACTTTTTGTATACGGTTTTTGGTTGAGGATCGTGTTTGACACGGGGCCCTTAAAACAGATTCCGTGCCTCCTCTCAGACGGTCTGTTTCCCAGGGTACAACAACCGGAACAGTAGTCATACTGCCGGAGATGGTCTTGAGCCCGAGATAACACCGATTGTTTTGTTGTTTTAGAAATGTCAGAAAAAGAAAAGAAGTTGTCTATGATTGAGAGTGCTCCTCTCTATCTAATGAGAAAATATCCATGTTTATCGGTTATGTGTGAAGAGAATTTTTATTATTCTCTAGAAAACTCTCATATTGAATATACACACAAAGTTCACTTTTATCTTTGTAAAAGTTGAAACCGATTTCTTTCATTTAATCTTGAATTCAACAAAGATTAAATTCCAATAAATAGAATTAAGTGGTCAAACATGAAACTCCTATTTTGTTTAGGACACGAGTTGAAACAGTCTAACAGCCTGAGACTGCGTAGGAACTGACGCATCAGCTCGCGTTCGTATGCTGCGCACAGGACATGATGACGCGTGCTGACCAGGGTGCTTGGCACTACCTGGTCATGCGCGCAATATAGTCCCTGCGCACATAACGCTATGTCATCCGCAGATGACCGACTCGTATCATATAGAACCCGCCATACGAACGCCAAGTGCGCAGACCTGAATGCCATCTGGTCATGCGCACCACTTACGTCAACCTTCCGCCATGTACTAGACCACGCGCACGAGGTCAAAAATACAAAGGCGGCTCTCAAGCGGCGACGCGAGTGTGCGAAGTGCAAAGTGCGTCATCAAAGCGCCACATTGCGCCCACGCCACGTGCGCGGCGCGCGCGTGTGTGAGTGCGAGTTCCACTAGTGTTTGGCTCATGCTAAACAATATTAAAAGGAGTGCTCCTCCTTATAAACCACTTCATGTTTTGTCATCCCACCAATGTGGGACAAAACTTAATCCATTTTCTCATCTTTGGTTGTTCCAACCTACAACTTTCAAGCTTCGATATCTCATTCATCTTAGCTCTATTTTGGACGTGGTTTGATTCGTTTGTGATGCTCTCACAATGTAGTACACAAACCCATAAATAAATATTTATACAACACATATATAAATATATTTATTTAAGTCCTAAATTAGGGAAAAATCAATTTCCACTACCATTTTTCCAACACTTACATTGTTTCCTGAGTTATAATAATGTTTGTTAATTGTTATTTCAACTAATTACCTTAAGATATTTGTGAATTGACATTGAATTGGTGCCTCAAAGATTATGTTGTTTCATAGGGCTGGCAAATCGTGTCTTAGCAGGTTTAACAGGTTTCTGACGACGCGAACAACACAAGTTCTAAACATGAACACGACTCGTTTAACTACTTTATATCCCATGTTTATAACACAGTTATATGTTTTATGTACCCAAAAAAGAGAAATGATGGATATTTGCCTCTTAATTCTAATTAATTAAAAAAAAGTAAAAAATGGCATAGTGTAGTTTTCAGTTAACAAGTCTAATCGTGTCTTATACATTTAACATGTTTCATGCATTTGGTCTAATTGTCAGGGTTTTTTTTTTTTTTTTTTTTTTGAAAATTACATGCCTTTCGTATCCATTTCAGGTTCTAACCCTATAATGTACTTGTTATAGTTGTTTGTGACTTGATATTCGTTCGATTAAACCTTTCTTCATTCCTTTATACTACAGTTACAATGTTTTCGTAACTTGCTTTGCTGTTTTTGACTTGCTTTTTATAAGTTTCGATACGCCCCACTTACGGTGTGCGCATATAATGTATATATGTGTGGCCCTTGGGGGGCAAAAGTAAAGTTGCACTGGTTTTTAACGTTATTTTACTAATTTCGTGAAAATAACGTTAAAACGACGGACGGTTAAATCATGCATCATGTGGTGGCGTGGATAGCCAAAAGACAAAGGGGTACACGCACCGATCGGGTTTGTCCCGATTGCTAAGTGTTCTGTGCCTTATGTCCAAGGCTTGATACCAAACCACATCGAGCCGGGGGTCTCACTGGAAGCAGCCTCTCTATTCTTAGGGGTAGAGGTAAGGCTGTCTACATCTTACCCTCCTCAGACCCTACCTTAGCTTTGCTATAGGTGGGATTAACTGAGTATGATGATGATGATTTTTATAAGTTTCGATGTTATTAAACTTTAGAGAAGTCATATTTTGAAAACATTGTGATAGTTTCGACACTGGAATATAACAAGAACGATAATATATTTTATTATTTTCAGATTTAGAGCCTGATCAGGAGCCGCTTGATTGGCACACGAGATTAAAGATAGCTGTTGGTGCAGCTCGTGGGCTCGAGTATCTCCACTGCAAAGCAAATCCACCTGTTATTTATCGCGATCTAAAGTCTTCAAACATATTGTTGGATAATGACTTTAATCCAAAGCTTTCAGATTTTGGACTGGCTAAGTTAGGCCCTGTTGGTGACAACACTCACGTGTCAACTCGAGTTATGGGTACCTATGGCTATTGTGCTCCGGATTATGCTATGAGTGGAAAATTAACTACGAAGTCTGATATTTATAGCTTTGGAGTTGTGTTGTTGGAGCTGATTACCGGGCGTAGGGCCATTGACACGACCAAGAAACCTGGAGAGCAGAATTTAGTTGCTTGGGTGAGTTGGACGTTTTGACCTTTAAACACTAATTCTCCTACTAGTAATAGTTATCGGCCTACCCATTTTGTGTTTACCAATTTATCTCTTTATGATATATCGAATTCTGATTCGCAGGTTGGGTAACGGGTCAAAATGGTTCAGGTTGAAGCAACTTTTATTGTACATATTTGGATTATCTAAGACTAAGAGGGTGTTTGGGATTGCGTTTTGAGTATGATTTTTGGATTATTGCGTTTTGAAAACGTAGATAATCAGTTTTTAGTGTTTGGGATTGCGCAGATAATTAGTTTTTTAGGCTACTAAAACGCAATAATCTATAAGCAGCTCCACCCCTGCTTTGTCAAAACGCATAATCTGTTTTTGAATAATCAATCCCAAACACCCCCTAAATAATGCTATAATTATGAATACAAAAACCATATTTTTACAATAAAAATGTAAATTTTTGAATAAAACGGTTTAGGACGGATAATTTACTCATTGCCCTTTCGGCTGTTCTTTTGATTGACCTATATGTGATCAAACACAACCCAAATCGACCCATTTGTAAGTAAATGGGTCAAGTTTGCAACCTCTAACGTACCTTTTTATTTCTTTGTTCTACAAAGTTTTTTCGTCTTGTATAATATCGATTCATTTATGCAGGCACGTCCCTTTTTAAAAGACCGTAAGAAGTTTGTTCAACTGGTTGATCCCAAGCTGCAAGGTCGATTCTCTGTACGTTCAGTGCACCATGTGGTTGCAGTAACTGCAATGTGTCTTCAGGAGCAAGCAAAGTTCCGGCCCTTGATTGGCGATATTGTTGTTGCACTAGAGTATTTAGCCTCTCAAGCTGAAACTTCTGAACATCACAAGAGCTTGACTACTTTCGACTCACAACCGTCACCATCAAAACAAGACAGAGTCCATGCTCGCGAGCTATCTACATGACGGTGTTTCTGTTGTTAATGTGCTTGCATCAGATAATGCCAAAGTTCTTTTGCCAAAAATATTTACTCCCAACTTAAGGTAAAGGTCTTACTATACTTTGTTAATTCATATTTGACAAATATAGATAAAGTTATGATCTTGATTTTCTTTCATTCAGAGGTGTTTTGGACTGCGTTTGAAAATTATTATTTCTTTCCGTCCCGCTTACGGCTGTGCGCATATAATGTATATATGTGTGGCCCTCAGAGGGCAAAAGTAAAGTTGCACTAATTTTAACGTTATTTTACTAATTTTGTGAAAATAACGTTAAAAATTTACTAATTTCGTGAAAATAACGTTAAAAACGACGGACGGTTAATCATGCATCATGTGGTGACGTTGATAGCCAAAAGACAAAGGGTATATGCACTGATCGGGTTTGTCTCGATTGCTAAGTGTTTTGTGCCTTATGTCCAAGGCTTGATACCAAACCACATCGAGCCTGGGGTCTCACTGGAAGCAGCCTCTCTATTCTTAGGGGTAGAGGTAAGGCTGTCTACATCTTACCCTCCTCAGACCCTACCTTAGCTTTGCTATAGGTGGGATTAACTGAGTATGATGATGATGATGATGATGATGATGATGATGTGAAAATAACGTTAAAAATGACGGACGGTTAATCATGCATCAGGTGGTGACGTTGATAGCCAAAAGACAAGGGGGTACATGCACCAATCGGGTTTGTCCCGATTGCTAAATGTTATGTGACTTATTGTCTAAGGCTTGATACAAAACCACTATTGAGCCGGGGGGTCTCACTGGAAGCAGTCTCTCTATTCCCATGAGGTAGGGGTAAGGCTGTCTACATATTACCCTCCTCAGACCCTACCTTAGCTTTTGCTATTGGTGGGATTAACTGAGTATGATGATGATGATGATATTATGCATAGTAATGTTACGACCCCAACATCTATGAATTTAGTTTTTAAAAGACTTAGTTTTGCTATTCAAAAAGGGTTGGTGGTGTAGCTTGTTGCCCGTTTGCCTTCTGTTTGATGTAATATCCCTATTTGGAAAACAAAAACATATGAAAATATGGTATTGGGTTAATTATATATACAAAAATACGAATTTTAACTATTTTTTTATATGAGTTAAATGTCAATTTAGTCCCTGAGGTTTGTCAAAAATTGCCACTTTCATCCAAATCTTTTTTTTTTGGTCAATTTAGTTCCTGTGGTTTTATTTTTTGTCATTTTAGTCCCTGTGGACTAACAAGATTTGGATGAAAGTGGCAATTTTTGACAAACCTCGGGTACTAAAATGACAAAAAAATGAAACCACAGGGACTAAATTGACCAAAAAAAAAAGATTTGGATGAAAGTGGCAATTTTCGACAAACCTCAGGGACTAAATTGGCAATTAACTCTTTTTATATATTTTTATAACATTGTGATATGTTGATTCACTACCATTCTATTCCTGGTGCAGGAATGATACCTAGTTAGTCGCGCTACAACGCCTTATGGATATATCGTCTACCTTCTGTTCGACACAGTGTATAGTTCGTAAGTGTTGATTTCCGGATTCGTTTTTTTAAATATATTTTTTTTTGAATGTAGAGTTATAATGACGGTATCAAGCTATATGTAGATAAATTTATATATGGGCCTAATGGTATGTTTCTTTGTCATGGAACATTTTTATTATTTAAGTTTAATTCATATGTCCAGGTGCTATGGATTTCATTTAACTATTAAAAAGCAGTTTGGCTTGTTTGTTTGTTTGTTTTCAATAACATGAATGATTATTTTTGAAGTTGTGAGATACCAACATTTTAAGGGGGGCCACATCTTTATGTTTCACCTAAATTCAACATATTAAAAAAAACATAATAGTTTTACTTGACTAGTTTATGTTTTGGATAAAAATTTATGTATAATGTAATTTAAACCCACCCCCTTCAACCGAGTATCAATCGTATCGGCATGACGGATTGACAAGTTGAATAACTGAGCCTAAACACGATCCATATATTTACTCATGTGAGATAATCAAAACTCTAAGCTACTCACACTACGAAATCATGTTCTATTTCGGGTTGACCCGTTAAAACATTCATTTTTGATAGTGAGTTATAGCTCAGTTAACTAAATTGGGTATATATATTTAGCTCAAAGTGCCCCGCTTACGGTTGTACGCATATAATGTATATATGTGTGGCCCTTAGGGGTAAAAGTAAAGTTGTACTAATTTTAATGTTATTTTACTAATTTCGTGAAAATAAAGTTAAAAACGACGGATGGTTAATCATGCATCATGTGGTGGTGTTGATAGCCAAAAGACAAGGTGTTACATGCACCAATCGGGCTTGTCCCGATTGCTAAGTGTTATGTGCCATATGTCAAAGGCTTGATACAAAACCACTATCGAGCCGAGGGCCTCACTGGAAGCAGCCTCTCTATTCTCACGGGGTAGAGGTAAGGCTGTCTACATCTTACCCTCCTCAGACCCTACCTTAGCTTTGCTATCGGTGAGATTAACTGAGTATGATGATGATATATTTAGCTCAAACACTAGATGAACCTTATAGGAATGAGAAGTTAAAAGTATTGAAAATGAATATATTGAGGGAAAAAATATAATCAAAATGCCAATCTTTAAATGTTAGCACCACTTATATTAACCTTCTTTAAATCTAAACAGAAACATTTTGAAAAACCCTTCTAAGGGGTTAACATGTCAACCATTTATTATATTGGTTTGTTACATTTCAACCATTTATTATACTGGTTTGCTTTTTGGGTTGACAAGCTTAATAAACTAGTTATTAGCCAACTTAAAAGCTAATTATTTTCTGTCGTGTAAAGAATTATCATCCCTAATTTGCTTCAATGATTTACACTTAATTGCATGGTACACCATAAGAAAAAAAGGTTAATAACTAATTTTTTATCTTATGTTTTAAGAGTAAATCCACTAGAGAAGTAAATTCATGACATGATATGAAACACGACTCTAACAAGATAAAATAAAAACATGTCTCATGTAACTATTTAATTAGTTTCTCGACGAGAATATGTTAACAAGTTTCTTGTGACTGCCCAAACACCCAACCCTGCACCCCAATCCCCAGGCATACAACTCGGTGTACCATGCCTACATCTTGGTACCACTATGAATGTGGTGGTGTAAGGCTGGTGGGTGTTGAGGAGGTCCATCACTCGCTTTAGGGTCGGCGACCCCCCCCCCCCCCAAGCCAGTGTGCCATGCCTACATCTTGGTACCACTATGAATGTGGTGTTGTAAGGCTGGTGGGTGTTGAGGAGGTCCATCACTCGCTTTAGGGTCGGCTCATCACCTAAATTATGGATCAAAGGTGTGGGTGCCCCCCCCCCCCCACACACACACACACAAATAATATCTTCTCTTTCCATCTCTATTTCCCTAAGGCTGGTGAGTGTGGAGGAGCTCCATCACTTGGGATGAGCCTCCACATAAGTTGCACATGTCACAATGCGACCGGCTTATCACCCAAGTGATGGACTAAGGGTGTGGGTGATGGACCCCCTTTTTTTTGTTAATTAAAATAAAAAATGAATATATATTGTCACACCCTCAAAATCCACTTGCGGAGTTTTACCGCGAGGCGTATGACAAACCAGGATCTAAACCAACGATCACAATAAACAAGTCTAAATGAACATATGCAATTTAAGAAAACATAGTTTAAAAATCCCCAATTACAGCGGAAGCTTATTCAAAACAGAATCCAAAATAAACCAAGTGTTCAACGTTCGAAAACCATGCAATTCTAACTAGACGCCGTGCAGACGCGTGCGCCCTAGTTCCATTGTGCTACCTTAGCGACCTGAGAAAACATGTAAAAGTTTACGTCAGCACAAAAATGCTGGTGAGTTTACAGGTTTTGTAATCCAAGTACCAAGTTCAACCTGTCCATACCATAACAAATCGAAAACCAAAGTACGCTAGCTAGGCGTATGTTTTTTTTTTTTTTTTTTTTTGGAAAAAGGGGACGGTACCCCGGCAAACTTTTATTAATAACCATAAAGAGATTACAAACCAAGGCACATAGCCCAACACCAATCCAAACTAGGCACTAAGCCCAACAAACAAAACCAAACAAAGGCCCAAGGCCCAACAAACAAAACAAACAAGGAAAATAAAAGTACAAAGCTAAGACAAGCTCATGAACCGTCCCGACTCATGCATCTCGGACTCAACATCATCACTATCATCTTCCTTGTTGTCCTCTTTTACAACACTCACGACATTCTTTTTTGGAGACCCCTTTGTTGGCGAATTTCTCTTTAAACTCCTATAGTATGCCTTGAGCTCCTTAGACCATGTTTCAAACTCATCATCCGGTGGCCGGGTATTGGAGTTAAAATATGTATGCGCCAAATCAAATTCAACAGATGTCGCAAACCATTACTAACTCGCAAACCAGATGTCGTGCCCGATGTAGTAACCTGTTGTTCCTGTTTGAGACAATATGCACCCGCCGACCCTCCAAGTCGACGAGCGGGGTTGGTCACTCCCAATAGCGCTATTCACATTTCCCCGTTGTGCAAACCCGCACATTCATGGTTCCCCCCGGGACTTCCAAAGATCGTATAGTACACAATAGAAACCCATAGTATGACAGTAGTTACCAATAATAAGTTTTAACACATGTTTTCTCCCCCGAAAAGTGAAACTAGTTAAAAGAGGGGCCGTAAACTCACCTTAAGTTGCGTTACTCCGTAACACGAATAAACTCAGCAGCTATGCTAGTCCCGTAAAGCGGCGACCTAACATATGACAGTTACAAGTACTTAGACTAATAACCCGCAGGTTAGTTAGTCCCTAGATGTCCAGACCATAACCAAGTTCGTTTGAAAACACCGTGACTGTTTAACTGACCCAATGTACAAGACTCGACATCCCATTGGTGACCCGAGACTCCCCGTGTTATGCTTACGCTCTCAAACATACAATCATGCATTCACACTTAACATACGTTAACGTCCAACAAGTTATAGCACGTAGTTCACGTATCACATAATTACATCCAAACATATGTTACCAAGTTATTAGATATGTTACGGGGTTCCTAGCATGTTCCTAGGTGTCAAATCGGGTCTCGGAATGCTAATTTACACTTACAGCAGCAGTACACGCGATTAGGAAAAGTCAACTAGCATTTAGGTTGGTCAACTGGCATTTAGGAAGGCTAATCGCCTCTATTATAGGTGATTAGGGCTATACCATATGTAATTCTATGAGCTTATAGGCGATTAGGCTATCCCACATGCAATTCAGGGCTTAACTAGCATTTAGGATCGTAAATGCATGAAGTAAAGGGGAATAGGATCCTATTCGCCTATACTATAGGCGATTAGGGCTCCCCTTCAGGCGAATGGGCTCCTAATCGCCTATAGTATAGGGGATTAGGATTCCTATTCGCCTATAGCACGTCTGTTCTGGTTTTTCGCGCGTTTAACACTCCAAATCCAATCCAGAACGTGTGTAAACATCAAACATCAATCAAATAACTATATCAAACATATATTAATCAAAATCCTTCGTTTAACCTTGTTCTATCAGCCCTGCATGCAATCATGTATCCCAAAAACAACACATATAGCATGAATCATCATATTAACATGCATAACCGTAACCCTAATTAACAATAACTCAGATTCATCATCATGATAACATTATTAATCTGAAACTACCCTAATAACATGTTAATCATCTCCTTGAATCATAAAAACCCTATCTTTTCATTGAAAACCCACATACAACATGCATGCTATTTAAAATCCAATTAACAACGATTATCAACGATTTTTAAAAGACTCAAACGTTTATAAACAGGTCTGGACCACTAGGGATTCAATGAAAACGTTAATTAAGGTTGCATGGATGAAAACCACACCTTAGATTTGTGATAGAATGATGGAATAGGCTTGAAACCTTGTGTTTTGATCCAAAATCGTGTTCCAGAGGTTGTGTGTGTGTTGGGGCGGGTTATGGGACGACTAGGGTTGATATTATGAAGTTTAGGAGGTCAAGCATTGTATTTATAGGCGTTTTTAGTCGTCCAGCACGTTATAGGCGATTACGCAGCATTATCAGGCGAATAGGGATCCTATTCGCCCCCAGTATAGGCGAATAGGGCCTATTCGCCCTTCTGATCCTCCTATTCGCCCCTATAGGCGATTAGGACCCCCTATTCGCCTATAGGGGTTGGTTCCGTGTATTTTGCGCGTTAAACCCCGTTTTAACATATGTTAACACATTTTCACATACCGACAAGTCACATAATGATTTTAAACACATAACACTTGCAAACAAACATATTCACACTCGTTCACCAACTCCCGGGACTCGAGACTTGTATGTTCCGTATAACCTGACGATTCTACGAATCGTCACCATTTGTACACTTGGTTAAGGACTGACATCTAATGAACCTCTAGACCAACATCCAATGATCTTCTATACTAAACCGGTAGTTCCCGAACCATAACACGACTTAACTAACCCAGTTAAGTACAATATACGCGTGACTCGCTAAGGTAGACTTTCATCTAGACAACGTTGTTAACCAGAATTTGCCGGGTGTCACATATATAAGTAAAATTAAAATGAAAACTAAAATTAAAAAACCTAAAGTTACATTAAAAAAAAAAACCCTGCAAAGGTTAAGCCGGTCCTACCGTTGGTGGTGGCTGTGTATGTTACTTCGGTTGAAATGGCATGTTAAACAAGTTTTGCATTAGTTGCATTTGTTGTTGGTTCAATTGCATTTGGTTCATTTGGGTGAAAGTATGGGGTTTGTTGCATTTGAATTTAAATTTGGGTGAAAAGATTTGGGGTTTGGTTAATTTGGCTGAAAGCGTTGGGGGGTTTGTTGGAAACCCGAAAAGACATTTGGGGTGATCAATTCGGGTCGAGTGGTTGAGTGTAGCCGGGTGATGAGAACGAGATTGGATTCGGGTTGTTTTGGTTGATTCATGTCTTTTTTAAGGTTGGAAAGGATTTTTATAAAGAATTGAGAGAGTTAGGATAAGTTGGTGTAAACAAATTGTGTTTAAAAATGTATATTTATAGTTGTAATATAAAATATGATTTAAAAAAAACTAGCCATTGCAACGACTATAATGGTCTCAACGTTCAAAATCAACCTCTCTTTCATGGCCTCATCGACCAAACTGACGTCTTAGGGGGAGGTATGGATGGGCCGGGATGTGCCTCAACGGGCCAGTGCGGTACCCCACACTCACCAAGCTAAGGCCCATCAGCTTATACTTTAGTTTGATGCTTACATTGTCGTTGATAAAGTCATTAAAAGCAAATATAAAAAAGTTAAATTTATTTGAGATTATTTGACGCATGTTAAAAAGTCTAAAGATAATAAAATGGAAACCTAACCATTCTATATCTTGTTCACTTGTTGAATCGTAAGGTCATAACTACTACATGATTACAATATATTGATCAATAAAATATAGTTTCTTAGGTGTAAAGTAAACCTAATAACTTTCAAAACAAAAGAGTCAAACTTTGAAATTTACTTAACTTTCAGACTTAAATATCATAACTTCGCAGGACTTGACAAATAGACCAATTCTACTTTTCGCTTTTCAACATTTATAACATATCTTTTTTATCGTAAGAAAAAGTCCAAATGCAATGAATTAACGAGATACAAGATATACATGTATTTTTACCAACTTAACGGACGAGATACAATATATACTAGTGAGAATTTCAAAAGTATTATTAATTTATCAATTAATTTAAAATTTAACAAATGTAAAATTTTCTTATAATCTCACACATAGTAAAAATGGTGAGAGATTTAAGAAGAAATTGAGAACGGTGATTAATTCGAATCTAGTGATTTCAAAACTAAAGTAAAAGTTAGTCCTCACAAAACATATGTTTTTACGACATATCCAATATTGATCCCCATATGAAGATCTGTTAAGAAACACACGGATAAAGAATACAACTTAGGAACAAATATGTGTTTCACAAACGGATCGCCAACATATTAGCAATTTAGCATTGGTTATTTATAACTTTAAAAGTACTTATATTTTCCTTGGAAAAATATTTATAATATTTGGAAATAAACAATTACAAAATTTGCAATAATTATGTATGTAAAGACTAAAGTATCTATGACAAACTATCTATGTAGAAGTAGGCTAAAGGAGTTCGTACCAGTAAATAATTGAGTTGGGTAGTAACTAGTTATAAGTTTTATTGACTTTTTTTTTAATCTAGTTACACAATTTGCTATCTACTATTTCTAGAATAACCCTACTTCGTACTTTACTACATATATTTAGATAACTCATTCAAAAAAAATATCTTATTTAACTCTTCAAAGCTTGACAAGGGACCCAATATGGTTCCATATGACAACCCTCTTTCACACTTCATTTTTCTCTTCTTTTCATGAAACACATTTTAACACTCAAATACACAAACATCAAAGCCTCTTACACAAATGGGAAATTGCCATAGAAAGCTTTTCAATAATCCCATCAATAACAAAGCTATTACTACCACTGAACAACAACCTCCCACCTCAATGACCGGGGGCAGGTCTAATCGCGGTGGGGTTACCGCTATTCAGGAGTTGGTAGTGCTGCCTAGGCCTAGGGGCCAAATAGTAACACCAAACTTAAAAATATTCACTTATGCCGAGCTGCAAACCGCCACCAAGAATTTTAGGCCAAACACCATCCTAGGAGAAGGGGGATTCGGGCAAGTATTTAAAGGTGGGTTGACGGTGTGACTTACGCCCCTTCGAAGGCTGGTGTTGGGATTCCTGTCGCCGTTAAGAAGTTGGATTCCGGCAGCTTTCAAGGCCTTAAAGAATGGCAGGTTTGTTTTTAATGTGTTTGAAGATCATGTCATTTTCATGCTTGCTATTATTAATAGAATTATTATTGACGTTATAACTGCATGTCACAAGCCGGCATTCATGACGTTTGCATGACTACTACGCCTTTTTTTGGGGTAAATATAAAGTATTGTTTTAAATGATAGATACATATTAGTTCATGTGAGAAATATTTATCATAATCTCAACACAACTGAAATTGGCTAACTTGAAACACAACCTTTGTAATTAACAAATGTATCTAAATAAGTTATAAGGGTTGCCGGCTTGTAAATAGTTTAACCAAGTTATACAGGGGTAATTGGCATATATGTTAGAATAAATGAGTTAAACAAGTCGTAACATGTTAAATTACAAATAAATATTTTTATTATAATCTTGAATGTGTGGACACCTAGGCATGTTTAATTAAACGAGCTAAGTACGTTGATAGAAACACAACCTGTTTATTAGATGAGTTAAGATGGAGTTAATTGCCATTTTCGTGCCTGTGGTTTTGGACAAGGGCGGATCTTAGTGGAGCTAAGACCGGGCCTCGGCCCGCCCAGTTTTTTCGTTTCGTAGTGTAAATTTTACTAAAATTTTTTGAAAATTTGTATATGTATTAAGTCCGGCCCGTCCAGGTTGAGCCTGACCTTACCAGATATTTGGTTCAAGATCCGTAACTGGTTTTTGAGATGATTTGTCAACTATAAAAGGTAACGTATATCAGCATATACAATAATCAATGGATTAGGTGGCAAGGTTGTACGGTCTTGAAAATCAGAGTATTAGTAATAGTCAAACAATTTGCAACGTGTTTGAAAAATAATATTTCATTCTTACTTATATTTTAGAAAAGTAAAGAGAACATATAATACTTTTATCAGATTTAGATAGGGATGTTAAATGGTCATTATGCTGATAAATTTCTATCGATTTTGAGTAATAAGTTTTGTCAAACTAGAAACACGACTCATGCAATCTAATTATCTAATATAAGTCAAACGAGTTGTCTCGTAGTAGATGAATTAACCAAGTCATTGATGGGTTGAAACTTTGTAATTAAAGATTTAAACAAGTTGTAAACATGTTCACATTATAAAATATTTTTTTAGTATTAATCTAAAAATGGACATATGTCTATTTTTTTTATTAAAGCAAGTTCACGCTAACACGGCCTATTTATTTAACGAATTAAACATGCTAAGACCCACCGTAGTGGGGCGTTATTTGTCAATTTTTTTAAAAAATAGCGCCCTCTACACCATTACATATGGGCGCTATAGGGCAAAAAACAAGTGGGGCTCCATAAGAATAACGCCTGATCTTCAAAACCCCCATCAATCATTTGATTCCACATCATACTCTCTCTCTCTCTTTATTATTTTATTATTTTTTTCTTTAAAAGATATAATAAAATATTAATAGTGGCTTTATTTATAAAGCCCCACCACTACACCCCGTTTTCACTTTATCTCTCCATGCTGACTTAGCAGCCACGTGGACCAATCAGAAAGGGAGACTTTATATATAAAGCCCCCCCCCCCCCCTACACATGGTCTAAGAGGTCCTATTTATATAACCGATTAAAAGTTACGACCCAAAATCTAATTATTTTCATATTTTCTAACCATATTAAAGATTACTATCCAAAATCTAATTATTTTCATATTTTTGAACCATATTAAAGCTTATGCAAAAAATAAAATAAAATAAAAATTCAATGTATTAGGTGGAAAGATGGTAAACTCAACAATTAACTCAACATGTTTGAAATATGCTATTTATAGTTTGGAAAAATTAAGAAAATATTTAAAATTTTATTGGGAGTATCAAACGGTCGATCTATTGACAAATTCTAAGTTTTGCAATGAATTCTTATGTACGTTCTATATTTTATATCATCAATAATACAAAGTAGGTACGTCAAAAATATATATACAAAAATTATATGTGCTCAGAAATAGATATTCTATAGAATTTTTTTGTATGAATATAGAAGTGGGTAAATTTATACGTAATAAACTATTATTGATATATACGATACGAATTAAGGTTGTAAAAATTGCGATTAAGCACCGATTAATCGGTGATTAATTGCTAGTCCCCACTTTACTGATTAATTTTGGGCTAATCACTCAATTAATCGGTCGCGATTAATCACCGATTAGTCGGACCTAAAAATAAAAAATAGGTAAAAAAAAATGAATTCGAACGGGTCAAAACTGGAGCAAATCGATTAAATAAAACAAGTTCTTACCTCAAAATTGGATGATAATCCATGATTTAAAAGAAAAAAATCGATGGAACTCCATGAACCCTAGTTGCGTTTGATAGTTCCGTATGATGAAAGAAGGAACGGGGAGGAAAAACGGGATATGGTGAACGATGGAGGTGATTAGGGTTATTTAAGTTTAGGTATTTTAATATTTAACCCCCTCCATATTCACTAGTTTATATTTGACCCCTAAACTTCTAAATTTATACATATAAGGTATAAAATTAGCATGATATATGTATAATTTTAAAAAAAATATATATTAAAATCCAATCCGATTAGTCCCTAGTCAGTAGCCCACCAACCAACTAGCGCCTAGCGAATTCTACAATATACGAATAAAGTAGGTACTTTTTATTTTTTATAACTGCTAAGAAACTTCTATCGTATAAATATATAAAAAGATTATTATTATCAGAATTTTCTTTACACGATGTATTTATAGTCTAAGGGTCCCTCTTAGCTAGCTAGTCACAAGTATGTATTGGATATACTAGTGGGAACTCGTGTGTTGCAGCGGAGTCAACAATATATGGTGAGAACATATTTCAAACCTTAAAACAATAAAAAAGATCATATATAAGTTGTGTGTATATGTAAGAGCACACACACTTCGCATTGTGGTAACTTTTTAACGACTACATTCGAATGTTAAATGATGGCATGCTACGTGTAACACCCCAACCGATGGCGGAATCATCGAGGTGTCACGTAGTGATGATTGTTCAAAAGCACATGGTACTAAAATGTAAATATTATTGTATAATTTAAATTGTCTTACATGGATGAAATGGGAAAAATACAAAAGTCTGAACAAAACATGAAATTTGAAATAAATTATTAAAAGCAAGCACTAAAATCCAATGCTATGGAACTAAGATCAAACTGCACCTGAAACATGTACAAAATAAGTTTTGTCAACATAAGAAATGTTGGTGAGCATTCCTAGTTTTAATACATATAGTAAGTTGGAAAATGGTATACAATTCAAGTGCAAAGCTACAGTGCAATTATGTAAACTATGTATCATACAAATGAGCGAAATCAATCCTGGGACTGTATAATGTACTAAATGAACGGCGGTGTGCTTATCCAATAAATGGATAATAACTTAACAATGACCACGGATTCTCCGATGAAAAAGGGGGAGAATCAACCTAGGCGGGATGTCAATCCAATAGCGCTATCCAATGTTAAGGTCGGCTTGTACAAGGTTAATGATTTCACTAAGTACAAATGTATTTTACATGCAGTGTCTAATCGTAAAGCACGTTTGTAAGCAAATGCACATAGTACTAGAATTGTATTGTAAAAATTTGAACTTGTATGTGTAATTTGTATAAGTGTACATATAACACCCCAAAAGTAAATAAAAGCAAAAAGGGGAAAGGAAATACTCACATTCGCCAAATGACTAGATGACTAAGCGAGCGTGAAAATGCGAGCAATCCAAAGATTCAACAACGAAACTAGTCCAATTTAGAAGAAAAGAAACCGAATAGGAAAAAAAAATATCAAGCTTCCAATTCGCCAATTACAAGAGCTTATAATCAAAGCTTCAAATGTATAAGTAATATACTCTAGAAGAAAAGTATGAGGGAGAGTTTAATCGAATTGAAACAATCGATTTAGCGGTGCAAAGTTTAATTGGTCATAGGTGGGTTTTTATACTAGTTTTGGATTCAATTAGGCTTTAAAATTGGTCAACACAATAAAGTAAGGTTTTAAGATGAATTGACTATTTGACTAGGACTTTGACTATGATTTTGACTGATACTTTGACTAGGACTTTGACTAGGAATTTGACTAGGACTTTGACTAGGAATTTGACTGTTTGACTGTCTCCGCGGACCGCGAGAGCAAAAAAAATATTTTTTTCTAATTTAATCAATTTTAAGTTCTAGACTTGTTTCCTTCTGTTTCTAAGTTGTTTTAGGACCGAAAATTAAGGGCTTTGAGTATCAAGGTCTAAAACATACGTGTTCGGGTGTAGATGTGAGTATAAAACGTGCATACTTTTACTTATAAAAAATATAAGTTTTATTAAATTGTGAATTTTGGTCCTATTAAAATACGGGGTTAAAAATGAAAATTTTGAAATAGTTGAGGAACCAATTATGCACATTTATGAAAAGTGAAGGGTGCAGGTTGTCACACTACGTTATATATGCATTAGCATAATATATAGCCAAAAGATTGTCCAATGGCCATTGCACCTCCATTGACACTGATCTTTCGTGGATCAATTTCAAGCAACTTTTATGTCCAATAACAATTATACCTCTGTTTTATTACACTTTTTGTCCATCTTTGAGTTCCGGTTTACAATAACAATGAAATGGGTCAAAATTCTACCATTATCAAACATCAATTTCACTATTTAAAATCAAAGAATGTAAACAAAATAAGTCAATCAAAGAATAACCAATTAACATGTTACATAGAAAAACCAAACTAAAATGAGGAGAAAAGGAAACTTAAATAATATATGATACAAACTAAAATGAGAAGGCTAATTTAAAATACCATTTTTATTTGGTGTTTAGTCCAAGTACCTCCATTAGGTCTTGTTCAACATTTTTTAGGAAGACGCATTTGTTATTGTTATCACTTTAAAGCAAATCAGTTTTATTAAATTTGACTTGTATTAAATTTTGTATTAAGTTTGTCTTGCCAATGCCAATCTAATGAAATTACATTTTTGTCCATGTAGATGAATATGAAATGACGATTTCACCCGTCCAGAATACACTATATAGTAGTAAGTATAGATTAGAGCTTTCAACTAGGATGTAAACAATCTGATATAAACACTTGTGGGTTGGTTATTTAGTTTAAATCGACTAGTTAAAGTAAGGAATTGAGCTGAGTTTCAACTAGCTTGAGTTTAGTTTTGAGCTTAAATTGAAGTTCGTTTAAATAGAGAGTCCGAGCTTAAACTTTAAAACTAGTTAAAATAAAAATAACTTAAGATTCAAAAATTTCAATTAAAAAAAAAACCTTAAGATATTATGTTATATATAACGTATTATTATATATATTAATTCATAACATGTTGAACAATAGTTATGTTTTGATTTTTATACTTTGACCACAAAGTTTTTAATGTTTACATATAGGCACATGAAGTTGGTATACATACAATTAGTAACTTTTATGTACAACTCTTTTATACATGATGTACAAGTGTTCTATGCATGTTATCCATATGTTTTTTGTGTCCACCCACGTGTCCTGATGATCCTTCTTTCTTAGCTTAATTGAGAAGTTCCCCATTTTACACACAGACGATGCGATAGAGAGAGACATGTGAGAGCAGAACACCGTTTTGTCTCCTACCATCGTTCAACGCAACGAAATCACCTAGCTAGAAAGAGAACCGTTTTGTGCCCATTTTTATTTAGATGTGGAGATTAACTAAAATGTGAGAGCGGAACCACCGTTTTGTGCCCATTTTTATTTACATATATGTGTTGTTGAAACCCCACCTCCTTTTTTTTTTTTCTGTGATCGAGAGTTTGTATTTTTAGGGCGATGTACGGAGGGTTGTGTGTCATCATCAACACCGGTTCACAAGCATGCATGAACGACTTGGAGTAGCGCGCCGCAACGCGCGCGGATATAAAACTAGTTTATATTAAAGTTAAAGGCAAACGAGGTTCGGTAACACAGCCTAAGGGTACCAGCCTTTAACTTCAATAAGGGGCTGTTTGGTAGCCTCTTAATGAGGCTCTTAACCATTCAGTGCTGAATGATTCAGCATTCAGCGCGTTTGTTTCAGCCTCTGAATGAATGGTTAAGGCTGAATCATTAAGACTTGGGATGTTGCTGAACCATTAAGCACTGAATCATTAAGCACTGAACTAGGCTGAACCTTAATGAAACTCTCATACCAATGTGGGACAAGAAAACTAACCATTAAGAGGTCCAACTTAATGATTCAGCACTTAACCATACAGACCTCTTAACCATTTAGACCTCTTAATGATTTAGCACTTAATCAACCAAACAGCCCCTAAGTACATTAGACATCCTTAAAGATCACTTATGTTTATATTTTCCAATATAAAAGACATGGCAAACTTGTTACTCCATATGTTTTAGTAACAAGCTTCTGATTTATGCTCTATATTTTAACAAACTTTTCAACAATTTAACATAACATTCTATATTCGATAAATAACTAATTAAATACTAGTTTTATTAAATAATATATTAGGAAACCTATAAACCACATAAAAATCTTGATCTTAGCATGCGGCCAGTTTTGAATTTCATAATTCAAAAGCATACATTTTTTGGTTCATCTACGTCTCCAGAGCCATCAAATCCGGGCGACATAAAAACCGGGTCTAAATATTTGGTAAAGAGGAATGAATTATAGACAAAAAAAAGATCTTGGGTTCTAAAGACAAGCTTTGAACTTAAGATCTCTACATTAAATTAAGATAGTACTTCCAACTCAACTAACAGGATTGTACCATTAAAAGACCGGGCCCTGACCCATTACCCACCCCGCCCACCCTTTTAGGCCGGGCTTGAAAATTATTAAAGTTAAAGTCTAGCTCTTGTAATTGACCCCAAACATAAATGTCACAATTTGTAATTTACCCTATAGATATATAATATGTAATTATTTATCTATCAATTATCATGTGTGTGGCAGGCAGAAGTGGAGTTCTTGGGAAAGTTTAGTCACCCAAATCTAGTAAAACTCTTGGGATATTGTTGGGAAGATCAAGAGTTCCTTTTGGTTTATGAATATATGCAAGAAGGAAGCTTAGAAAATCATCTCTTTAAAAGTGAGTATTTTATATATAGAAGGGGTGGAAATCATATATAGAAAAAAAAAAAAGAATGGATATAAATATATAACATTGAATTTATACTAAGTTTCTTTTATTTTATTACTTTTTTTTGTTTTTTTTTTTGCAGAAGGCACAGAAACACTTTCCTGGAAGACAAGGATCAAAATCGCCATGGGGGCAGCTCAGGGACTTGCTTTCTTGCATAACACCGAAAGAAAAGTTATTTACAGAGATTTTAAACCCTCAAATGTGTTATTAGATGGTGTAAGTTATAAATAAGTTAATTAGATAATACTTTTTTAACGAATAAAGAACAAACATAAATCATTTAACTTTTTTTATCAACGATTATTGTTTTTGAAAAAAATATTTTTTATATACTAATGTGTATGTTTCGTACATAAAAATACCCATTAAACTAATTGATTCATATTTTTAGCTTATAAACGTACACCTATACATATGTATGTTATGTGTAGGTAGTAATTACCTGCACATGACTTGCATATGTGTAGATTCTATATATAAACTACACTGTAATTTAGGAATCAAATGATCACTATCAATTTTTTTCATAATGTTTTAAAAACAAAATTTGTGATAGGATTTTAACGCAAAGCTCTCAGATTTTGGATTAGCAAAGCTAGGTCCAATTAATGGAGAATCTCACGTGTCAACAATGATAGTGGGAACATATGGTTATGCAGCTCCTGAGTATATGATTACTGGTAAGTCACTCGTCTCGTTTTGCAATATGTCTAATGGTTTATGCGTTTAAGTTGTGTCGGTGGGTGGTTTTAGATAACAATTCAATCTAATGAGCCTGAACGCATCACATTTTTTATTTGTCTAAACAATCATCAATCATAATCTAGACACACCAAAATTATGTAAGCTGAATACAAAATGTATTACACATAACAAAACCCATCTAATTAAACAAACCAACCGAGTTGTAAATACGTTGATGTCGTATTTGATTTATTTTGCTAGGCTTTCTTTACTTCAAATTCTAGCAGGATATTTATTAGGTTACGTCTATTAATACTAGGGAATTGTGTGGAGTAGAATAATCGAAAGCGATTGTGGGGACTGATATGTTTTTCTTGTAAGACCACACCAACACCTCAACTACCATTACTTAATCTAAATAAACTGATAATTTAATAATTTTATTATATTTATTAAGTTTATTATATAGAGTAAATGCACGAATAGTCCACGGGGTGATGAAATAAAATAAGTTGCAAGTTGGGAGTGCTAATGGGTAATGACCAAAGTGAAAGATGAGAATATTATCCGTCAATAAGTGAAAGTTGAGAGTATTTAAATCCTTTTCCTCATTCATTATTCATTAATCATATCTAAGCAAGTCAATAATCATGTTAAAACCAGTATATAGGAATTCAATTTCATCCAGAGCAACATAAGTTAAAACCACTTTTTTTTTTCCAAAAAAAAAAAAAAAAATAGTCACATCTTCACGACTACCGTCTCAATCACGTCCTGGAATGGTTGCTTCTGCCTTTGCTCCTCATCCAAACTTACATTTTTTTTTAATATACATTTTCATTCTTATTCTTATTCAAATGATTAAAATTGTTGTTTTTCTCATATTGTATTACATTAATTTCTATATTACATCATAACACGCATTTTATCACTTTATACTAGATTTCTCTATCCCAGAAAGCTTCCGGATATAATATAGTATTATGTATTATGTTGATGAAGAAAGTAATTTTGTTTTCTAAGATGAGAGTTCTTGATACAAAACGATACAAATACTACATAAAAACAATCAATTTTGAGCTATCTAATATAATAATATAACATGTTTTTTTAAAACAATCAATTTTTTTAATAAAGAAATTATCCTGAACACAAAGTCATTTGATAATGGGTTAACTTGTGATCTCTTCATTAGTTATTCCCAACTAACCATTCCCACTTTTCCACTCTTTAATCTTTTCCATCCGATTCCTCTAATCTTAGCTAAGTATCTATATATATATATATATATATATATATATATATATATATATATATATATATATATATATATATATATATATATATAAAAGAAAACGTATATGCTGACGTGGCGTGCAATGGAGGCCTCAACCTTCCCTTGAGAGTGCCACGTGGCATTATAATGGAGAGTTTTTGGTGTTTTTAAATTGTTTCTTTTTTTAATTAAATTGAGTTATTTTAGGAAAAAAGAATTTAAAAATAAATTTAAAATTTTCTCCCTCATATTTCCTCCCATAATTTTTAAACGTTTATATCTTTTATATACGGGATTTTTTAAAGAAAAAAAATACACCAAATTAACAAGCGTTTTATTATCTTTCCAACGAGTACCATAGTGCTATATAAAAAACGAAGAAAAAATTGACTATTTTTTGTTGGGTTTCGTTCATACAGGAAAAAAACACAAAAAGTGTTCATGTTATCACGTAAAATTAGATTTTGTGGGGAATATGAGTTATTACTGATTAGAATACTATGAACATGCAATGATTGAGAGATTTTGTGGTTAGTTAACTTAAGCCATTTGCAATAGGTTATCACATAAAATTAAATTTTTCAACCCCGGGACCCTCCCGGGGTAATCAGCTAGTATATATATATTGCAAAATGATTAATCTTACATGTCATACTCTTATGCAATCTCTCCTTTGAGAGATGCCACATAAAATGTGATGTGGCAACTTTAAACCAATTAAAAAAAAAGAAATAAATATGATTTAACCTAATCTATTAAATGGGTTCTAGGATTCATGCACCCCGTGACATCATATTTAAGGTGTATGACGTCACATTCTGGATATGTGGCAGCTTCTTATTGGTGATAGGTGTGGGCCAGGGTGTATGAATCCTAAAGTAGGGGTGTATGAATCCACATCCCCCTATTAAATACCTAATCTACTAAATCTAAATATTAAACCTTTATTATTTTATCTCTCGTGTTTCCTCTTATAACCTTTAAACGTTAATATCTTTTATATACGATATTTTTTAAAGAAAAAAATTACACCAAATTAACGAGCATTTTATTATCTTTCCAACGAGTACCATAGTGTTATATAAAAATCGGAGAAAAAAATGACTATTTTTTGTAACCCGACAGGTATTGTGTCGGGTTTGGGATTAGTTTAAAAAAAATGTGGGTTTGGGTCGGGTCTGGGATTAGGTGATACCCGACCTGATTACCCGAAACAACATACCCAAATACCCGAACTACATACCCGATCATATACCCATGAATTTTTTAACGCATCACATAACTCTTAGACAAATGCGTTCGATATTTCAATAATTAACTTTTTTTTCTTATTTCATATTAGTTTTTTTAGAATGATCGATTACAAACTTCCGAATTCATTTGTAATGACACTAGATTTATACCCCGGCACAGAGATTCGTTTTTTTATATTTGAATATGATAACTTATGGCAGATTTTTTTTTAATAATAATAATAATATATTTTATTATTTATATTAGATATTTCAACCCGGGACGCTGCCGGGATAAAAACTAGTAGAGTATAAAGTATAAACCCAAGTTTGTTAACCGGAAAATATAATGAACAAAAACAATAAGATATACAACTGCAAAACAATTGATTTAAGCTAGATCCATTGTTTTAACTAGAATTTTGTAATGGAACTATAGGTCATCTATATGTTAAGAGTGATGTTTACGGCTTTGGAGTGGTGATGCTAGAGATGATCACAGGGTTACGCGTACTCGATCCTAACCGACCTCCCTCACAACAAAACTTGGTGGATTGGGCTAGGCCTTCGTTAACCGACATCAAGAAACTAAAAGAAATCATGGATCCGCGGTTGGAACAACATTATCCATCACAAGGTGTGATTAAGGCAGGAGAACTCATCCGAAAGTGTCTTGATTCGAACCCGAATCACCGGCCTTCAATGGAGAAAGTGGTGGCGAGTTTAGAAGAGATAAATGCAATTAGAATGAAACCGAGGCGGTTAAAGATCAACAATCAACACTTGATGAGCCCTCGCCATGAACAAAGGCATGGTGATCATCGTCGTGAGAACTGCCATCGGTCACCCCTCCATGCGAAGCAACGGGGAGGGACTGGGGTCAATAGATCACCAGTCAGATTGTATAAATAGAAGAAATTCATTGATCCAATGATTCAAATTAAAAGTTTTATTCTAACTCTTTTAATTAGTGTCTTTTTATTTTATACCTTAATTATATTTTATTTAATTCAAGTCTATATTCACTCAACCCTTGTGCTTTCACATTATATCGACTTCGTTTGTTATTGAAAAGCTATGCATGTTCATTGAAACTTCAACTTATTGAGTTTCAAAACAACTTATTGACTTATTGGCTTTTTTAATAAGTCAATAAGCTGTTTGTGTAATTCAAAAGCACTTTCTGTTTTGACTTTTGGCTTTTAAGGGTGGAAAAGTTGTTTTTGAAAAGTTAGAAATCCTGGCTTTTGGCTTTTGACTTTTGGAAAAAAATTACAAATTTACCACCCATACAACCAATATTCACAATAAGTTAAGCGAAACACTTATAAAAACAACAATTTATTGACTTTTTGACGTTTCTCGTCCGAAAAGCTAATCCAAACATTTTTTTCTAAAACTCCTTTTCAAAAAGTCATAAGCCAATAAACACTTTTGACCAAAAGCACTTTTGCATTTCCAAACTCAATCCCAAACACCCTCGAGGTCTGAATCCAAGATCGAAGACGCAGACTCTTGATGTTTCAAACTCTTGATTTTAGTTTTGTGTAAAATGATGTATTCCTTGCATTGTTTGCAGCAGCTATGTTGAGTGATAAACATTTTCCAAAACAAGAAAAAAGCTGATTTGGCTGAATTCTGTTAATTTGGTTGTAACCAAAAACCAAACCGAATTCATATTCGGTTTTCGGTAACGACAATATAAATAAAAACCGAATTAATAATTAACTGAACCCTTAAACACCCCTAGTACATGTAGTGTGGACACGTAGGTATAAGCTAGTTTTAAGAAAACTACAAAAATAAAGTGATGTACTTGATAGATATACATACAGGCTACAGCATATGAATTACAGTTTCTCAATGACTAGCTTTAAGAACAAACATGAACTAAGTGATGAAAAAAAAATACGTAACTCCCATACCTATGAAAATTACAGGATATTTGTTTGTTATGTAGGTTCATTGATTGATAGATCTTCGATGGCGTTAGTCATTTACTTTCTTGGTTTCAAATTGATAGCATTAATATCCTGCAAACACGACGCTACTTCCTCCATAGAAGGCCGGCTCTTGGGGTCTGGTTTAAGGCAACATAGGATGAGCTCAGCCGCTTTATGAGCGGCTTTTGCAGGGTAATTTTTTTCGAATCGTGGGTCCATAATTTTGTGTATTCCCTTTTTATTTAAGAAAGGGACAGCCCAATCCACCAAGTTCATTTTTGCACCTTGTCGTCTACGGTCAAGGGCTCGTAACCCTGTCATAATCTCGAGCATTACCACCCCAAAACTATAGACATCGCTCTTGACATACAAGTGGCCTGTGATCGCAAATCGACACTATCATTATAATTTATACACCATGTAAAAATAAAAAAAACAAAGGAGAGTATCTGTTTAAATATCATAGTGAACATTTCAGAAAAATTATCTAATTCTTAATCCAAGGAAAAATGTGTGTACAAAATAAGCAGGTTTCATTACTATGTGATCTGTAGGTCGCTCAATTTTCACATCGTTCCTTTTTTATAAAATTCTTAGTAACTGTTTACATTGAGTGAGAAAAAAGCATAGTTGCAAAAGTCGTCCGAGTTGACCGATTACTTGCCAAGTACTCGCTACAGGGTGGGTCACTGAGTATAGCCGAGTTGGCCGAATATTCCGAGTAATCCCCGCATAGGCCGATTCGACCCCCGAGTACTCGCCCGACTAGGCCGAGTACTCGCAACTCCCCAGTCGGGCGAGTTGGTAGCGCCTGTTGGAGAATTCCTAGTCGTCCTATGGCCGTGTGCGTGAAAGGAACCATTCAAAAAAGTTAACTACATATACCAAGTTTCTGGTAAACAGTTTAGTTTAACCGATCATTAAAAAACTTCACAATAGTTCAATAATATGAAACTTAAAGCGATGAAAGTAAAACAGTTATGAAACTTCGTTACTATTTTATCATTTTAACCTTTTATCTAAACCCAACAATTTACAATATGGAAAGTGAATAAGTGATCACACACACTATTTCGTAATTTTTAGTGAAAAACCCCTAATTAAATTCAAAAGACTGTAGAATGTAAAGGAATACAACTAATGTAATCTAAAAAAGAGAACTGACTACTGCTAAAAGTCTAAAATATATGTTTGCGCAAGGAGACGAGAGAACTTACCAGTAGCCACATACTCAGGAGCCGCATAACCGCGGGTGCCCATTACACGGGTTGTCACATGAGACACTAAGGGGGATGGACCTAACTTTGCTAGCCCGAAATCTGAGACCTTTGCATTATAATCCTGTAAATACAATATATAAAATTGATAATTAAATGATTGAACCTAAAACATCAAAATCTTTAAGAGTTACACTCATATATACATGTTTAAAGTAAAGTTATACAGTTTTTTTGCATACCTCATCTAACAAAATATTTGAGGTTTTCATATCCCTGTGAATAACATTCTTTCCTGTAGAATGCAGGAAAGCAATGCCTTGAGCTGCGCCAATGGCTATTTTAATCCTCGTAGACCATGATAGTGCTTCTACACCTTCTGCATAATTAAACTTAGAAATAAATATGTATTGTTATTAATTTAGAAGATACAACATTTTTCGTAACGTTGATATTGATGTATATACGCAGTTACTTCTGAATAGATGATTCTCTAAGCTTCCCCCTTGCATGAATTCATAAACAAGAAGCAACTCCATATTTTCCATGCAATATCCTAAGAGTTTAACAACATTTGGGTGTTTGAGCTTTCCCAGGAAAGTCACTTCTGCCTGTCACAAAAAACACATAGACTTCACAATTAAATTTTTTTTTTCCCAAAGGTCAGGAAATTTAAATGGTCATTGTAACATAAAGCTGTCTTCAAAATCCTGATGTTTAACGGTAAACTTTATACGTCATGTAAAAAGAAACGTTTTATTTACTGAAAAAATCACTGTAAGAATTTATAGCCGTAGAAAAGAACATACGAGTCGAATAATCCAAGCATAAGAACATGTTCAATAATTCATGCATGCCTTTTGCAACATATGTCGATGCAAGACCGCAAAAATAACAAAAGTGACAGTAAAGAAAGCAACAGACAGAGAAACAAGCAAACCTGCCACTCACTGAATCCTTGCATACTTCCAGAATTTAATTTCTTGATGGCAACAGGAAGCCCACAACCAACCTTCTGTGGGGTGTATGTTACACTGTCCAACCAGCCTTTGAAAACCATCCCAAAACCACCCTCTCCAAGGATGCAATCTCGATGAAAGTTACACGTGGCTTTCTGTATGTCAGAATATGTGAACTCCTTGAAGATCAGTGTCGTTGCATCCCCACTAGGTGGCAACACCTGCTGAGAAGCAGTTGCAATACCACCACGGTCATGGCCGTCTTTATTTCTATCAGATATCACACTCCCTGCTTAAAACATATGGAAACAGACTTAAATACAAGCGACATAACAATGAGAACAAAAAATAATCAAACTTACGTGGAGCTTTGGTTAAGAACAGTGACCATCCAAGGTATTTCCTATTACTAGCTTTCTCCACACTCTGCATTGTCCATTTTAGAACTGACTCAAGCCTACCCAGAATCACAGTCATCGTGGGTCGATGCTTTGAACAACTATGTAGACATTCATATGCAATTTGCCCAAAATACTTCAGGCATTTAGCCGAGACTTGTCCTCTTAGACAGGGATCAATAATTCGACTTAAATTACCTCTTTTGATGCAGTGTTTGGCCCATCCAGCTAGGCTGTGCTGTTCCTCATCCAATGAAAAATCCAGGGCAGGCCTACCACATAACACTTCCAACAAGACCACACCAAATGCATACACGTCAGATTTTCTTGTTAGTCTGTGAGTTGAGAAAAACTCAGCATCCAGGTACCCAAATGTACATACGATCTGACCCGTATAAACATTAGTGGTAGCACCTGACTGAGATGCTGGAGTAATTCTAGACAATCCAAAGTCTGCAATCTTACTTGCCAAGTTCTCATCCAGCAAGATGTTAGAGCTCTTAACGTCACGGTGTATGACTCGATGCTGGACACCTGTACCCGTATGGAGGTAGTCCAATCCACGAGCAGCACCTATGCAAATATTGAGTCTTTGTATCCATGTCAGTGGAGAAGAGCTACTTGTATTAGCTCTTTTTTTGTGCAAAAGATCATCAAGGCTTCCATTGGGCATGTATTCATATATAAGGATCATATCTGTTTCACAGTATCCTAGTAAAGAGACAATATGACTATGGCGAATATTGGAAAGCATCTTAATCTCTGCATAGAACTCTTTTGCCCCTTGATCGGAATTGCAATCTAACCTCTTGATGGCAACATCTGTACTTTCCCCAAAGTCGATTTTACCCTTGTATACTTGACCAAACCCACCTTTCCCGATTACAAAAGCATCATCAAAATCATTCGTTGCCAATTTGATTTCAGCAAGTGAAAAAACTCGACATTGTGTCTGTGTATATAGTGATGATGATGACAAGGATGGATCTTTCCTCTCACCATGGTCTTCTTTGTGCATGGATCTTTTATCCAAAGATGATGACGATGCTGAATTATTATGCTCACCATTGTCGTCTTGGTGCATAATCCTCTTTTCCAAAGATGACGATGAAGCTGAATTTATCCGCTCGCCACTGTCTTCTTGGTGCATAATCCTTTTATCCAAAGATAACGATGAAGCTGAATTTATCCGCTCACCACTGTCTTCTTGGTGCATAATCCTTTTATCCAAAGATAACGAGGGGGCTGAATTTTTCTGCTCACCATTTTGTTGGTCATGTAGTTTCTGTATATAATAAACAAGAATGCCCAATACAATAAGGAGTAATAATATAAGAGTAGTGGAAAAGTACATGTTTCTTTGAGTTATGGATTACGGTACAAGAAACGATCACAAGATTAATAGATGGAGATGATCTAGGTGCAGTTTGTATCTTGAATGTGGAGTTGACTTTGATCATCCATCCAAATAACGTGATGTCTATTGCCTTGTGTTCCCTCAGATCGTTATGTTTCTTTCATCTTACTATTAATTATATTTGAGACTTAATTAGATGAAATAAAGTTAGTCAGATGAAAAGGCACTAATTATTTATAATATAATGGACATAAAAGCCTTTAATTCCATTCAGCTTAACTGATATAACACTATGTCACCAATCCCACCCCACCCTCCAGCCACCAAACTCCAAAAAAAAAAAAAAAAAAAAAAACAAAACAAAACAAATTTAAAAAATCTCCACCACATAAAAACACATGGTATGGTCAATAATCCAAAGATGCTACCCTTGCGGGCCAGCGCCTTCCTGTGATGAGACTATTATCAGTTTTACAATCGAACAAGATTATTACTAGAGGAACATCATGTAATTAATCAATATTGTTTGCATTATTGTAAATTGTAATTATTAGAAATAATCTTCTATCCTTTGGATAGGATAGTATTTTAATTTTTATTTCACTTCCAAAAGTATCCACAATGTATTCTAATTTCAGACTTCCACAAACTGTCACCTCAGCGCCACATCAACTTTCAGACTTCTCCCCAACTTTTCCCACAATTTACAAATCCCTACAAACTACGCCTCCTTATCCACATCATCGCTTACTTTGACATTTATTTTTAGGATATATCAACTTACTTTTATATTATTAATATTTTATAGTTCATTTATAATTAAATAATAAAATATACTTAAGTTAAATTTAAAGAATAAATAGAAAACATTAACATTAAATAAAAAAAACATACAATTAAACAATAACCACACAAAATAAATAAAAACCTAAATGAAAACATACTTATACTCTATTACTACACAGAAATAAATCCAAATCACAAACAATACTGAGGATGTGAACGTAATTTAGGCATTTGCTTTCATACAGGATCAGAAACAAAATTGAAAAGTCCTAGGATGAATATTATTATAGAGGTAGCTAGGGTTTGGAACTACAAGTATTAGTCATAGGCAAACAAATTGTTAATATCAGAATCAAATGCGATTTTGAGATACCTAGGGTTTTGAGAGGAAATGCAGCTAGCTCCAGAGCTTTAACGATGGAGGAAGCATCACAACTGATCTCTTTTGCTTCAAGTTTCGGCCGATTTCTGGTGCTGGACAGCCGCTACTCTGCAACATTTATTATTACACTTGCAGCAGTGGATTAAATAAGTTACTTAACTAGTCTTTGTGGTTTAACGACTCAACAATAAACAGAACGATTGATGTTAAGGTGTTATTCCTCTTGAGCCTGGCTGATAACGGATTTGGTATAATTTAGGTCGTTAAAAAAGATTTAAAAGTGGACGGTATCGGTACCGAACCGATACCGATCCCGACAATACCGATACCGAAAAGTCTAAAAAACCAATACCGATACCGATATGGTATCAATATCAAGTTTTTTTAAATATCGGTATCGGTATCAGTATTGATTCAGTACCAAGCCCATCCTTGTTCTGGTGCCTAAGCCTTATTTATTTATTTTAATTTTTTTTATCATTAATTTCACGATAAAAACCAAGTTACATCTGGATAATAGGTAAGCGATGTAAAACCAATTTTTTTATCATTTATTTATTTATTTTTTTCATTTCGTTCGCATTGATAGCGTTGTTTCCTTTTCTTTTTTTTTTTTGACCGGCAAATTTCAATTTTATTCCAAACCCAAATATGTACAAAAAGCGCTACTATAAGCAAGGAGCTAACTAACAGCGCAAGTTGCAACCCAACACCATTACTATTACATATTATATTTCAAATTTCTTCCGTTTCTCCCAATCAATGTGATTTTGTTTCCCCCTTAATCCTTATTCAACAATTTTCCCTCTTCTTCAATGATAAAAGATATAAAATCCTCTAATCAGGAATGGATTACGATAAACAAAATTGTTATTATATTGTCGCTCAAATACCGCATCAGTCGTCACTGGTCTTACTCTGCTTCAGAAATTCTTTTTCCAGTAAGGCTTCTTCTCCATCTAATCTTCTTTCTTTTGTCCTTCCTGGTTGGATTGTTTCTTTTATATTATATCTGTGTGTTATGTTGATTTATGTGAAACATTAGGGTTAGTTTTGATGATTCAATACAACACAATTGCAATGTTGATCATCGTTTCAAGATTAAGAAGAGAAAATCATTGTGCTTGCAAATTAAAACAAAACCCTTTTATTCATTAAATTTAATTTTTCAAGCAGCCGAATACATTAGAGTTTTAGAAAGGGATGACGACGCAGCTTATTGGATGTTTTTTAATTCATTAAATTTAATTCATATGTTCAACCCCGAACGAAAAGAATATATGCACATGTTAGTGTATGAAAGTGATTATAGTTGTGTTTAAGATCGTAATTGATGGTTAAACACCTCTAATGACTGATAGCTTCGACGAAGAACAGCTATGGAGTCAGTTAGATCAGAGTTAGTTAGAGAGGGAAGATAACAGATTTTGGAAAATGTTGGTTTGTTATTATTTGAATGAATGACTAAACTATTACAATATTGACTTATTTATAGTCAACTTTGACACTTAACCAACATTAACTACTTTTCTTTCATATTTTAAAATACGAGTTGTTTGTTAATTGTTATGTAGGCTCATCGAGTTGTTAGCCTTTGCCTTGCTCGGTTTCATCTTGATAGCATTGATACCTTGCAAACATGACACTATTTCCTCCATACAAGGCCGGTTTTCGGGCATTGATTCAAGACAAGTATAAATGAGCTCAGCGGCTTTATGGGCAGCTTTTGAAGGGTAATTTTTTTCCAATCGTGGGTCCATAACTCTATTTATTCTCTTTTTATTCTTTAGTAAAGGTCTTGCCCAATCCACCAAGTTCTGCTTTTCGCCATGTCGTTTAGGGTCAATAACTCGTAACCCTGTTATAATCTCGAGCATTACCACTCCAAAACTATAAACATCACTCTTGACATACAAATGGCCTGTAATTAAGAAGCAACTCCCTTGTAATAAACCATGTAAAGATCAACACCTATGAAATATAAGTGCTTAAATTTATGATTACTGTTTAGCAGTCTTTTTTGAAGTTTCCAGTAAACAAATTATTTCATAACTGTTCCATTTAGTTTAACCAACTATTGAACACATCACAATATTGGAAGAATATGAAACTTTTAAGTCATCCAAATAAAACAATGATGAAACTTTGTTACCATTTTACAATTTGTAATTTGTACCCTTGATCTAAATCCAATAATTCAGTTGTTAACCAAAACTAACAACAAGATGATCATAAATTATAATACTTTTGAAAGCGATCATACAAACTATTTCATATTTTTTAGTGAAACCCCCCCCCCCCCCCCCCCCCCAAAAAAAAAATAATAATAATAAAATAATAATAATAATAATAATAGTAATAGTAATAATAATAATAATAATTCAATGAGCCATAGAATGTTAAGGAACCCTAATTAATGTAATCCCTAATTAAATACTATGAAAACATATGCTTGCGCATCAGGAGGCAAGAGAACTAACCAGTAGCCACATACTCAGGAGCCGCATAACCATAGGTGCCCACTACACACGTTGAAACATGAGACTCTCCATTGGGTGGGCCTAACTTTGCTATCCCAAAATCCGAGAGCTTTGCATTAAAATCCTGAAAATGCAATAGATATAAAATTGATAACTAATTGACTGAACCTTAAGACATCAAAATCATTAGAGGTGTAGTCATAATCATATGTGCAAGTTCAAAGTTCAAACTAAAGTTAATACGTTTATTTACTTACCTCGTCTAACAAAATATTTGAGGATTTCACGTCCCTGCAAATGACATTATTTTCTGAAGTGTGCAAGAAAGCAAGGCCTTGAGCGGCTCCAATGGCGATTTTAATCCTTGTAGACCATGGTAGTGCTTCTACATGTTCTACATAATTAAACTTGGAAAATAAGTATACACTGTTTATAAATTAAATAGATACAACATTTTTCGTATTTGTTGGTGTTGATGTATATACATAGTTACTTACTACTGAATAGATGATCATCTAAGCTTCCCCTTTGCATGAATTCGTAAACAATGAGCAATTCCATATTTTCCTGGCAATATCCTAAGAGTTTTACAAGATTTGGGTGGCTAAACTTTCCCAAGAAATTCACTTCTGCCTGTTACAAAATAAATAAATAAATAAATAAATAAAGAAAAATCACAATTTGATTTTTTCTGAAGGTCAAGAAATTTTAATTGGTCAAGAAAGCAACACAGAGAGAAACAATCAAACCTGCCACTCTTCAAGTCCTTGCATACTTTTGGGGTTTAACTTCTTGATGGCAACAGGAATCCCATAACCAGACTTCTGTGGGGCGTATGTTACCCTGTCCAACCACCCTTTATAAACCCTCCCAAAACCACCCTTTCCAATGACACTACCATGATGAAATTTATGTGTGGCGGTCTGTAGTTCAGAATATGTGAACTCTTTCAAGGTCAGTGTTATTGTGCCCCCAATATGCAGCACCTCTTGCTGCGAAGCAGTTGCAACACCACCATTATCACAGTCATCTTTCTTTCTATCTGATATCACACGCCCTGCTTCATAGTTCAGACATATGGAAACAGAATTATATACAAGCGACATAAAATGAGAACAAAAAATAATCAAACTTACTTGGAGTTATGGTAAAGAACCGGTTTATTGTTCCCCCAGTATGCCGCACCGCTTGCTGCGAAGCAGTTGCAACACCACCATTATCACAGTCATCTTTCTTTCTATCTGATATCACACGCCCTGCTTCATAGTTCAGACATATGGAAACAAAATTATATACAAGCGACATAAAAATGAAAACAAAAAATAATCAAACTTACTTGGAGTTTTGGTTAAGAACAGTGACCAAGCAATGTTTTTCCAATTACTAGCCCTCTGCATAGTCAATGTTAGTACTAACTCAAGCCTAGCCAGAACCATAGTCATTGTGGGTCGATCCTTGGAACAAGTACGGAGACATTCATATGCAATTTTCCCAAATTTTTTTAGACATTTAGCTGATACCTGTCCCCTTAAACAGGGATCAATAAGTCGATGTATATGACCTCTTTTGATGCAGTGTTTAGCCCATCCAGCTAGGCTGTGCTGTTCCTCATCCAGTGTAAAATCTAGAGCCGGCCTACCGCATAACACTTCAAATAAGACAACACCAAATGCATACACATCAGATTTTCTTGTTAGTCTGTGAGTTGAGAAATACTCTGCATCCATATACCCAAATGTACTTATGATTCGACCCGTATAAACATTAGTGGTGGAACCTGTATGGGATGCTGGAGTAGTTCTAGACAGCCCAAAGTCTGCAATTTTACCTGCCCAGTTCTCATCCAGCAAGATGTTAGAGCTCTTAACGTCACGATGTATTACTCTATGTTGGACACCAGTACCAGTATGGAGGTAGTCCAAACCACGCGCAGCACCTATGCAAATATTGAGCCTTTGAATCCATGTCAGTGGGGAAGAGTTACTTCCATTGTTTCTTTTTTTGTGCAAATGATCCTCAAGACTTCCATTGGGCATGTATTCATAAACAAGGATCATTTCTTTTTCACAATATCCTAGTAAAGATACAATATGACTATGCCGAAACTTGGAAAGCATCTCGATTTCTGCCTGGAACTCGGTTGCCCCTTGATCGGAATCAAGATTTAACCTCTTGATGGCAACATCTGTACTTGACTCGAAGTCGATTTTACCCTTATATACCTTACCAAACCCACCTTTTCCAATCACATAAGCTTCATCAAAATCACTTGTTGCCAATCTTATTTCAGCAAGTGAAAAAAGCCTACACTGTCTATACAGTGATGTTGATGAGCTTTTCTGCTCATCATGGTCTTCTTCATATTGTAGTTTATGTAAATAATAAACAAGAACATCTAATATAGTAAGGAGTAATATAAGAGTAGTAGAAAAGTACATGTTTCTTCTTCTAGGTGTCTTGGATTCCCTCAAATGTTTATATTTGTTTCATCTTATGATTCAAGTGTATGTTTTGAGACTACTCAATCAATCAGGTGAATAAAATAAAAATAAAGTTGCTAAAATATATGATCAAAGATGGAAATTTCAGTTTAAAGGGTAAGTCAAGATTGGAAATGTGAAACCACCAGGGTGGGTTGACTGACTACTCAACTATACCCCACTCATGGACATCTAGTGATTGTGATGTAGTAATGTCAACGGGTTGTTTGTTAACTTCTAAATGGGCAAGTGGTGAATCAATAACAAGTCTTAACCATTTCGACTCGGTATAGTGTTTACCAATTCAGAGGCAAATGTCTGACTGATTTAGATATTTGTCCCATTAAGAGCTGAAACAAACAGCCCCTAAATTGAATATTAATATCATGAGAAGATAATATAAATTATAATAGAATGACGGGTAAACAAGCAACAAGTTGCGCCGCAACCCAAATTTACATTTGAGTATTTAATAGAATATGGTGCGATTTATCAATTATCAATGATCTTACGTGGCATCCTAGATGGCAAAATGATCATACGTGGCATGCCACGTCAGCACCACACTAACACCGTTAGTTTGGGTCCATTATATTCCAATATGTCGAAAGTTGGGACCACTATTGGTATTTTTCATAGTTGAGACTGTTATTGATCAATAATCAATAGTTGAGATTATTTATTTTCATTATTCCTTTTTGGTTTGATCTCAACCTCTTGAACAGTAAAAACCGAACCAACATGTAATAGATGAATGAACTGTACAACCCAAAATTTTTAGAACCAACCCAAGTATGGAATGGAGGGTCTAAAAAATTTATTTGTAGAAGTAGAAGATTAATAAATTGTACAGCCCAAAAAGTTCAGACCCATTTGTGTAATAATCGATTAAATATTAATTGACAAAAAAAAACTTTAAACCCAAAGTCACTATTTTGGGCCATTATTTAGCCCAAAAATTTTAAGCCCAAATGGCAAAACCTGAAAGAATATTCTCCGGTCTCCACTTTATCCCGAGAGCTCATACATTTGTTTTTTGTGCATGTGCCAATGATATTAATATCTCTCATATGAGTAAAACGTCATAATGTGGAATTTGAGTAAGGTGTCACAAACACCTCATTTGCTACTCATCATCCTCTATGCTTGTGTTCATATGTTTTCTATGTAACAATGAATATCTCCATCATTATGAGATAATAAGTGATAACACATCTTTATTGAATGATATTAAACATTTGGCCATGTTAATCATAGCATGTGACTTGTATTCATTTTGGTGTGATTGATTTTGCGTTAATTCGATCAGACGGTTTATTGACACCATCCGACCGTGTCTAATACACTATAGTTAGTTCAATGAAGGATCAACCGATTGGTGTGTAACGTGTAAGTAGTATATGTATATGGATCGTGCTCTAAGTTAGTAGTAGGTTCAAGATAAGTTATATATGTCTATTCAGCCAAGATTAAGGCTTGCAGTTAAGTAACCAAACCCGAAACTTTAAGTGACTGCTTCTCTCGTCGTTATACCTTTCAACTCACTTTCGTGTTTTTTGCGTTGCTTGCTTTGCAAATCAGATTAGATTGAGTATAACTCCTCAATCTTTAATCAAATGCAATGACACTATTTTGTTTCTACACGTTCATTTTAGATATCTTAGCATAGCTTAGGGCTGGCAATTTTAGACACGAACACGAATACCTGAAACGAACCTACACGATTTTAACAGGTACAGGTATAACCTTAACAGGTTTCGTGTCCTAAACAGGTAGACACGAAATATACCTGTTAATTTTCGTGTCTTAACAGGTTAAATACTTGTTTACCTGTTTAGTACCCGTTAAGACATGTTAAGGATTTTTTTTTAAAAAAAATATAGGTTGTGGGGGTGGAGTATTGGAGTTATACGTTTTTACTAAGTAGAATTCTATCTTTTTAAAGCTTGATGGTACCCATTATCGTATTAACATGGTATAAACAGGTATTATCGTGTCTTATCGTGTTAACTTGGTATAAACTGGCATTATCGTGTAAACCAGGTATAAACATGTTCGTGTTCGGGTATCAAAAAAATGATACGATAAGATATCGTGTCGTGTTCGTGTATACATGTTTCGTGTTCGTGTCTTAATTAACAGGTCGGGTATACACGATTTGCCAGCTCTAGCATAGCTTTAGAAACAACGTTAAGCTATGTGAAAGAACAAAGTTGAGCTATGTGCAAAACCTATTTTTATAGCCCAACCCACCATGTGCTTTTTAATTAGCCCACATAAAGTACATATAATGATATAAACTCATGAACGTATGAGCCTGTGATCTTATGACAAGAATCTTGGCTGACCCCACAAGGGTAGCACAATATCACCATTGACTGAGTCAAACAGTGTAGATTCAGCACATAGTATTAAATGGAGACACTGACTTGTAGGTTCTATATAGGTGTCTGCATCTGTTAGTTTTGTGAAGTAGTTGCCAATAAATAGGAGTTGTGTATGATTGTTTGCTTTGACATTTTCAATCTTGTCTTATGTTCATAGATATGTTTCTTTTATAAATACCTTAGACAAGAGAACACACTGTGTTTATTCATTACTCCTGTCCAATAAACATGTATCTATCCACTGCTCTTATCTTACTCTTTACTATATTGGATGTACTTGTTTACTATCTGCAGAAACGACACGACGAAAACGGTTATGAGCAACAGAATTCATCCCTGTCATCATCGTCGGATCAACAATCTAGACAAGTTGATGACCATGGTGAGAAGAAGGGTCCATGCAGACAGTTTTCACTTGCTGAGATCAAAGCAGCCACCAATGATTTTGATGACGCGTTTGTCGTTGGAAAAGGCGGCTTTGGTAAGGTATACAAGGGTAAAATCGACTTTGGGACAAGTACAGATGTTGCCATCAAGAAGTTAAATATTGATTCAAATCAAGGTGCAGCCGAGTTCTGGGCAGAAATCGAGATGCTTTCCAAGTTTCGGCATAGTCATATTGTATCTTTAATAGGATATTGCGAAAAAGAAATGATCCTTGTTTATGAATACATGCCCAATGGAAGTCTTGAGGATCATTTGCATAAAAAAAGAGCTTATGGAAGTAATTCTTCGCCGCTGACATGGGTTCAAAGACTCAACATCTGCATAGGCGCTGCTCGTGGTTTAGACTACCTCCATACGGGTACTGGTGTCCAATCTAGAGTCATACATCGTGACGTCAAGAGTTCAAACGTCTTGCTAGACAATAACCTGACAGCTAAGATATCTGATTTTGGGCTGTCTCGAATTGGTCCTGCATATCAGCCAGGTTCTACGACTAATGTTTATACAGATCAGATCAAAGGGACGTTTGGATACATGGATGCCGAATACTTCTCAACTCGCAGACTGACTAGAAAGTCTGACGTGTATGCGTTTGGTGTGGTTTTGTTAGAAGTGTTGTGTGGTAGACCTGCTTTGGATTTTACATTGGATGAACCGCAACATAGCCTGTCTGTATGGGCCAGACAATGTATCGAAGAAGGTAAGCTTGATCAAATTATCGATCCAAGTTTGAGAGGGCAAGCCGAAAATAATTGTCTTAAAGAATTTGGACAAATTGCATATGAATGTATTCTTAGTTCTTCAAAGGATCGACCCACGATGACCAAGGTGCTGGCTAGACTCGAGTTTGTGTTAAGTTGGACGCTGCAGAGTGTGCAGAGCGCTACTAATCGGAAATATATTGGAAAGTCAATGTTTATTGAGAAAGCATGGTCAATGTTTTTGACCAAAGGTGCAAGTAAGTTTCTTTACTTTCAGTTCTTATTTTGTGAATCTTTTTTTGTAAATCGGTTTTTTAATGTTAGTTATTTATAAAAGCAGGGCGTATAAGTCCGAATATAAAGAAGCTTGGGCAAAGCTTTGGCAACAAAAAGAAAAGCTTCATGATGGCGGAAGGTGGTGGTACTAAACAGGCGGTGCTGCCCAGCAGGCGGCAGACAATGATACCAAAGTTGAAGATGTTCACATTTTCTGAACTGAAGTCCGCCACAAAGAATTTTGGTCAGGAAGCGTTTCTTGGAGAGGGTGGTTATGGGAAGGTTTTCAAAGGGTGGTTAGATGGTGCAACGCTTACCCCGCAGAAGGCTGGTGATGGGCTTGCAGTGGCCATTAAGAAATCAAGTCCCAACAGGGCTCAAGGTCTCAATGAGTGGCAGGTTTGATAATAATAGTATACGTTTTCGAAGATAAGTGTATGAAATGGTATAATCAAATTGTTAATTTTGTGCGCTTTGGTGACAGGCGGAAGTGAAATTCTTGGGAACATTTAGCCACCCGAACGTCGTTAAGCTCTTTGGATATTGCTGGGAAAATAAGAATTTTCTTCTTGTTTATGAATATATGCAAAAGGGAAGCTTAGATATGCATCTCTTCACAGGTCCGGATTTAAATCTACGCCAACAAATACAGAAAACAATTTTCTTTTTTAAGATTTATAACTAATTTATTCAATAAATTTTGGATTTTGCAGAAGGTGCAGAACCGCTTACATGGGACACGAGGGTTAAAATAACGATGGGAGTAGCTCAAGGCCTTGCTTTCTTGCACTCTGCAGAGAATAATGTCATCTGCAGGGATGTTAAGTCCTCAAATATATTGTTAGATAAGGCAAGTAAAAACCAATCAAAATGTTGAAGGTTTGGGTTCAATACTTCATTTAAATCTTTATCAAACTAAAAGTTATCAAATATTTCAGGATTTTAATGCAAAGCTTTCGGATTTCGGGTTGGCAAAACTAGGCCCGGTTAATGGAGAGTCTTATGTCTCAACAGGCATAGCAGGCACCTATGGTTATATGGCTCCTGAATATATGGCCACTGGTTAGTTCCCTTAATATCACAATTACTTGTAAAAATGTGCATTTAACCCCCCCCCCCCCCCCCCCTAGCTTTGTTTTAAAAGCACGTCTGAGGCACGAAAACGTCTCTGGGTCAAATTGGTTAAACTTGGTCAAAATTGAGGTCCTTCATCCTTGGGAGGGTGAGGTGTACATGAAACTTTTGCCTCACGCTGCAACTTTTGAGACTTAAACGCCTAGCGCTTTTTAAAACCAAGCCCCTTAGCTGGTCCGTCATTGTTGCAAGATCTATGAAAAGTTTATAATAATGGTGTTTACTTTTGATTATAGGTCGGTTATATGTCAAGAGTGACGTCTATGCTTTTGGAGTGGTGATGCTCGAGATTATAACAGGGTTAAGAGCATCGGACTATACTTATAACGGCATAAGGCAAAACTTAGTGGAGTGGGCTAAACCTTTCTTAACCAACAAAACGAAATTGCAAAGAATCATTGACCCGCGGTTGGACCAAGATTACACAACGAAAGGCGTTATTAAAGCTGCTAAGCTCATCCTAAGTTGTCTTGAATCAGAACCTAAGAACCGGCCTTCTATGAAGGAAGTTGTCTCGAGTCTGCAAGGTATCAATGCAATTAGAGTGAAACCGAGCCAGTCAAAGGATAATTCGACTAGTGTATATAATGATCAAAGATCTATTGATTGTTATCATGAAAGCTGCCAATGGTCTCCCCTTCGGTCAAAGCAAGGCAGACGAGTTTGGTCAACAAGCAGTGGGTTGTTTGGTTTAGAAATGTGCATTGGTTTAAAGCGAGAAGATGACACGTGGACCGATATAAAATCAAAAAGAGGGGAAGTTAAAGTGAGAAACAATGAGAAGGGTTGTTGTTCTATGTATGCTTATATGGACTAGATGTAACAGACTAAATTCATTATCAATATATAGGTGTTGCAGTCGGTACTCTACAGTAGTAGCTTACGCCAGACGCGCTAATAACTTATACATCATGCAAAGCGACTCAGTCGTACCTTTATCATCTACAATCTACTAAAAATAACAGCATCAGTTCTAACAACACCCTGCATTTCTCAAATTCATAACTGTTCAACTGTTGTTGACTCGTCATACAGTACGACCCAATAACGCATACAATACAACCTTAAAATACATACACTGCAATATCAAATGCATCAGCCACAAAATCCTACAAGCATTACAGGGGCACAATCTTCACATATGCAAAGTAAAAGCCGCATACCTAGACTTTGTGCACCAGCTCCCTAAAACCTGAAACCTTGGGTGCACCAGTTGTCTTGACCATTGACCAAAGTCCCAAACCCTTTGAAAAAGTCAAGAACCGTGGTGAACGATGGTGCACCAGGGTCACCCTTTTACAAGGGTGCATTGCTACCTAAACTACTACCAATATGAAGTGGTGACTCACGAAGAGCGAGCCGAATGGTCCCACTTTTATATGATTGGTACACATCGAGGCACTCTTCTACATCAGCATCACAAGTTAGTAATACCCATTCGGAATCATCATCGAGGTACCTTAGTTGATACCCACTGGTATCATTCAAGCTAAACCTTTTCGCGGTTTCTTGCATCAATTCATTGTAACCCCAATCTTTTTGCATCCGAAAACGAATCTTTTCTTCGCCAAAAGTTACTTTGACCCTCCCAGTATGGGCTTCCGGTTTGACACGCGATTTAGGGGGGCGATCTTGACTCTCTTCGAGTAATTTATGACTATGAGATCTTTTAAAGATCTTTGGTTCCTGATTTTGATCATTTGATGCAGGAGACGTGTGAATCTCTGCAGCGCTTTTGGCTCTTTTTAGAGCACCGCCATTTGTATCTTGATCAACGGTTGGAACACTGTGAGTCCCACCAGAAAAAGAATGACTGGAACTCGAACCTTGACTGCATGAATTGGCGGTGGTAGCGCCTTCGGTGGCCTTACCGTCGAAAGCTTTGATCTTTGTATCCAGAAACGAGGGAGGGGTCTTTTTTGACAGGTCCGGAGAAGCTAATTTTGGAAAGTTTGAATAGAAAGAGTCGATCTGAAACGAACCTGACCCGCCATGCACCGAGTCCATTACAAGTTGGATCTTCCTTAATGAGTGACCGACTTTCTTGATCTTCCGAGATGGCCACCGTTGAATCCCATGTTGCCTGCATATCCGTTTCAGAGTCGTTGGACAAACTGCAGTTACAATAACACAAGTTCAAGATTCGAATATGCAAACTAACTTATTGTAGTAAATGACAAGAACATACCACCAATACTCTTGGCGGCATCTTTCAGGCTGCCAGCAAAATGTTGTCGTAGCATTTCTAAGGTAATCTGTTTCTCCAGTTTGGCACCAGCTCGTCGCTTCTCCATGCCTGGACCCGAATTTGAGCCCGACCCCGACCCAGTGCTTGGACCATGACCATGACCATCTATTTCTTGAACTTTTGCAACTGATCCTGTATCAGAAACAAGTAACCCATCATTAACGCCATTTTCCTGCAACTCCATCTCTGCAACGATCCTCAGGTTTCTGCAAACGTTGTGTATAGTATCCAACAGCGAATTAATTAGCCCCTTTTGCTCTTCACGGTCCTTGCAGTCAACAGGCAAGAAAAACTCCAACACAAAGTCAACCTTGGAAGCATACGTCGTTCTGACCCGTACAGCCACAGCAGCATGCAAGTCAGAGATTCTAGCATGATGAGCAAGCGGGTACTCGGTTTTCATGTATGATGTCACATCAGGCGAGTAGCAGAACAACTCATTCGATTGGAAAGCTTTGCCAACAACACCTTGACCGATAAACAAGTGATGCTCAGAACAAGCTTCTTGAAAGTCTTCAAACCGACGTTCAGATACGTAGGAAGCAGAATCAACAGTGGAGATACAGCGGACTAAGTTTTCATTTGAGTGACGGCAGCCAGCTTTGCCACCTTGTTGGATGCATGGGATCCATGTCTGAGCTAATGGTAGTTTATGCGTTGTGCATGCAGATCTCAGTGTTTCACGAATCTCCGGTAATGCAGGATGATAGAAGCCATTGCTTACCTAATCATAATAGAAAACATTACTACTCATTTATTAAAATATTGTCGCATTTTCTTTATCGAATTCGAATTCCACTTACCATGAGGTTCTGTGTGTTTGAATCGTCGGAACTTTTGAGGTCAACTGCCTATCAAAATCATAAAACTTCTTTTAGATTATTAGAACAGTAAAACTTATAACCTTGAAAAAAACAGATAAAAAACATACCTCAAGAGCCTTACAAACGCTTTGAATCTCGGAAGTGTAATTACTCTTCTGCATAGTCGTGATAACTTCAACAACACCGAGGCAATCCTTAACATCTTGACCAAAAAACGGGACAGCAACACTCCCACGAACATCGTGTATTTTAGCATGAGACACTCTTGGATACTCTTCAACCTTAAAGAGCCGAACATCAGGAGTCCATTCAGGGACTTTCTCCATAAATACCCGTCCGGGCAACCCAACGCTATCTTTAGGATCCCCTTCGGCTGGAAAATGATAACCTTCGGATATGTTTCTATACTTAGAAAGCCGCGGGCAGTTGAACATAAGTGAGAAAAGCTGTTGACTTGTACTTAAAACTTTCTTTCCATCTCTGATTTCGGGCAGCCATACTTGGATAAGTAGCTTCTGGTCAACCGTGTAATGTCTTATGTTATCGATTGCATGCACCAATCTTTCCATCACAGATAACGAAGGGCTTGGTGCAATCCACCATTGATTGCTTAATTCGGAAAGATTTTCGGATGGGTTTGGTAAATTAACAAGAGTTCTGACATGGGATTTCGGCGAATTTTGTCCATGGTCGTTTGACTCCGGATTTTCGGTGTTGGCATCGAGTTTGGGCCATTGAAACGAAGGATCAAACAGTGGGATGGAAGCAGAAGGATCATCATTCAACATTTCCGACCCATTAGTTGCTTGTAACCAACATCCATCTAACAAGAGCTCATCTATGTAATCTAAATCCATGAGTGCATCAGGTGAATTTCCGAGGGTGAACTCGTTTTCATCCATGGGTAATCTTTAATCTAACTCCACAACTTCGGTTTTAAAAAGCAAAAGATTTATTATTCACACTCTGCGGTGTATATCTGTCAAAACGGAGAGAAACATTCTTCGGATTCAGAACCAGACACCGAGATATCATTAAATTTATGAATTTATTTCATATAATAAATGTAAAATTTACAGCAGGATGCCAAGCAAAGAGGCAACAAACTGCGCCGCAAGCCCCCTTTTGAATAGCAAAACCTATCCGGGGGTCGAGAAATTGTTGTGTACAACCCTATGCACTCTGTCTAGGAACCCAAATGGAGATTAAAGAAACCCTAGTTAAGAAAATCTTACAAAACATGATTTAAAAAAAAAAAAAAAAACCTTGGAAAATCAAAGGTATGTGTAAAAAAGTTGATATCTTGACTCTGTAATTAGTCAAACATGTAAAATAATTACCAAAATATGTAAAAAAGAATAAAAGATCAACCAGCAGACATAAAGATTACTTCATCTAATATCCATAACAAATCAAAACAATATGCTCTAAACAGTAGAAAATCAGAATATTCTGCAAAGATTTGCTATTTTGACTTATGTGATTAGTCAAACATGTAAGATAATCATCAACAGATGCATAAAGATAAATCAAACTCTTTTGCTAATATTGCTATTCTAACTCATCTAATTCATGAAATATATACAAATAAAATCCATCAATGAATAAATCCCATCAAGAACACACACACACACACAAAAAAAAAAATAATGATAATAATAATAATAATAATAATAATAATAATAATAGTGAAAATTTCTCAAGATTTTGCCTCAAATGGGTCATGTACTTGAGATTAAATTCTTAAAACAACAAAATAAAATCACCACATTAATATCTGGTCAAGAATTCATAACCTTAAATACCCAAAAGCAAGCAAGTAAAAAAAATATTTTAAAATAAACCTAAAATAAATCTTGAAGACATGGAAAAAAGACCAAACACTGAAACACATGTATCTAGTCAGAAAAACATAAAAGGAAAGAAAAAAAAAAACTGTTTTTTTTGCTATGATATAAACAGACAATATACATAGAAAACATCCAAATATTCTACCTTGTAATCATCCCTGAGTTTATTTGTCTCCAATGTTCTTGAAACCTTTTTCTAAGCCTGTTTGCTTTGTTATGTGTTCAAGATTCTCCTTACAATCTAATAAGGCCCCCTAGGGAATCCACAGTTGATCAAAGAAAGAAGATTCAATTTTTAAGATTGTAGTTTGATGATTCAGGGAGAATACAAGTACAGAAAGTAAAGATAGGCTGATGTAAGATTAATAAAAAAATGGTTTTTTGTTGATTTTTTTAGTGTGTGTTTGTTTCTGATGTATGCATAGTTACAATCTACTTGAGTTAAAAACTCATATTTGGCACTAAATTATGAATAAATTCACCATTTTGCCACTAAAGTTTCATTTTATCACTATTTATACCAACATTACATTAGTAAATAAAGTGACTAGGTACCCGGCTTCTACTTATTTGTGCGTTAAAAAAAAAGTAAATAATGTGACCTGTTTATTATTATTATTATTTTAATTTAAAGGAATTATATTAAATTTTTATTTTAACTTTTATTATATAATTTTTATGTAAATTTGAATACACTGTTGTAATGTGTTTGTTTTTATCTACATTTTCATATAAACTGAAAGTATTATAGATAACATATTTTTGGTTTAAGACATTCTTATTTAATTTGTGATCAAATTTGTATCAGAATGTATATGAAAACAAACATGGTAAATGTATATATAAAATTATTTAAACATTATAAATTATAAGTTATAAAAAATAAAATTGTACTTAAAATATAAACATTAAAAAACAAATTGTCAAATCAATTAGGCTTATTCAAAAATCCCTTTTATCAAAATTTAAATGACAAGTTTATATATTTCTTATAAACTTGTAAAATATTTTCTTTTTAAATAAAAACTTTAATGCATAATGTAAAAAATTATTAGGACCTAAATTTAGAAAAACTTAGAATTTGTTTATTTTTAAGGGGTATATGATATATTGTCCTAAACTTTATACCTTGTAACATTGAATATTTGAAGGTATGTAGGAAGTTTGTTTGCTTTATGATCAAATGTTGCAGTCCGGTCAAAAATAATATTTATAAGTCTACCTTATCACCTTTAACTATGTGGTTTAGTGATAATAAGAGTTTATGGTTGGTGTTTATACTTAAAGTTGATTGAAAAGAGTTTATAAAGGTGTCTAGTTGATTATGAAGTTTGCTATTTTGATCATTTAAGAAAATTGATGGAGTTGGTAAAGCATAAAGAAAAATCGATTCAAGATTGATTGCAAAGTTTAGTTGTGTAAACTAGATTAAAAATTGATTTGTAAACAAGATGTAATAAAAAGGATCACACACGAGTTCATAAGTAAGTATCAGGTTCTATCACAATTGGGGTAAATTTAATTATGTAAGTACTAATGGATTTACTTTTACAAGAATTAGGTGTCAACAATCATCAAACATCAGACATGGACAATTATACACATTGTTATTCAAGAACTTTCAAATCCTAAATCAATACCAAGTGTGTAAACGAATTCATTTCGTGATGTTATTAGTGCGAGTGAAAATTAACTACCACAAATTCAAAACAAGAACACCACATCAAATATAATTGTTCAAATAGTCAACACAATTAATAAATAGAAAAATCCCCAAATTGTTCAAAAACCCTAACTTACAATTTACATCGGGTGAACCTAAAGAAATTAGCCTCTCATGGCAATGATTGAAGCAAGCATGATTGAAGTGATGCCCATCTTCTTTGATTCTTCAAATGATTGTTGAGTGAAAATGATAATGTATGGAATTAGATTTTGATGTAGAGATTCAAGTATGAGATATGATAAGAGATTACTCTCAAGACTTGGTTATATAGTCTTCATTTTGAATTATGGTCAAATCCTAAGTTAAAATCCTCTTAATGACCACTTAATTTGGTCAAAGTCTTGATCAAATTCCCCTTAATTCCCCTAAAAAAATAATTTCTTTGACCTGAGTAACAGCGAGACGGGCCTTCACCAATTTTTCCATTTTTTTCTTCGTTTATTTCTTCTCGGATCATCCTACTTCTAATCCAAAGCTTCGTTTAACTCCCGAAATGCACCTTAAACTCCGTTAGACTTGCAAAATGCAAACCATATCAAAGTAGTGCATCCAAAACCATAAAATCACATAAAAATACAATCTTAAATACGAAAAATATTAGGCTTTCAACCACGTATCACTTTATTGACTAAAAGCAAAATCAAAATTTTATTTTATTAGGGAGCGGGGCACTCCACAGCCAAGGGTTTCGGCTACGGTTATCACGTGGTGTTTTAGTGGTTCTAGGCTACTTTGGTGTGAAATTGATATAACAGTACTTGATTGGTTGAGGTTAGGCAAAGTAATCATGAGTTCCTCTTCCCGTTATAACTAAATTTTGTTACATTTTCTATTTCTTATTCATTCGTGTTGTTGCTTTGAGAAGGTATATTTACACTTGTTTATTATGACTGTTTATAGTACTAGTGTCACCCATATTTATGTAACATGTTTTAAAGGTGGTTAAAAGGTAACACGGGTTATTAAGGAAAAAAACATAAGTCATTTTCACGGGTAATGCGGACATGATTTTTGCAGGTAAGTTAAAGGCAATCAAGGAAGCGATTAAGACTTGGCTTTCGACTGAGAAAGAAAAAAGAATTTCCAAAGAAAAAGAGTTGAACCAGATTATAGATTCCTTGATAAAGCGGTTGAAACTCGCGCTTTGTCCGAAGATGAGAAGTCAAGATGGATTGAAGCCAAGAAAGATCGGGAGGTTTTAAAAAATGAGGAAGCCCGGGACTTATTGCAAAGATCACGCATTAAATGGGCAATTGACGGAGATGAAAACACAAGCTTCTTTCACGGCATGATCAATTTTAATAACTGCAGTAAGCGCATTGGTGGATTTTTGGTTAATAATGAATGGTGTAACGAACCAAACAGCATGAAATGGGAGGCTCGTAGATTCTTTGCAAACAAATTCGCCGAGCCAATGCAACATAGACCTTCGTTTACCTGCCCCAGCCTCAAAACGCTGAATGAGGAGGACGCAAATAAGTTGGTTGAACCCTTTTCGCTTCAAGAAATTAAAGACGCAATTTGGGAATGCGGCAGTGATAAGGCACCGGGACCGGACGGGTTCAACTTCGCCTTTCTCAAACATTTTTGGGACCTTCTCAAATATGACATCTTCAACATTTTATCAGACTTCTATGAGCACGGATCAATCAGCCGGGGCTGCTCATCATCTTTCATTGTACTCATCCCTAAGTGCATTGATCCTGTGTCTCTTAGTGAATACCGGCCTATTAGTCTGATCGGGTGCATCTCAAAAATCATATCCAAAGTCCTTGCTTGTAGAATCAAAAAGGTAATGGGCAGCCTCATTTCCGAATTCCAAACCGGTTTTATGTCTTGCAGGAACATCCTTGATGGCCCACTAATTCTGAATGAAGTCATCGCGTGGGCAAGGAAATATAAAAGACCGAGCTTTCTGTTGAAAATTGATTTGGAGAAGGCGTTCGATAGTATTAATTGGAGATTTATTGAATCCGTGCTTCGGCAAATGGGTTTCAAGGACCGGTGGAGGAAATGGATTCAAGGTATTCTCCAATCATCCCGAGCCTCAGTTCTGATCAATGGGTCACCCTCTTGGGAATTTGATTGTTTCCGTGGCGTCCGTCAAGGCGACCCGCTATCGCCTTTCATTTTCATTCTAGCCATGGAAGCCCTCTCGTGTCTAATGGAGAAAGCCGAGTCTTTAGGTGCAATTAAAGGTATCAAAATACCACACCTTAATCCTCCTTTAACGCACTTAATGTATGCGGACGATGTAATGATTTTGGGCGAGTGGGACAATACTAGTATTGGCAATATTATACGGCTACTTAGATGTTTTTACCTCATTTCGGGTTTGAAAATGAATCATCAAAAAACAAGGCTTTATGGTGTGGGGGTGAACAATGAGGCTTTACTTGAGGTAACGGGTGAGACGCGTATCAATCACGGTTCACTACCGTGCACATATTTAGGTGTGCAAATTGGGGCCAACATGAACCAAATCAAGCATTGGAAGGACGTAATCGAGGTTTGTAAAAGACGATTGACAAAATGGAAGGCAAAAACATTATCAATGGGTGGGCGGGTCGTATTACTAAAAGCCGTGTTAGATAGTCTACCCTTGTATAACTTTTCTCTCTTCCGTGCGCCAAATGGAGTCATAGAACAATTAGAAAAATTAAGAAGGCGTTTCTTTTGGGGGGGGAATGATGAAAAAAACCAAAACGGCTTGGATAGCATGGGAAAGAGTTATTAATCCAAAAGATAAAGGTGGGGTCGGCTTGGGTTCCTTGAAACACATGAATATGAGTATGATCATTAAATGGTGGTGGCGATATAAGAACGAACCGAGCAGCCTTTGGAGAAGAATCATTGACGCCATTCATCATAATGATAGGGCGTGGTCTTATTTGCCTATTAAATCAAACATTACCGGTGTTTGGAGCTCTATCTCAAAGATCGGAAAGGACTTCGAGGACGCTAATATACAAGTTGATGGTCTGTTTAAAGGGGGTCTGGGAAACGGTTTGAGGATACGGTTCTGGCTTGACTGCTGGCTTGGCGATCTCCCGCTCAGGTACACATTCCCAAATTTATTTGCATTAGAATCAAATAAACGTTGCATCGTTGCAGCCCGTATTTTTCAGCAGGGGGTACTCGGGTTATGGGTTGGGACTGGATACGCGAACCACTGCAGGTACAAGAGAGACAGGAGCTCCAGCAGTGTACAAGCCTGCTGCAACAGTGCTCGCTTTCGGACTGCGCAGATCGCTGGACCTGGAAACCGGACAGCTCTGGTGTCTTTTCCACCTCCTCGTGCAGAAAACTTCTCGCAGCTACTGCCATACCTTTTTATCCATTCGAGTGGTGTAAGTTAGTTCCAAAGAAAGTCAATCTTCTAGTTTGGAGAAGCGAGCAGGAGCGTATTCCCACGCTTGAAGGATTACATCGAAGAAACATCATCAACACATCTACCTTATGCCCTTTATGTAACGATCATGCTGAAAGTGCCGAACACCTCTTCACTTCCTGTTACTTCGCAACTCATATTTGGCAGAAAGTTTGTGAATGGTGCAACATTCCTCCGCTCATCACCTTCGTCTTCAAGGATTTACTGAATGCTCATAACATAAGCGGGGTTAGCAACGTAAAGAAAAATATCATCAAAGCAATCATATTAACAACGATTTGGGTAATTTGGATTACAAGGAACAAGAAAATCTTCTCAAGAAAAAGGTCGTGTCTTGATCAATGCCTAGGCGAAATAAAGTTATTATCTTTCAACTGGATCACGAATCGTGGAAAGCAGTTATCTAAGGATTGGAACAAATGGGTGATTTTTGATTTCAATGTATAACTTATTGTTAGGCTTGGTATATTAGGCTTGGTGTATTATGTTTATATCTAATTAGCACCTTGCTATTAGATAGCATTGTAAATATTGGGTTTGGTAATAAAATTAATTTGCCTTTAAAAAAAAAAGTCATTAATATTGTAATTGTGATTAGCATTTTATATTTAAAATGGACTATGTATGGGTACAAATTTCCAGTGAATCTTCATGATTGTCAAAAAACATAAACATTTGTTGACAAATACTTTTTATAAGGTTTAATCCATATTCAAAATGAAAATCTAACCACAAGATTTGTTGTCTAATAATACTTAAAACATTTCCGTACTTGTTTAATTCTGTCCCAACAAAAAGAATCCAAATTTGTGTACTTTTTTTATACAAAAATCAAAATAAAGAAAAAAACAAAACTAATGTGACAAAATAGTAATTTGTTGAAAGTTTAGTGGCCAAAGTCTAAATTTTAAAGATGCAAAATCGCAATCCACTACTTTCTCTCCCTACCTGTTAAAAAGAATCTTTTATTAATTTTCAGAATTTTCTAAACTAAAATAAATGCAAGAGATATATCAAACGTCATTAGAGCGCGTGTCTAACACTCTTTAAAGAATATTGTGTTTATTGGTCCGTGATTTACACGTGTTTCTGTGCGCGTGGGTTTTCTCTGTGTGAGAATCGATGATTTCGTCAGCAACTAAAAAAACAATTTGTGATGGAATCCACTAGTTAATCTGTGGATTAACTTTGCTAATGTACAGCAAAGCATGATTAACAAAGTTATGTTTAGACCTTAAACTGTTGTAGGACTTCTTAATCACCCTCTTACTTTTAAGGTTATGTTATGGTTCCTTCGTTCTCAACTATCAACTCAGCGCCACCTCATTATCTTTTTCATCTTTCAATTTCATCATCGAATCCATGTTATGGTTAGGTATAAGCTTAGCGATGTACCGGTACTGATCCCAAAATCACAAGAAAATGACGTAGATACCGAAAATGTTCGGTGTAATATGGTAGTCAAGGGTAAATCAATCCAAAATACCGATAGCATACCGAACCAAAAATGCAAAAAAAAAAATGGGTACCGAAAATGGCCCAATACGATATGGTGTGGTTCCGGTACAAGATACCATTTGCTCATCCCTATGATCATTTCCTTTCGCTTCACCTTTTTTTAATATCTGTTATAGAGAGAGAAAGATATAAAGAGAGGGGGCGTGTGAAGGAAAGACGGATGATGATCAAGATAGCCTCCATTGTATCACTGGACCAAGAGAGGGGGCGTAGTGTTCCCCTTCTTCTCCATCAAATGTGGCACCTCCCCAAATTCACTCCTGACTTCATAACGTGTGACCTAATTAAATGGCAAGATGTTCTTTATATGGATATGTATGTTGGTATAGTACCTTAAATGTAAGAATATGGCAAGTGTCCTCCCTTGTATGGGGTGGATTTTGTTAATCTTAGGAGACGATTTGGTTAATCTTAGGAGACCATTGGGTTGGTGGCCCAATGGTAGGAGCAAAGCTTCTAGGAACATTTAAGGAGAGGTCATGGGTTCAAGTCCCATAAGGAGTAAAAATTTGCCGTTCAAAAAAAAAAAGTGCTGAATTATTAAGATGTCTGAATGGTTAAAAGACTCTGAATGATTAAGTGCTGAATGGTTTAGCTATGCACCAAGTTTGAATGATTCAGCTCTTAATCATTTCATTCAGATGCTTTTTTAGGTTGAAACAAACGGTCTGAATGCTAAAACCATTCAAAGCTAAATGATTCAGAGCCTCATTAGAAGGCTACCAACAGACCCTTAGTCATATATTGGTTTGTAAAACCATGTCATATGCTAGAGCTCAATCCAATAATCAACTTGAAATATCAAATACTCAACTATTATTATTATTACAATCCTTTGATATTTATAATTTCATTTTTTAACTATTTCAAATACTATTTATTATATTTTATAGTTATATAATATATAATATAACTATAAAATATAATCAATTTCGGTAACCAGGTGAGTATCACTTATTACTAGGGCTGTTCACGAGCCGAGCCAAACCGAACGGACCTTTGCTCATGCTTGGCTCATTTTCAAACCGAACCGAGCTGAGCGGCTCGTTTACAATCGAGCTAAAAGCAAACGAGCATTTTTCGAGCACAAATTTTTTTCGAGCGAGCGTCGAGCGAGAAACGAGCGGAGATTAATTTAGACAACCATGAAATTGGGATGTTATCTTCAATGTTTCGTTGTCGAGTGACAACTAAGGTGGAGTTGTCCGATGAGTACACTAATATTGAGGTCCGAGTGTTCAAGAATGAGGCTTAGGTTGAGGCAATGAGCATATTACAGAGAACAATTTGTCGCATTGTGGCGTAGGGTGATATCAAGCGACGACTACAGACGGACGACTAATAACATAAAGAAGTTAAGGCTGTTGCGTTACGACTTACGGTTTTACTACTAAATCTTGTGTTAAATATTTATTTGATAAAGCAGACTAGTCGTATTTTATTTTGCCAAATGTTATGCATAAATATATAAATATTACTATAATTTGTGCGTATATATAATTATATATATATAGTAGATAAATAATAATTTATTCGAGCCGAACCGAGCCGAGCAGACCTTTGCTCGTGCTTGGCTCGTTTACAAACCGAACCGAGCCGATCAGCTCACTTACAACCGAGCGGACGATCGAGCGAGCATTTTTCAAGCATTTTCCGAACGAGCGACGAGCGATACACGAGCGACGAGCGATTTGAACAGCCCTACTTATTACCATACATGTCTTAACTCCTTGAAAAATAGTTATAGTTGATCTTGTGTGCAATCACATACTCAAAAGTGTCTATTGAACGTTTAAAGCATTTGATTTTCTTGTTAAGTTCGGCCCTTTCTACTATCACTACTTGAATACGGTAATAAACATCACTGCGTAAAAGAATTTAATTCAAACTAGTCTACTTAGTAGTAATTTCATATTCTAAATAGTTATTGAGAATGATATATTTAAAAGTATAAACTATGATGAGTTGATCAACAACTTTGATTCTAAAAATGCTAAAAAATTCCTCATGGTTCATTTAACTATGTAGAATGATTTTGTATTGTTTGTTTTTAGCAATGATCATACTTGTACTAATGTTATAAGTTTTACAGGTGGAATCGAACGTGGTGAAGATAGTGTCAGACTTCAAGAATTTGGCTTTTCTTTGGTATAAACATCGGTTTAAAGATGGTATTGTCGATTGGGTTAGATGGTCCAATTTTGATTTAATGTAAGTTATTCGTTTGTGGTTTTCCGTTGGCTTTCTCCGCCTTGGAGATTGTTAGCGTTTTTGTGTTAATGTGAAAGTTTCTCTTAAAAAACAAAAAAAAAGAAAAGAAAATTAAAAATTAAAAATGTTATAACTTGTGGCACATGACCTTGAAATCTCAGAGACAAATGAAGAAACCCAATTCTTTAAAAATGCTCATTATTTAAGCATCAATGCCAACTCTAGGGTATATTAGGTTTTTGAGGTGAAACTTTTGAGGTGAAAGTGATGACTCTGATGAGAGTAGTGGACTTCACATGGTCAAAAAAGTTATATAAGTTTAAGCATCAATTTTGCAGTTTTAAAAGTTGATCAACCCTTTTCTATATTCCTCGAAATACAACTTTTTGATTGATCTATCTTTATCTATTTAAGTTTTAATCAATAAATTGTAGGTCTGTAAACGAACCAAACGTTCATGAATTGTTCGTGAACTGTTCGGCAGGAGGTTCGTTTATTTAAATAAATGAACAAACACGAACACAATTTTTTGTTCGTTTATTTATATTTATGAACGTTCGTTTATGTTCGTTCATTTATATTTGTTCGTTTACTTTTGTTCGTTTAATTAAACTTTACTTTATTTTTTATTATTTATTTTCTTTTGTTAAGTAACCCTAACCCTAACATTCTAAACGTATCACTTATCATACACTAAAAAATGTGAGGTCTTGAGTTCAAGTCTCACAAGGAGCAAGAAATTCGCCTTTCAAAAAAAACTTATCAGCTCTCCACCCTTCACAACCCCACATCCCTTCTTCTCCACACTCCACAACCCTACCTTTTTTTGGTAGATACATGATGAATATTTTGAATGAATCATGTACATTCAAACTACTAATTTAGATTTGGTTTTGGTTGCATTGTGATGTATTAGACTTGGTTAAACTGTGATGAATCATTATTAACTTGTTTTTGTTTGTGTTTATTAATGTTCGTTTGTGTTCATTAATGTTCGTTTATGTTCATGAACTGTTCATTTAGGTTTTAAATAAACAAACATAAACGAACAGGAACACGAAAAAATTCTTAATGAATGAAAACGAACACAAAAATGTGTTCGATTATGTGTTCGTATTCGTGTTCGGTTAAAATTAAATGAACAAACACGAACACGCCTGTATTCTTATTCGTTCGATTCATTTACAAGCCTAATAAAATATAAATGTTAACTTTTAAGAAGATATAAGTTTGAAGTTATTGAGTTCACTTATAGAACACAAAATTAAAAAGAAAGTCGTCAAAAGATGTAAACGTTGTTAGCTTGCAAAAATTTTCATATTCTGGCCTTCTTCATTAACTGTAGCAAGTTAATTTATAAACCCTACTAGTTTTATCTCTCGGATGTTTTTCGGAATAGATAAACCTAATATGGAGTGGTAAATTGTGTGTACCGTAAAAGGAATATGTTGTTTTTTCAGGAAAAAAATGTAATGGATCAATACTCGATAATTCATAAACCTTCTTTTACGTGTGCACATATTGGTCGACTGAAGTTTCTATACAACTTTGTCACTTCCTTAAGACAATTTAAAGCTATGATGTGAACCTGGAAAAAAAAACAACCAAATTGGTATCAAATGACATGTCATGATGATGATTGATTTAAGAGGCATGCGTGGCGGGGTGATTAATTATCACTTATTAGCTAGAGATTTATCTGATGTCTAAGAATCATAGGCTACGTCTAACCGGCTTAGCAACCTTTGTAATCAATGTTCCTAGCAATATCAATCAAAATACAAAAAAAAAAAAAAATAGATCTTTACCAAACTGACTACATATATGAATATATATATATATATACACACACACACACACACACTAGTGGGTTTACCCGTGCGTTGCGACGGGAACAAAAAAACTTGTAATACGCTAACAGTTTTCCCACCGCGCATTGCAGCGGGTAAATCCTGTCGACAAACATGCATTCCTTAAAGTTTGGTTCGTATTGGTCGACTTATTGTATAAAATTCTACGAAAATGATATGGGGAGCGTAGTTCTTGACGCTTCTTAAGCAAGTCCTCCTCTTGCTTATAGACACACATAGTCATTGATCAATTAAAGCAACACCAGAATTTGAGAGGAAAATCTTTCTAGGAAACAAATTTTACCTGGCAAATTCAACTTTAGTGTCATAAAAATCCAATACACATACTTGTAAATTAAAAAACACAAAGATGCCAAACAAGTATCAAAATCATTAAAGCGTTAGTTCAAAATTAGAAGAGGATAATTTTTTAACAGAACTCTCGAATCCAAAATTAAAAAAACAACCTCGAGTATTTACAGTTGCGATGTAATTGATTGTAAGATGTCTTATTTGATCATTTATGTTTCTTCTTTTATTTACATAGGTGAGTCGTAGTTGTAATCTTATTCTTTGTTTGTAATGTTTTTCTTAACACAACAAAGATTATTTTTCCCATGAATTGGCCCAACCAAACTTCCTATCGAACACACTTATGCGATACACAGTCACAATTTGCCCAACCGAACTTCCCATCGAACACGCCAATGTGATATACAAGCGTGATATTTCAAACTTCCCATCGGGCTCGGATTGTTTTGCCATCCCCTAATAATGTTAGGATATATATAAAAAAATGAAAATTGCCATTAAAGCTCTAATGTTATCATTCAAAGTAAATTGAAAAAAAAATTGTAATTTATTTATAAAATTTCAAGTGAAATCAACAAAACTTCAAATTTATACTCAAATGATGACATAGGAATCCATGAGTGTGAGCACCAATTATAATCTAAGTTGTCAAAGGTGCGCGCATGGGGCACGGTGCTCAAGGTCAGCTCAACGCACATATGAATAGTTAACTGAAAGACACGCTTTCTAGCTTTTATGAGTGTGCTTATTCGCCTTGACAAGATAGATTACAATATAAATATTTCACACACATCACTATCAAATGTCAATAAGCTGGGATTTTCTTCCCTCTCCTTATTACATTATAACCGTAGAAGAAAATGACAATGGAAGCGAATATTACATTATAACCGTAGAAGAAAATAAGTGTACTTTAGAGAATATAACATAAACTAAAATATGTATGTACATGGAAATGGGTTGATGAGCTGTGATGTCTCCAAAACAAAACAAAACAGATTTGATCCTAAAAAATAAACAATTCAATTGAATGATAAACATGAAACCACAAGTTACAGAAATTGAAATAAAAAGAATGTAAAAGAAAACACGGACAAAATAATGAAAAAACATATATAAGAACTAACAAAAAGCTTAAAAACTAAATAACTAACTAAATAATTATAAATATAGAATATACAATATACAATATTACAAGTGTTGGCTTACCAACATAATAATCGATAGTGCAAGACTACAAGTGTTGAACAATATCATTCGATGACTGCTTCCAATAGAAATAAAGAAAATGGTGTGATAAGGCAATGGTATGAGGGGTTTTAGAGATTAAATTGAGGGATGTTGATTTTAATTCATCATTGAAGATGAGAAAAGGAAAAGGTGAGGCATTGAATCTCAATTTGAATTCATTAAAGAAGAGAAAATCAAAAGGTGAAGCAACTAATAATAGAGATGACTTGCATTTGTCATTTGTACACTTGTAATCAAATGTTGCACATAGGGGCATAAAGCGAAGGATTTGGCAAAAAGATAGTTGTTTACCTTATGACCTTTTGTATGCCATCTTAAAATTGACATGAAGTGACTATTTTAACCATCTCTCATCCTTTATAATGTAGTATATATATATATATATATATGTAGTTAGCGGGTTATTATATGTAATAGTAGGTGCAAAAGCATATATATAGGGTTGGGATCCGTTGAGAACTCGATGAGTTGCGAGAACTTGACGTAAAACGTGAAAAAAAATCGCACGCTGATGTAAAAACACGTAAACCCCGCTGTAAAAAAAATACATGAATTTACTCCGAATTTACACCGATGTAAAGGATTTTTACCCATATGTAAGTATATTAATATTTTATTTAATATTTTATTTTTGTTTAGTTTTGGACCACATATTCATTTTTTATTAAAATAAGTGTGTGGTTATAAAGTGAGTTCCTATGGTTCTCACAACTCAAAAGGGATCTTAAATGATCCTACTCATATATATATATATATATATATATACACACACTAGATTATACCCCGGGAGCGTCCCGGGGTTGAGAAATCTAATATGACATATCAATTTTACATATGAAATAGACTGATGCGCTTTACAGTTACATGCAGGGAAGCTTCAGGTAGCATGTCACCCCCTCAAATTTCCACCTTCGGAGTTCTACCGCGAGTCGTGTGACACACCAGGATCCAAGTCAACGGTCACAATAAACGACGTCTAAATGTAAAAACATACGTAAACAAGAACCATGCATAAGTTTAAAAACAACATTCAACAATGCGGAAGCATTTAAAGTTTACAAAAGTCATGCAGAAATAAAACATAAGTTCAAAAGTTCATAAATCCAAAACGTGCAAATGAGACCCTAGACGCGAGACGACTCCAGTGCGACCTCGTGGGCCTATCCGACAGCTACTACCTTAGCGACCTGAGAAAACATGCTAAAAGAGTCAACATATAATGCTGGTGAGTTCACATGTTTTAATTAAACGTTTAAAGTGATCCTTCGAAAACCGTTCCCATCACAGTTACTACTATGCTTGTGAGAACGCTAGCTAGGCGCAGAATGAGATACTCATACGGGTGAAACCATTGCTGACTAAGCCGTGTAGTGACCCTTAGTTTCCTATGGGCTACCGTCATCACCGGTAGACCTTGTTTTGTTAGAGACAATATGCACCCGCCCGGTCCAACCGTCGAGTGGGGTTTGTCAGTTCCCAATAGCGCTATCCATATTTCCCCGCCATATACCCATGTTAGTGGTTTCTAAGGGACTTTTGATGAACCGTATAGTACGATAAGTAAGCCATAGTATAACGTGATAAAGAGTCATGAGCCATAAGAGTTTAACAAGTCATAAATCATAAAAGAGTTTTAAGCATGTTTCTCCCCCGAAAACATAAACCGTAAAATGTGGGGCCGTGAACTCACCTTAGGTTGCGTATTCCGTTTAAGAGTAAACCGTATGCATGATATGAGTAAACCGTCTGTAAGATATGATAGCCCCAATGTAACAACCGGCAAAATTAAGGTAATTCCGTACTAATTAATTTAATGCGATTAACGTAATTAAACGTAATTATGTGTTGATTGTTTAACTGAGGCCTTAGAAAGATAGCAATTCCCAAATAATGCATAGGAATGCATAAGTTTAATGACAAAACATTATAGGATCATGCGCAAGCAAATCTATCCGGTATGGACACTGGCGATTACCCGGTAAAAATTAAATAAGCGAAACGAACCCCGGACACCCGGAATATATAATAAATGATATTTTCACAAAATATAATGAGTTTTGGAAACCCAAAGCCATACGTGAAAGCTTATTGTACAAATCTCCCGGTAACAAGTAAAGTGCGCGTACCGCACCCAATACGCACGTAACACGTAATTTCACCCGGCAAAAGCCGAAATAAATTATCAGTAATTAAACTGGACTAAATTTAAGGAATATTAATGGTATTTTAATATTCGGGTGACACGCGGTTAAAAACCCAAGAATACCCGGACGGCACCCGCACATGATTAACTTAACTAAGTAAGGTTAATATTTAGCAAAAGTGGACCCCACCCACACCCTTTGGGGGCCGGCCTAGGGCCCACCCAAATGGGTAAAACTCTTAATTATCCTCTTTAACCTTTCATCTCCTTAATAATCCAATGATTAGAAAGATATTAATCATATTAATGCATGCAATTGTATTGGGTAGAAAATTAACTAATCACTTCCTCTCTCTCTCTCTCTCAAAAACTCGGCCAAACACCCCTAATATTATCCCCAAGATCATTTCTAATATCTTCCATAATCCTTCAAGATCTTACACAAAGATTTCCATCCAATCCAAGCAAGATACTAGTGATCTTGGAAGATTTGAAAGAAAGATAATATAACCCACTTGAGAGACACTTGAAACAAAATCACAAATTTCTTCTTCTTCTTCTTCTTCTTCTTCTTCTCCCTTGGCCGTAGGTATACACCCCTCCATCAACATTGTTCTTTCAATTTTTACACTAACAAATCATCTCTAAATCATCATCCATCAAAACCCCTTTGTGTGTTCAAGAGCTTGGAGCTTAACCCCTTTGGAAAAACACACTAAACCCCATCCAATCCAAGGTTGTTGTCTTCCCTAGCCTTGAGCTAGTAGTAAGTTTTACCTTGTTTGATTCTTAATGTTCATATTTTGTGCTTTTGAAAGCAAGTTGTACATTGATGGGTAATGAAATGGTTTTTGAAATGTAAAGATAATGTGTTTTGCTAGATTAAAAATGGAAGAATAATAACATAAATAAATCTTGGATTTATATTAATAAATGTAATATTTGGAGAAAATGTGATAAAATGAACATACACTTGAGTTGAAGGATGATTTGGGCATGATTGATGAAAAGAACTTGAATATGATGGAAGATGATTTTAATCATCATAAGATGACAAGATAATGCCAAAAATATATTAAAATGGGTTAGAGAATCATAGGTGAAAAAGTTCCATATTCAAAGTCTACTCACTTGAATAAGTGAAAAGTTGATATTTTGGATAAAAATATGGAACAAACATGTTTATAGCATCTAGGATGGATTATAAGATTATTAAAAGTGGAATGAAGTGAAAATAATCAAGCACTAATAAAATGGTTCTTCAAAGTCCACTAAAATGGAAGAAAATGCCAACCATGAAAGATAAGATGAAAAATGCAACAAATATAAGTTAAAGGACTAATATTATAACTTGGAAAGTTGAGGGACTAAAATATGTATTTTAGAAACTTTGGTCCAAAAATGCATTAACGAAGAGTTCGGTGTCAAAAGCATAAATAATAGCTTTTCCAAGTGTAGTTTTTGATAAACATGAGAAACTTACTTGTGTATAAATTAAAAGAGGCATTTTTATAAAGATGGAAGTTTTATAAAAATAAAAGGGTAAGTTAACATAAGGATTTTATAAAAATAAGATTTTATAAAATAATAGTAAAGACTTGGGAAGACTTGTACAAAAATGGATACTTTTATATAAACGGGAATATAAAAGTATCGGAAACATTTTTGGGTTACAAGTTGAACAAGTGGGGCTAAACATACAAAAGTATATTTTCCAAGAAATATACGTTCGGAATTGGAAGTATGAATAATATTTCCATAGAACGCATATTGGAAGTAAATGTGAAAAACGCTAACTAACGGACTTAGTTACATGAACTAACGTAAACGGATAAACGGACATACGAGAAAATGCCATTACGACAAGATAAAAATACGTATATATATTTTAAGGAAATAAAATATATATAACAAGGGTGAAACGTGCGTAACACTTTCCTAAGTGTAGAAAGAATATTCGTGGGAGAAAACACAATGTAACGAATTAAAAACGCTAAACGACACATGAACTTAACAAGTAGTATCCACGCGATGGTATATGTACATATGCTCGTTTTCGATGAAATTCTAGTATATCTATTTGAATGGGAAAATAGATATGCGAGAAGGAAAACCGAGACGAGTAGGTGAAGTATATCTACGAACGTGTGAATACCGACAAGATCCTAGTACATTTATTTAAATGGGAAAATAAATGTACGGTGTGGTGAGTCTAGTCGGGCGTTAAGAATATATTACCAAACGACAAGAACTTAGCATATTTATTTGAATGGGAAAATAAATATGTGGCAAAGTGAGTCGGGTCGGATAATAGGAAATCACATTATATCGAGCGAAACGATCCTAAGTATAATTATTTAAATGGGAAAATAATTATACGTTGGGTAGAGTCGTGTCGAGAATAATAGTGTACAAGGCACAAAGAATATTAATAAGAATAATATATGACTTGTAAGAAAAGGGTAATCCATCGCCAATGAACCTAGGATACGAAACTATTAAACGGGAATTGGGATAAAGACGTGGTCGGGAAGTTGGGTGTACAACTTGCCAAGGCACATGCACCAAAGGTGTAGTGACTTATACGCCTAGAACATTTGTAGGTGCGAGATCACAAACTTTACTATTTTCTTCTTTGAGCCGAGCACAGTTACAGGTGAGTCTCACGGCCCCATTTCTAAACTATTTAACGTTTTTACGGGGGAAAGATATGTTGGGATTTGTTTGACGGGTTGGACACTTGAGTTGTGATCGCCACTCGGGGTTGAGACCTCCCCACTATAATCATTAATTCAGGAAAGTGAAACCGAAGGAATATTTGAATAGTACTATTGGTGCCTGACAAGGCCCACCCCTAATCGATAGCGTCGATTATGCATCGGCGTATGACTGGGGTGCACGTATTCTGAAATCAAGTCGTAGGAATACCGAGTAACGACTTGGGGGGGGGGCATTATTAATTGTCTTGGTTTGGTTATAGGCTCAAGAAAATTGTAGGACTTTGCAACTCCTATAAATGTCATAACAAGGATATTCCCACAAGATAAAGTTTTATTAAATACAAAACCTGTGAACTCACCAATATTTATATATTGACGATTTTTTAGCATATCTTTCAGGTAATTGACAGATGAAGGTTAACGTGGCGAGCAGGGTCGGGGGAATCTCCAAGTCGGGCGTTGGATATCATGAAGGGGACTCGTCTCTCTATCCCAAGGATCTCGGGATATAGGGAGGAGCCTCCCTATTTATTCCAAAAACAATTTTAAGATTATGTATGAATAATTTGACATGATTTTCAACGTTGAATAAATACCCGTTTGTTTAATTAATATTGTGGTTTGCATTAATCTTGGCTTAATCCTCTTGAACCGTCGCGCCACGTGTTTCCGCCATAGGCGTGGTGTGACAGAAAGTGGTATCAGAGCCAAGGTTATAACGAATTAGCATTTTTAAAATCTAAACTATAACCGGATTTGGTTCAAAAGATAAAGCTTTTATAATAAATGTGAAACGCAATAAATTAATTTTCCAACGACCATTTGGGTATGTGGAGATTCCGACCAAGCTAGCCATGGGTAAGGATACGTGTTATTTTAGTATTAGATGTTAGGACGAGTACCGTAGATGTGTGCCTTAACTATCTAACGAATAATACTTAAATATTAGTACGGTTCTTTTGCCAGGATGTCAGACGCAGGGAGCGTAGCACCGAGCTACGACAGTAGCATCCAGATCATCCCAGCACCGCCAGCGGAGCCGATCGAGGTTGTGGTACTCGATCCTGAGGATGACGATATGGAGGTTGACGCCGCCGCAGAGGGCGCAGACGGAGATAGCTCCGACGAGACTGACCCGAGCGAGGACCCAGCGTGGGCCCCCGCTGGAGGCGACGTGGCCGCCGTGGCCGACCTACCGATGGCCGAGGCACCGCAGGCTGACTTGCCTCTAGTGCCATTCCAGGCAGCACCACTGCCAGCACTTCCCATCCGAGCCGTCAGGGACTTCCCTGTAGGCTGTGCAGGTCCATCGTGACCCGTCCCCACACAGTCGGAGACCGTGGAGTCTCCATACGACCGACATGCACACGTCGATCGTGAGCCCCTACCCACCCCACCTATTCCCGTTACCCCAGGCATGAGACTCGTGCCCGTTTCCTGAGGACACAACGGGTGGATCTCGGACGACTCCGACGATGAGTCGACCGCATCGGTGGAGCACATTGCTGTGCCGATCCCACCAGCAGACCAGGAGGAGCATGTCGCTCCGATGATAGGGCACGCCACCACTGCACCGGCCGCCCTACCCGCCTTACCAGAGCCCGTACCACAGGATGGGCTAGCCTCTACTGGGCACATCCTTGAGGGCAGCTCAGCCCGTAGCTCTGAGCTGCACCAAGCAGGTTTGGCAGCTCACGCCACTGCTAGCCCTCCCACCCCTACCACCGTGATATCCGCTCCAGAGTGGGTCGCTGTCACACAGCCTCTCATGGTCCCACTCGCCGAGCTTATAGTCCCCTCACCAGTATCCATGACGCTACCTATCACCACCTTTCCCTTACTACCACCCCTACCCGAGATGCTCCCCACACCACCACCTGCACCATTCACTATGGATGCAGGTGCCCCTTTTTCTGATACCCCCACTTGCACCGTATACTCTAGGTGCAGGAGACCCATACCAGGTACCACCCCACTTCTTCACTGGACTACAGGGCTTTGCCCCACCCTTCACACCCCTACCGATACCCGATATAGTCGGCCCATCCTAGCCGACGTATACTGACATCCCTGGGCCGTCGCAGCCCCACGGGATGGCCCCACTGTCAGGACCGGCATGGTCCACAGTGATCTCCTTGGAGAGAGACTTTCAGACTCTCACCGACACGGTGCAATGCACCGTGAACCAGATGGAGCAGCAGGCCCAACTCATGTGGGCCAGGATCATCGACGCCAGAGATGCGCTGGCGCATTATGCTGAAGAGTTGCTGAGCATGGACGCTCATTGCGGGATTACGGGCGACGCACACTTTGCGCATCGCCAATTCTTGTACGATCGCATTATGGCGATCAGTATGACCATTAGCATGTACGCCCCCCAGTATTAGTACCCGCCGCCGCCGCCACCACAGTAGTGATACTTCAGAGACACTTGGAGGATCACCTACGGACATAGTAGTAGTAGTAGTAGTAGTATGATAGCAAAGTATGGGTTATAGCACCCATCTGCATTTTTGCCTAGCCGAGCGGGATTGTGCCGGTATATGACATTATATTTCTAGTGTATTTCAAAAGAGCGATGTATGAGGAATGTATCCTCGGTTTTTGTTATTACGAACAAATCATTGTACTCGTGGTATTGAAATTAATGAAAATTTTGTTATGGTAAAATATGTGTTATGATTGTCTACGATTATTATTACCTGTTCTGTATATATGGTGATTGTGTGATGATGTTGTGGTGATTATTGTATTCATGTGTTGTGTTGTTATTTATACGTTATGTATGACGATATTGTATGAATGATCGCCAAATTAACCTTTGATAATGATTATTGAAGAAAATGGCACCAGCCACCCGAAGCAACAGTGGAAACGAAAGACTACTGTCACACCCCGACTTTTCCCTCGTCGGTTGCGACGTTTGGTGCCTTTTCCAACGCAGCGGAAAGTTGCATCTAAGACTCTTATATCCTGAACGCCATTGCTAATCCTCTAGAATCCCCGATCCCAATATGTCGACTACTCCAACCATGCCGTTACCAAAGTTTAAACCTGAAAGACATACTTAAAAGTCAACATATAATGCTGGTGAGTTCATAAGTTTTGCAAAATGTTATCAAACATTACCAAGTTCCAAAAGTGTTACCATGTTCACCCTATCCATACTATAACAAATCGAAAACCAAAGTACGCTAGCTAGGCGTATGTTTTGTTACTATCACGATTGGAAAACCATTACTAACTCGCAAACCAGATGTCGTGCCCGATGTAGTAACCCTGTTGTTCCTGTTTGAGACAATATGCACCCGCCGACCCTCCAAGTCGACGAGCGGGGTTGGTCACTCCCAATAGCGCTATTCACATTTCCCCGTTGTGCAAACCCGCACATTCATGGTTCCCCCCGGGACTTCCAAAGATCGTATAGTAAACCATAGAAACCCATAGTATGACAGTAGTTACCAAACATAAGGTTTACCACATGTTTTCTCCCCCGAAAAGTGAAACCAGTTAAAAGAGGGGCCGTAAACTCACGCAACCCGTTTCATTTTCCAAAACTTTGTTTCGTTTTAAGTTCCTCAGTTTTTTCATAAAAGAAGCATGTCTTCCACCCCGGAAACATTTATAAAACAGTAAAAAGTGGGGTTATGAACTCACCTTAATTTCCGTGTTAAGCTAGCAAACAAAGCCTGAAACCTCAACCGACTTCCTCGTGCCCTAATTACCAACAAAGGACACCTTAACAGTCTATCACACATAAGCCTAGCTTATTAACCACCTAAAAGATAGTCTATCCGACTGTCTAGACTCGTGTGTACCAACACGAGTCTAAATACGTTTCAACTCGACGAACCGATCATGACTTATCTTAATTTTCGTATTACATAACACCCAAGTTGCACACTTGTTACTATTTGTGTATAAACCATGTTGGACTAGTACCCCGAAACGTATATTATCCTGAATCGTAGCTCGTCTCGCAAATCATGTAAATGTATTTGTTTTGCGTAATTATATTTTAGAAAATACCCTTTGAGGAAATACAAATTTAGTTATTAAACCGATCAATGACATTTGTTACTTTTTCCCAAATATTGTTTGAAATCATCTTTATTGCTACGAATAAATAGTCCTTAAAAGCATTTCGATTTGTATATAATAATGCATTTGTCCAAAACACTTAGGGAAATTTATTTATAAAAATGGTAGTTCGTTACGCTTTAATTTTATACAAATTTGGGCAGAGTTTCCTCTGTTTTTGTACAAACCAGACAACACCCGTTGTCTACAATTTTCCCCAAAATCAACTTTCAAACACAATTCATCAAGTCCTTTTATCCACATTTCCGATTCACGAGACTATACGTTTCGTCACCTATGTATACTTATTTATATAAATATATATATATACCAATATATATATAATATAGTCCGACAATATAGTACAATTATATTTAGTCTGAGTTCGAAACCATAAGTCACGTCAAGTTAATCGTTTACCAAATCGTTCGATATTTAATATTGTTACCGGTTATTGTTTTTATTTGGTTCGTTCGCGAGTCAAAACTGTTCATCCATATCAATATATTTATAAATTTACAATATTCATAAACATAATAATATTTACAAATATATAAATTTATAAATATAAGATATCTATAATAAATAATAAAATACGAATGTAAGTTATACCAAATCATCGCGTGTAACCCGGAGCCACCTCGAACTACGTGTAGGCCGGAACCAAAGTTTGACCAGCTTTGACTATCCAGATCTGACCCGAACAAGACCCGAACCGAACCCGTGACTCGAACCCAAAACAAACCAAAAGCTGAACCGTGTCCAAATATCACAACACCCAAGACCCAAAACTGTCTCGAGATCAAACGAAAACGGATCTGACCCGGACCTAACCGGGACCAAATCTGAACCAAGACCCCAGGCCCGAACTCGAAAACGAACCCCAGCAACCTGCTCCAAAACCCGACCAGATCTGACCCGACACACCCAAACCACAACCAAACCAAACCGAGCCAAAAGCAACCGTACCTGAACCAACCTCGGCTGCAACCACCAGACGCCACCTTTCTGAACCGGCATCCACCACGAACCACCACCACCGGGCCGAACCAAACCACCAACCATCACCCTCAACCACCACAACCGAAACCCTCCAAATCTGAAACAACCACCATAACCCGCCGAACCACAACCGACAACCACCATCTCCTCCCACCTGCTGAACCAACCATCTCAGCCGCCGGTGACGAGGTCCAAGCCCACCTCGTCGTCCAGATCTACCCGAGACCCAATCAGACCCCCAAAAACAAAGAGAACTCACCGGACCATCGCCTCCACCCCGAACCATCACCTGCGCCGCCTTGAACCTTTATAAAGTAACCACCACTTCAGCCGCTACCCTACTGAACCGGCACCCCTGATCTGTTGCATTTGAAGATGTTCACGGGGCCACAGCCCTGTGCCGCCACTGTTGCTGCTGACTTAGGGTGTTTCTTCGGGGTGACAGGGCTGCGCCGCCACCACCAGGGACTGTGGTGGTCGGCCGGTGTTGAAACAAGTGGAGGGAGGGAGAGTGAGTGCGAGGGAGATGAGAGGGAGGGTAGAGAGAGAGTGACGGTTTTAGAGAGAGAAAGTGAGTGGCTAGGGTTTTGAGTTGGATGAATAATGAGAAGAAGAAGAAGAATATGATGCTTTTATACCTAGGGTTCACTTGGTAGGTGGATGTCGCGTATATGAGCCTGTTATAACGTAAAATGTCTCGGTATCTATTTAGGCTCGATTATTGGTTATAAAAGTTAGTCGGTTTTGTTCGAAATGTAAAACACAACTAGACCGAGCAAAAATATAAATATCTTCGTTGACTGGCATGTGCGTTCAATGCACGCGTTTACATCACGTTAATTAAATCGGTCGCAGTTCCCATTGTAAAAACGATCACTAAACTTCCGAAACTTTATAATTAACAATATTTATAATAAATATTTATTTCCAATAAATAAAATCATACCGATATTGATCGAAAGTTGCCGGTTGTCACATTCTCCCCATGTTACAGAAATTTTGTCCTCAAAATTTGAGGTAGGATATCATCTAAGAACCAATGGTAATACAACAAAAATAGTCAACGGACTTGCCGGTACAAATGGCACGAAATAAAGTTTCAGAACCAACTGGATGCAAAGTGTAAACAATAACTTTATCAACAAATACTATTGGCGCACCTCAAACGAAATAACTAGTGCACCAACTTTCTCATTACACACCACAAGGTGTGTCTGCATTTAAGGCAATAACAAACAAGTTGATGAAAGTGAGACATGTCAATAAAATCATTCATTATTCCAAGTAGATTGAATATTCACCGCAAGGTGCTGTATTAAATTCCAACAATTCGATTCAACTGAAATGTCGACTTAAAAGAAACTCATCGACGAAGTATCAAAGGATTCATTGCCCACAATGGCCTAACATAGCAAGACTAGAAGACGAACATTACGAGCAACGTAATGACAAAACAAATCATTAATGGAACAATTGTTTGATGCGAAGTCCTACAATAGACCTTCACAGGTTTTAAAAAAAAAAAATCCAAACATATAACAGTCGACACGTGTACAAAATGCGTGTCTAATTTGGTGAAAAGAATAAGGAATCAACAAAAATTAAATTCCTTTATGATTGAATGTTGAAGGCCACGAATACAAAAGAAGAGAGATGTAGATCGTACTAAAAAAGATATAACTAGGTTCTACAACATGAACCTTAGAAGTTCAAGAAACGAGATCATCAAGAACTTAAACTGGTTTAAGAAAAGCAAGGTCACAAATGACACGAACAGGGGAGAATCGACAATCACGTCCGTAACAACAAAATAATGAAAAACCCTTATCCATTATTTTTATATATAAATATATGTACAACAACCTAATAGCATAGATACCCTCACGATAGATGTCTTTAGAATTATCAAGTGCCTGTAAATTTGCAATAACGTGACGTCTACGTTATCGAAAATTTACCTCACCAGATCATCCTATTAACCTCCATCATGAGTATATCACAAGCACTCATTACATCCACATAGTAACACGTATATATATTACATAATATAATGTTTGTTGAATGCGCCACCTTTCCCAGTGCTCTTCCTGTCCGCATTCCAGCTTCTCAGCATCATCGGCAAAACGAGGTGCCTCATCAAGACATTTCTGACCCAAGTTGACCCTGACGACATAGCATGCTCCGGACCAGGGATGCGAGACCGCAGATGCTGCAACAATCCCTTTGCCAACTCGTCCAACTAATGCGACACGTGTGGGCGTTCTAGATACGTCCAAGCTTGAGTCGACACCCATTGGAGATACGTACTATATATACTTTACATATATACACATAGTATATAAACAAGTAAATTGTTCCTCATACCAAGAAACAATGACTCAGCTAACTCTATGTAAATAACCACTCTGATATCTAAAGCAATGACTCGCCAGTCACTAGTGAGGTATGCCTAACCACCACGTGTTATTATCCTTTCTATATACCACTATAGAAAATACCGACTTCCTATTCACATAAGAAAACTAAATGTTCCTTGCGCCGAAGGAATGTACGCTGAGCTAGTGTGATACACTAATAGTCATGCAACAGATTTGGCAACGGTTGGAATTCCAGTTCCTAGGCGTTCGTACTAAATATCATGTCTTAGAAATTTTGATCCCAACTTCAAAACAAACTCAGGTTAAAGCCTAGATATCTACCCAGATACCTAATTCGCTAAAACCGATGGCTCTGATACCAAACTGTCACACCCCGACTTTTCCCTCGTCGGTTGCGACGTTTGGTGCCTTTGCCAACGCAGCGGAAAGTTGCATCTAAGACTCTTATATCCTGAACGCCATTGCTAATCCTCTAGAATCCCCGATCCCAATATGTCGACTACTCCAACCGTGCCGTTACCAAAGTTTAAACCTGAAAGACATACTTAAAAGTCAACATATAATGCTAGTGAGTTCATAAGTTTTGCAAAATGTTATCAAACATTACCAAGTTCCAAAAGTGTTACCATGTTCACCCTGTCCATACTATAACAAATCGAAAACCAAAGTACGCTAGCTAGGCGTATGTTTTGTTACTATCACGATTGGAAAACCATTACTAACTCGCAAACCAGATGTCGTGCCCGATGTAGTAACCCTGTTGTTCCTGTTTGAGACAATATGCACCCGCCGACCCTCCAAGTCGACGAGCGGGGTTGGTCACTCCCAATAGCGCTATTCACATTTCCCCGTTGTGCAAACCCGCACATTCATGGTTCCCCCCGGGACTTCCAAAGATCGTATAGTAAACCATAGAAACCCATAGTATGACAGTAGTTACCAAACATAAGGTTTACCACATGTTTTCTCCCCCGAAAAGTGAAACCAGTTAAAAGAGGGGCCGTAAACTCACGCAACCCGTTTCATTTTCCAAAACTTTGTTTCGTTTTAAGTTCCTCAGTTTTTCATAAAAGAAGCATGTCTTCCACCCCGGAAACATTTATAAAACAGTAAAAAGTGGGGTTATGAACTCACCTTAATTTCCGTGTTAAGCTATCAAACAAAGCCTGAAACCTCAACCGACTTCCTCGTGCCCTAATTACCAACAAAGGACACCTTAACAGTCTATCACACATAAGCCTAGCTTATTAACCACCTAAAAGATAGTCTATCCGACTGTCTAGACTCGTGTGTACCAACACGAGTCTAAATACGTTTCAACTCGACGAACCGATCATGACTTATCTTAATTTTCGTATTACATAACACCCAAGTTGCACACTTGTTACTATTTGTGTATAAACCATGTTGGACTAGTACCCCGAAACGTATATTATCCTGAATCGTAGCTCGTCTCGCAAATCATGTAAATGTATTTGTTTTGCGTAATTATATTTTAGAAAATACCCTTTGAGGAAATACAAATTTAGTTATTAAACCGATCAATGACATTTGTTACTTTTTCCCAAATATTGTTTGAAATCATCTTTATTGCTACGAATAAATAGTCCTTAAAAGCATTTCGATTTGTATATAATAATGCATTTGTCCAAAACACTTAGGGAAATTTATTTATAAAAATGGTAGTTCGTTACGCTTTAATTTTATACAAATTTGGGCAGAGTTTCCTCTGTTTTTGTACAAACCAGACAACACCCGTTGTCTACAATTTTCCCCAAAATCAACTTTCAAACACAATTCATCAAGTCCTTTTATCCACATTTCCGATTCACGAGACTATACGTTTCGTCACCTATGTATACTTATTTATATAAATATATATATATATATATATACCAATATATATATATATAATATAGTCCGACAATATAGTACAATTATATTTAGTCTGAGTTCGAAACCATAAGTCACGTCAAGTTAATCGTTTACCAAATCGTTCGATATTTAATATTGTTACCGGTTATTGTTTTTATTTGGTTCGTTCGCGAGTCAAAACTGTTCATCCATATCAATATATTTATAAATTTACAATATTCATAAACATAATAATATTTACAAATATATAAATTTATAAATATAAGATATCTATAATAAATAATAAAATACGAATGTAAGTTATACCAAATCATCGCGTGTAACCCGGAGCCACCTCGAACTACGTGTAGGCCGGAACCAAAGTTTGACCAGCTTTGACTATCCAGATCTGACCCGAACAAGACCCGAACCGAACCCGTGACTCGAACCCAAAACAAACCAAAAGCTGAACCGTGTCCAAATATCACAACACCCAAGACCCAAAACTGTCTCGAGATCAAACGAAAACGGATCTGACCCGGACCTAACCGGGACCAAATCTGAACCAAGACCCCAGGCCCGAACTCGAAAACGAACCCCAGCAACCTGCTCCAAAACCCGACCAGATCTGACCCGACACACCCAAACCACAACCAAACCAAACCGAGCCAAAAGCAACCGTACCTGAACCAACCTCGGCTGCAACCACCAGACGCCACCTTTCTGAACCGGCATCCACCACGAACCACCACCACCGGGCCGAACCAAACCACCAACCATCACCCTCAACCACCACAACCGAAACCCTCCAAATCTGAAACAACCACCATAACCCGCCGAACCACAACCGACAACCACCATCTCCTCCCACCTGCTGAACCAACCATCTCAGCCGCCGGTGACGAGGTCCAAGCCCACCTCGTCGTCCAGATCTACCCGAGACCCAATCAGACCCCCAAAAACAAAGAGAACTCACCGGACCATCGCCTCCACCCCGAACCATCACCTGCGCCGCCTTGAACCTTTATAAAGTAACCACCACTTCAGCCGCTACCCTACTGAACCGGCACCCCTGATCTGTTGCATTTGAAGATGTTCACGGGGCCACAGCCCTGTGCCGCCACTGTTGCTGCTGACTTAGGGTGTTTCTTCGGGGTGACAGGGCTGCGCCGCCACCACCAGGGACTGTGGTGGTCGGCCGGTGTTGAAACAAGTGGAGGGAGGGAGAGTGAGTGCGAGGGAGATGAGAGGGAGGGTAGAGAGAGAGTGACGGTTTTAGAGAGAGAAAGTGAGTGGCTAGGGTTTTGAGTTGGATGAATAATGAGAAGAAGAAGAAGAATATGATGCTTTTATACCTAGGGTTCACTTGGTAGGTGGATGTCGCGTATATGAGCCTGTTATAACGTAAAATGTCTCGGTATCTATTTAGGCTCGATTATTGGTTATAAAAGTTAGTCGGTTTTGTTCGAAATGTAAACACAACTAGACCGAGCAAAAATATAAATATCTTCGTTGACTGGCATGTGCGTTCAATGCACGCGTTTACATCACGTTAATTAAATCGGTCGCAGTTCCCATTGTAAAAACGATCACTAAACTTCCGAAACTTTATAATTAACAATATTTATAATAAATATTTATTTCCAATAAATAAAATCATACCGATATTGATCGAAAGTTGCCGGTTGTCACATTCTCCCCATGTTACAGAAATTTTGTCCTCAAAATTTGAGGTAGGATATCATCTAAGAACCAATGGTAATACAACAAAAATAGTCAACGGACTTGCCGGTACAAATGGCACGAAATAAAGTTTCAGAACCAACTGGATGCAAAGTGTAAACAATAACTTTATCAACAAATACTATTGGCGCACCTCAAACGAAATAACTAGTGCACCAACTTTCTCATTACACACCACAAGGTGTGTCTGCATTTAAGGCAATAACAAACAAGTTGATGAAAGTGAGACATGTCAATAAAATCATTCATTATTCCAAGTAGATTGAATATTCACCGCAAGGTGCTGTATTAAATTCCAACAATTCGATTCAACTGAAATGTCGACTTAAAAGAAACTCATCGACGAAGTATCAAAGGATTCATTGCCCACAATGGCCTAACATAGCAAGACTAGAAGACGAACATTACGAGCAACGTAATGACAAAACAAATCATTAATGGAACAATTGTTTGATGCGAAGTCCTACAATAGACCTTCACAGGTTTTAAAAAAAAAAATCCAAACATATAACAGTCGACACGTGTACAAAATGCGTGTCTAATTTGGTGAAAAGAATAAGGAATCAACAAAAATTAAATTCCTTTATGATTGAATGTTGAAGGCCACGAATACAAAAGAAGAGAGATGTAGATCGTACTCAAAAAGATATAACTAGGTTCTACAACATGAACCTTAGAAGTTCAAGAAACGAGATCATCAAGAACTTAAACTGGTTTAAGAAAAGCAAGGTCACAAATGACACGAACAGGGGAGAATCGACAATCACGTCCGTAACAACAAAATAATGAAAAACCCTTATCCATTATTTTTATATATAAATATATGTACAACAACCTAATAGCATAGATACCCTCACGATAGATGTCTTTAGAATTATCAAGTGCCTGTAAATTTGCAATAACGTGACGTCTACGTTATCGAAAATTTACCTCACCAGATCATCCTATTAACCTCCATCATGAGTATATCACAAGCACTCATTACATCCACATAGTAACACGTATATATATTACATAATATAATGTTTGTTGAATGCGCCACCTTTCCCAGTGCTCTTCCTGTCCGCATTCCAGCTTCTCAGCATCATCGGCAAAACGAGGTGCCTCATCAAGACATTTCTGACCCAAGTTGACCCTGACGACATAGCATGCTCCGGACCAGGGATGCGAGACCGCAGATGCTGCAACAATCCCTTTGCCAACTCGTCCAACTAATGCGACACGTGTGGGCGTTCTAGATACGTCCAAGCTTGAGTCGACACCCATTGGCGATACGTACTATATATACTTTACATATATACACATAGTATATAAACAAGTAAATTGTTCCTCATACCAAGAAACAATGACTCAGCTAACTCTATGTAAATAACCACTCTGATATCTAAAGCAATGACTCGCCAGTCACTAGTGAGGTATGCCTAACCACCACGTGTTATTATCCTTTCTATATACCACTATAGAAAATACCGACTTCCTATTCACATAAGAAAACTAAATGTTCCTTGCGCCGAAGGAATGTACGCTGAGCTAGTGTGATACACTAATAGTCATGCAACAGATTTGGCAACGGTTGGAATTCCAGTTCCTAGGCGTTCGTACTAAATATCATGTCTTAGAAATTTTGATCCCAACTTCAAAACAAACTCAGGTTAAAGCCTAGATATCTACCCAGATACCTAATTCGCTAAAACCGATGGCTCTGATACCAAACTGTCACACCCCGACTTTTCCCTCGTCGGTTGCGACGTTTGGTGCCTTTGCCAACGCAGCGGAAAGTTGCATCTAAGACTCTTATATCCTGAACGCCATTGCTAATCCTCTAGAATCCCCGATCCCAATATGTCGACTACTCCAACCGTGCCGTTACCAAAGTTTAAACCTGAAAGACATACTTAAAAGTCAACATATAATGCTAGTGAGTTCATAAGTTTTGCAAAATGTTATCAAACATTACCAAGTTCCAAAAGTGTTACCATGTTCACCCTGTCCATACTATAACAAATCGAAAACCAAAGTACGCTAGCTAGGCGTATGTTTTGTTACTATCACGATTGGAAAACCATTACTAACTCGCAAACCAGATGTCGTGCCCGATGTAGTAACCCTGTTGTTCCTGTTTGAGACAATATGCACCGCCGACCCTCCAAGTCGACGAGCGGGGTTGGTCACTCCCAATAGCGCTATTCACATTTCCCCGTTGTGCAAACCCGCACATTCATGGTTCCCCCCGGGACTTCCAAAGATCGTATAGTAAACCATAGAAACCCATAGTATGACAGTAGTTACCAAACATAAGGTTTACCACATGTTTTCTCCCCCGAAAAGTGAAACCAGTTAAAAGAGGGGCCGTAAACTCACGCAACCCGTTTCATTTTCCAAAACTTTGTTTCGTTTTAAGTTCCTCAGTTTTTTCATAAAAGAAGCATGTCTTCCACCCGGAAACATTTATAAAACAGTAAAAAGTGGGGTTATGAACTCACCTTAATTTCCGTGTTAAGCTATCAAACAAAGCCTGAAACCTCAACCGACTTCCTCGTGCCCTAATTACCAACAAAGGACACCTTAACAGTCTATCACACATAAGCCTAGCTTATTAACCACCTAAAAGATAGTCTATCCGACTGTCTAGACTCGTGTGTACCAACACGAGTCTAAATACGTTTCAACTCGACGAACCGATCATGACTTATCTTAATTTTCGTATTACATAACACCCAAGTTGCACACTTGTTACTATTTGTGTATAAACCATGTTGGACTAGTACCCCGAAACGTATATTATCCTGAATCGTAGCTCGTCTCGCAAATCATGTAAATGTATTTGTTTTGCGTAATTATATTTTAGAAAATACCCTTTGAGGAAATACAAATTTAGTTATTAAACCGATCAATGACATTTGTTACTTTTTCCCAAATATTGTTTGAAATCATCTTTATTGCTACGAATAAATAGTCCTTAAAAGCATTTCGATTTGTATATAATAATGCATTTGTCCAAAACACTTAGGGAAATTTATTTATAAAAATGGTAGTTCGTTACGCTTTAATTTTATACAAATTTGGGCAGAGTTTCCTCTGTTTTTGTACAAACCAGACAACACCCGTTGTCTACAATTTTCCCCAAAATCAACTTTCAAACACAATTCATCAAGTCCTTTTATCCACATTTCCGATTCACGAGACTATACGTTTCGTCACCTATGTATACTTATTTATATAAATATATATATATATATATACCAATATATATATATATAATATAGTCCGACAATATAGTACAATTATATTTAGTCTGAGTTCGAAACCATAAGTCACGTCAAGTTAATCGTTTACCAAATCGTTCGATATTTAATATTGTTACCGGTTATTGTTTTTATTTGGTTCGTTCGCGAGTCAAAACTGTTCATCCATATCAATATATTTATAAATTTACAATATTCATAAACATAATAATATTTACAAATATATAAATTTATAAATATAAGATATCTATAATAAATAATAAAATACGAATGTAGTTATACCAAATCATCGCGTGTAACCCGAGCCACCTCGAACTACGTGTAGGCCGGAACCAAAGTTTGACCAGCTTTGACTATCCAGATCTGACCCGAACAAGACCCGAACCGAACCCGTGACTCGAACCCAAAACAAACCAAAAGCTGAACCGTGTCCAAATATCACAACACCCAAGACCCAAAACTGTCTCGAGATCAAACGAAAACGGATCTGACCCGGACCTAACCGGGACCAAATCTGAACCAAGACCCCAGGCCCGAACTCGAAAACGAACCCCAGCAACCTGCTCCAAAACCCGACCAGATCTGACCCGACACACCCAAACCACAACCAAACCAAACCGAGCCAAAAGCAACCGTACCTGAACCAACCTCGGCTGCAACCACCAGACGCCACCTTTCTGAACCGGCATCCACCACGAACCACCACCACCGGGCCGAACCAAACCACCAACCATCACCCTCAACCACCACAACCGAAACCCTCCAAATCTGAAACAACCACCATAACCCGCCGAACCACAACCGACAACCACCATCTCCTCCCACCTGCTGAACCAACCATCTCAGCCGCCCGGTGACGAGGTCCAAGCCCACCTCGTCGTCCAGATCTACCCGAGACCCAATCAGACCCCCAAAAACAAAGAGAACTCACCGGACCATCGCCTCCACCCGAACCATCACCTGCGCCGCCTTGAACCTTTATAAAGTAACCACCACTTCAGCCGCTACCCTACTGAACCGGCACCCCTGATCTGTTGCATTTGAAGATGTTCACGGGGCCACAGCCCTGTGCCGCCACTGTTGCTGCTGACTTAGGGTGTTTCTTCGGGGTGACAGGGCTGCGCCGCCACCACCAGGGACTGTGGTGGTCGGCCGGTGTTGAAACAAGTGGAGGGAGGGAGAGTGAGTGCGAGGGAGATGAGAGGGAGGGTAGAGAGAGAGTGACGGTTTTAGAGAGAGAAAGTGAGTGGCTAGGGTTTTGAGTTGGATGAATAATGAGAAGAAGAAGAAGAATATGATGCTTTTATACCTAGGGTTCACTTGGTAGGTGGATGTCGCGTATATGAGCCTGTTATAACGTAAAATGTCTCGGTATCTATTTAGGCTCGGTTATTGGTTATAAAAGTTAGTCGGTTTTGTTCGAAATGTAAAACACAACTAGACCGAGCAAAAATATAAATATCTTCGTTGACTGGCATGTGCGTTCAATGCACGCGTTTACATCACGTTAATTAAATCGGTCGCAGTTCCCATTGTAAAAACGATCACTAAACTTCCGAAACTTTATAATTAACAATATTTATAATAAATATTTATTTCCAATAAATAAAATCATACCGATATTGATCGAAAGTTTCCGGTTGTCACAACTACCCACAGCACCGAGGAGCTTGAAGCCCTAGTTTCGGGACGCATCGCCCAAGCTCTCGCGGAACACAATGCCACACGCACTGAAAGATCGCGAGATCGAACAGGGAGCGACCGACGCGAAACCTCCCTACCAGTAAGAGGGTTTCGAATGTATGCAATCGGAGTTTTCATAAAACTCCTACCCCATAATAACATGCTATTCTATTATTGCAGAAACGGCCTCGCGAGAGCGTGGCTGCACGTTCGAAGCTTTTCTGGACTGCAAGCCACTCAACTTCAGTGGCACTGAAGGCTCTGTCGGACTAGTCAAGTGGTTCGAGAAAACTGAAGCGGTGATCCGTATCAGCAGCTGTACCCCGCGACAAGCTGTCATGTACTCCACTAACCTGTTTCTGGACCAAGCACTAACATGGTGGAACAAACCAAGTGCAAACACTGGGAGACGATGCTGCTTACTCCTTGTCATGGTTGGAGTTGAAGGAACTGATGATCGCCGAGTACTGCCCGGCGAGTGAAGTGCAGAAGCTAGAGACCGAGTTCTGGAACCTCACCATGGTTGGATCGGACGTAGCTGGGTACACGTCCAGATTTCATGATCTCTCCCGGTTAGTGCCTCGCTTGGTTACCCCGGAAAGCAAAAAGGTGGAAAGGTACCTATTCGGATTGGCGCCACAGATACGCGGCATGGTCACTGCTTCCAAACCTACGACCATGCGCGAAGCTATCGACCTCGCCTTAAGCCTCACTGAAGACGCCATTTGAATGGGCACTCTGATCCGGAAAGTATCAGGATTGAAGCTCACCGAGTCCAGCAGTGTTGAGGGTAAGAATCTGGGTACAAGCTCAGCAGTTGGGTCAAGCGAACAGGGAAATAAGCCGAGGTTTGGGAAGCGTAAGCGCGATGAGAGGAAAAAGGATGGATCATCGGGAGGTTCAGGTAAGAAAGGAAAAGGGTATGTAGCCACCGGACGTGGAAAACAATGGAAAGCAAGGTTACCAAGGAAAGAATGAGGTGATCTGCGGTAAGTGCCGCCGTTCTGGGCACAAGACAGAAGATGCAGGTCAGGAGCGCCAAAGAACGGAGGAGCGAGGCCCTGCTTCGCATGTGGATCGCTCGATCATTGGAAGAGGGATTGTCCCAAACTCAACAACCAAGCCCGGGGGCGGCATTCGTGATTGGTGCCGGTGATGCACGACAAGACCCTAATGTGGTCACTGGTACGTTCCCTCTTAATGGTCATTATGCTTCTGTATTGTTTGATACTGGCGTCGATTTTAGCTTCGTGTCTGTCGAATTTAAAAGATTACTTGGTCTGAAAACTAGTAAGCTAGACACACCATACTCTATAGAACTGGCTAACGGTAAGACTATAGAAACTCGAGAAGTAGCGAAGGATTGTAAGTTGGATCTCTGTGATCACGAGTTTGGCATTGATCTATTGCCAGTCGTGCTGGGTAGCTTTGACATAGTCGTTGGCATGGATTGGCTATCCACACACCGCGCCGTCATTGTTTGTAACGACAAAGTAATTCAAGTTCCCCTCGCGAGCGGTGAAACCCTATCGATCCAAGGGGAAAGGCGTGGGACGCCGTTAAGAATTATTACCAGCATGAAGGCCCGAAAGTGTTTAAGGAAAGGTCTTGTCGCATTTTTGGCGCACGTGGTAGATAAGAAGGCCGACGAGCAAAGGTTAGAAGACATCCCGATAGCCAGAGATTTTCCAGATGTGTTCCCAGAAGATTTGCCGGGATTGCCACCACCCCGACAAGTCGAGTTCCGCATCGACCTTGTTCCAGGAGCTGCACCCGTAGCGCGATCGCCATATCGCTTAGCTCCATCCGAGATGCAGGAACTATTTGGTCAACTGCAAGAGTTGTTGGACAAAGGTTTCATAAGACCAAGCTTCTCACCCTGGGGAGCCCCCGTCTTATTTGTAAAGAAGAAGGATGGCACTTTTCGAATGTGCATTGACTATCGAGAAACTGAACAAGTTAACCATTAAGAATCGCTATCCTCTTCCCCGGATCGATGATTTATTTGATCAACTTCAAGGATCCAGTTTCTACTCCAAGATTGATCTAAGGTCCGGCTATCACCAGTTGCGTATCCAAGAAGAGGACGTGCCAAAAACAGCCTTTAGGACTCGTTATGGGCACTATGAATTTTTGGTTATGCCATTCGGATTAACCAATGCACCAGCTGTTTTCATGGATTTGATGAATCGCGTGTGTAAGCCATATTTGGACAAATTTGTCATTGTCTTCATTGATGATATCTTGATCTATTCACGCACTAAAGAAGAACATGAGGATCACCTTCGGTTAATCCTCGAGGTACTACGCAAAGAGAAGGTCTATGCTAAGTTCTCGAAGTGTGACTTTTGGATTCGAGAGGTTCACTTCCTAGGCCACGTGGTGAATGAAAAGGGTATACATGTCGATCCCGCCAAGATCGAAGCAATTAAAAATTGGGACGCCCCTAGAACCCCTACTGAGGTACGACAATTTCTTGGCCTTGCGGGTTACTACAGAAGGTTCATCGAGAACTTTTCTAAGATAGCACAGTCTCTAACCATGCTAACCCAAAAGGATAAGAAGTTCGAATGGACGGAAAAGCAAGAAGCGGCGTTTCAATTGCTAAAGGATAAGTTATGTGGCGCCCCGATACTATCACTCCCCGATGGTACGGAAGACTTTGTGGTTTACTGTGACGCCTCTCACCAGGGATTGGTTGTGTATTGATGCAGCGAGAGAGAAGGCCATAGCATATGCTTCCAGACAACTAAAGCTCCACTAGAAGAATTACACTACACACGACTTGGAATTTGGAGCCGTGGTATTCGCGCTCAAGATATGGAGACATTATTTATATGGAACCAAGTGTACAATCTTCACCGACCATAAAAGTTTGCAGCACATCTTTGACCAGAAGGAATTGAACATGCGACAACGGCGATGGGTAGAATTATTGAACGATTACGATTGTGAGATAAAGTACCATCCCGGGAAGGCGAACGTTGTAGCCGACGCCTTAAGTCGCAAAGGAACGGGTTAAGCCATTGCGTGTCCGAGCCTTGGGTTTAACTATCCACATGAACTTGACTGACCGGATTCGTGAAGCTCAAATTAACGCTCTTAAACCCGAGAATGTCAAAGGTGAAAGATTGCGGAAGATGGTTGATTCACTGGAGCCAAGGGCGGATCAAGCCTTGTATTTCATGAATAGAATTTGGGTACCAGTGTACGGCGGATTGCGTGAACTGGTATTAGCCGAAGCTCACAGTTCGCGATATTCGGTTCACCCTGGAGCAGACATGATGTTCCATGATTTGAAGGAATTTTACTGGTGGCCAAATTTCAAAAGAGATATAGCGGCATATGTTGCGCGATGCTTGACTTGCGCGAAGGTCAAAGCCGAGCATCAGAGACCATCCGGCTTGCTTCAGCAACCGGAAATACCAGAATGGAAATGGGAAACGAATTACTATGGATTTCATTACCAAGTTACCTAAGACAACAAGCGGCCATGACATAATCTGGGTAATCGTTGATCGATTGACAAAATCTGCACACTTCCTCCCGATTCGTGAAACGGATAAGTTGGAGAAACTGACCCGTTTGTACATAAAGGAAGTAGTGTCTAAGCATGGTGTACCTATTTCCATCATCTCCGATCGAGATAGTCGTTTCACCTCAAGATTTTGGGAAAGTTTGAATGAAGCCCTCGGTACTCGCCTTGACATGAGTACAGCATATCATCCCCAAACCGATGGTCAGAGTGAACGAACCATCCAGACTCTGGAAGATATGTTGCGGGCATGCGCAATCGATTTCAGCGGTAATTGGGATACACACTTGCCACTGTAGAGTTTTCGTATAAAAACAGTTACCACACGAGCATTCAAGCTGCACCTTTTGAAGCTTATATGGACGCAAGTGTAGATCGCCTCTATGTTGGGCCGAAGTTGGAGAAAAGGCAACTTACGGGCCCGAAATTGTTCAAGAGACGACGGATAAGGTCTTTTTGATAAGAGAACGTCTCAAAGCGGCGCGTGACCGGCAGAAAAGCTACGCAGATATGAGGCGAAAGCCTTTGGAATTTCAAGTCGGAGACAGGGTCCTACTAAAGGTGTCACCTTGGAAAGGTGTCGCGCGCTTTGGGAAGCGCGGAAAACTAAAACCCACGATATGTTGGACCATTTGAAATCCTGTCCAGAGTAGGCCCCGTAGCTACAAGCTCAAGTTACCACAAGAGCTTAACGGTGTACATGACACGTTTCACGTGTCGAACTTGAAGAAGTGCTTATCCCGACGAAACTCTCATCATCCCCGCAGACGAAATCCACATTGACGACAAGTTACACT